>JAHLSL010000007.1:21702644-21718894 GCA_025920805.1 Petroica traversi
GCCCTTCCATGCTAGTAGAGGTTTAATAGCATCAGCACATGCCCAACAACCACCATTATAACCTTGACCCGGTCAGGTGCAATGATATTGCTCCTCCTAAATTTATCCTGCATTTCCTTGGTGACAGCAAACAGCTCTCTATCACCTCTCACAACCCACAATAACCTACAGGCAGTGATACCAATAACCCACTGCTCTTTTGTCATTCTTTCCCCTCGGAAGTCTAGTACGTAATAACAGTAAAAAATAATCACACTATCTGCATCTTTCAGCCCCACCAGCCTATTCTGCTCAGAACGTTTCAGCCCGATAGTGACTGCTGAAGTAAATTGTCATCTTTTTAAAAATGAACGAATTACCCTCTGAGTAGCCTTCACCACGATTTTGAGAGTGGAACGAAGTGTTGGAGTGCAAAAGTTCCCGTGTGTACCTTGCTCCATAATTGTTCTGCTAGGCTTGCTTCATTTGCCCTGAAAATTTCTTTACAGGGAGTGTTGGGGTAGTCTGGCATTATCACTTTAAAAACTTTGTTTCAGGGCTGTTAAAGGGATAGCAATCTGACCTTTCTTTCTTGCAGGATTATTTTTAAACCTCAGACTTTCACTGCTTCCTTGGATCTGCCATGATTTACAGTTTGTCATTTGCTTTCAGTTCAATAGCCACAGACACAATTTTGCCTAACAAAACTTGATATTTACTTCAATGGATCTATATATATTTCTGCAAAATAAAGTGCTCTTCAGACTTTTCCTATAATGTGGAGATACATTCACCAAATAATCAGTCCTCTAAGAAAACAAAATAGTTCAATCCAACAATACTGTCTGCAGATTTTAAGATGCTCCAAACCAACTGATTTAAATGCTAAAAAAATTATTCTTATTAAAATGGTGTCATTCAGGCAAAAATATTTTCTTCCTGAAACAATGGGCAATTCTTGCCCTGAAAGATTTTTAAACAGATGAAAGCAACTCAGACCGCAACTTAATCTGTTTTACATTAGGCATGAACAGAGCTGAACGAGTTCAAATGACAAGACATTTTTGGGTATCGGTCCAAGAGTAATCCTGTATCTCTGCTGCCCCTTCTCTTTCCTCTTCTTTCTGCACCTGTGATTGTGTGTGTGTGGCTTATTCACAGAAAGCAGAAAGATCTGGACTTATGGTAAAGTTAATATAGCAAAGGTTCTACTTCAACAAAAGAAACTGACATTTTCTGTACTATTCTTCCTTGAGACAGAGCCAAGAACTAGAGAAGCAGTAAAGGAGAGACTAAAGCTAGGAGGTAGAGGTGACAATTTTGTCAACATGCATGTTTTGAAAAACGCTTATAGAAAGGAAAAAACCAGAGATAATCAAGCATTTTCTTCTAGCATTATCTCACACCGGATTAGGCTAATGAGAGAGGCTGCTGTAAGAATGGAAAGCAAGCAAGAAGAAACAAGCCACAGCAATGCTAACATGTGCAAAGCTCTGCAAAACCAGCATGGAATCCTGTTCACCAAAGGACTCCAGACTTTATTAGAAATGGGAGGCAGCTGATCAGACCATAGGCAAGTGAGCTCAGTTCAGGCTATTTGGGTGATTTTGACACTACACTGAGGAAGAACAGGTTTTACAACACGGTAACACAGAAGAGTTATGTGCTGAAATCAAGGAGGGAGCAAAGAGGTCTTAAGTGATAAGTCTCTGAATTATGCTAAGAGCCTACCAGCAGGCTCTTTTGATATGGAAAGTGAAATACGACCTGCAACCAACAACTTCCTAGGATGTGGAGGAAGACTTTCCAACTAGAGAAAGGGTGGACCCAGTGTTATCAAAAACAGATCTGTAGAGAAGTTCCAGAAAGGCCTTCAAAACTTGCAGAAGTGACCTTGTTTTCCTTGGGCTGAAATTAACAGAAAAGCTTTCTTGGCTTCTAAAGATGTAATTACTTTAGTGAGCATTTTTTGGAAGCTCAGAGGTGAGAACAGATTTGACTGCTGTAGAAGCCAGTAGCAGCCAGTCAAAAACCCTCAACACGGCTGCACACAGAACAACACTTCTTTTATGGAGGTTTTTTTATTCTTTAAAATTTTGTTTTATTCTGAAGTCCTCTGTGTTACAGGTATATTTAAGTGAAGAAGCCAAATTGTATGTTTTCCTGGCTTTTTTTTTTGCTAGGACTGTTGTCACTTGGACAGATCTATTCTGGAGTAAAACCTGATGCATCTAGTTCTGGTTTACAGATTCAATGTGCTGGATTTTTTTACAAAACAGTGAGGAATTTGTCTGTAGAAAGGAATGTCTCAGTGACAAAAGTATTTTAGTAATTTTTCCTATTTCAGTTATCTAAGAATTCAGTTAAGTGAAACCCAGACGTTAAGACTGCTTTGTAAGACATAAGCTTCAGGACAAACATATTATTTGTAATCCTTTTCAATATGCAATCTATGCAATCTTTATTATTGATTGTTTTAAGATACTGTGCCCAGAGCAATGAAATGGGTCTATTTTTTCGCATTTTTGAGTAGACAAAATTTGCCTTGGTCACAATCTGAATTTTGTCAAGAACTGTGAAAGGCAAATGTCTCAAAAGAGGAAAAGAGGTTTCAAAAATGGCTTTGCAGTCACATTCCTTCTGGGTGCCTTGACTCATCCAGGCAAGCCTATTCCAAATCAGTAGGAATAAAGAACTTGCACTGTAATGTACACTAGTCCCAAAGCTTAGAGGAATAATGAATGTGAGATAGTGCTTTCTGAAGTTCTCTGCTAATCTTCTCTGCTAGTCTTTCTGCAGCATGCACAGAGCCCTGATGTAGAAATTACTGGGTGACATGTGGTCACCTGCTGTGTGCAGGCAATAAGATAGAATATACACGTTGGCTCTTTCTCATCTCAATTTCAGTAACTCTGAGGAATCCTATGCCAGCAAAGCCTCTTTGTCCTTGAAATGTCTCAATACTCTCTTTTTCAGAAAGGGTATTACTGGAGATCAAGACCATTAACCACTCAATTACAAAGGTAACACTGATACCCTGACATCTACATCTATGCTACACCCAATTTGAAGTCAATATATAGAGAAGTTTGCAGAGCTTTTACCCTTACAAAACTCTTTAACAGTGAATAGGAGCAAAAGTTTCAGTTGGAGAAAAGTACTTCTGTCTGTATGTTAATGCTCATTATACATGGAAACACTGCTTCTCTGTACTTATTGTGTCATCCATCCCATGTGTAGTCTCAACAAGCAACTGAACAAATCCCAGTCACCTCCCTTCTCAGGGAGTGGCATTACTTACTCATCTCAGCTCCTGACATCATTACTATACACCTGTACTTCAGAGCATGTGAAGTCCTGGGGTCTTTCTAGTCTCAGGAACATGGGTTTCTCAGCAAAACAAGACTGATGAATCACGCAGGCAGATGAATTAACTGAAATATTAATTTCCACTGAAAAGTCCACACTAACCTTCCCCCCCATCCCCCCCAATCCATAGTGCCTGGGATGATAGTTTGTTACAGGGCTCCCGTACTCAGTCCTGAGACAAGTTCCCTGATGGTCTTGGTCTGTCTGGAGAAAGCAGTCATGTGATGAAAACACATGGCAACCCATTTTTCATTGCCTCTATCCAAGCTACAGTTAATTTGGGTATGTGACCCAAGAGGGAGAGGCCTCCAGAAAGCTTTTACCCTCTGTCTTTCACTAGATTGAATACTTTTTTCTCATTGCCATAGCCCCTCTTTTCTGCCCCATATGTAACTTCTGTGTTTCCAGGCTAAGTGTTTCTGCAGGGAAAGAGGGAGGGAAAGGGCATAGGAATCAGCTCTGGTGCCAGTTTGTGCTGGTGTACCAGGAGCTAACTGGGGCTGAAGAATGTCCTTTGACAGGCTGCTGCAACAAGCCTTTAATACCCCAAGTAAAATGGCTTCTTCAAACCCAACACACTCAGGAACAGGAGAAATCTCAACTAATCTGAAACACGTTTTTCACTTTTATGCCAAGAGTCAGATTACCCTTTCAATTCTAGCTTCATATCCTGCACAATCCAACTGAAGTAAGATTTGAAGGTTGCTTTTGGAAATCTTTGCTCCATCAAAATACTTCCAATAAAGGGACTTCCAGAAAAAAACATGGTACTTTCTAATGGAAAAGTATGATCTGTCTTCAGTGTGAAGCACTACTAGACCAATGGTATTTTTTGAAAATGCACACGGTTTGGAGACCTGAGATGTTAAGAGATATGACCTATGTAATATATCTCAATGACCCAGATGACATATTCACACTGTACAGGAACCACAGTCATGTTTTTCAGATGCCTCTAACTCTCAGAATTAACCAAGTATAAATGTAACAATGAAGGCTCAGTTAATGTCTTCAGAAAACATTTCAATTTTAGCCACTTTGTTTTCAAAATCTTAGTAGATAATGACAGAAAGGAGACAAAGGGGGGGGAAATACAGATGGTAATAATGGGAACTCAAATGGCTGCACAGAAAGAGGAAGATAAGAAATCCAAAGGAAAATCATAAAGCCAGAGGAAATAGAGAGGAAACAGGAGGATATGGAAGAATTGGAATATATAATGGTTGTACTGCAGGAGAGAATTTTTCTTTTTAAATACTTAACTCCATAGAAAGACATTTATTGTAAATAGGTGATTGAATACTGATTTATTACAAGGATTATCTATTTTCTTCTTCAGCCCTGTGGAAATCTACCACAAGTTGCAATTTCAGCATGTATTTTTCTGCAGATGAAAAAGACTGAAAACCTGTCTGGGCTCTGAACTGTCACAAATTTTTGCTTTCTCTATTGCTTGGATGACCACTATCACACATAGGGCCTTTGATGATTCTTACTTTCTGGTGCAAATGTGATGATGATGTATAGATTAAGGGGAGCTTAATCATCTGACTGCAGTGTCTAAACCCCAGAAATAGGCACAGCTTCAACCAGAGTTAAAAAGTGAGAACAGAGTTTTACCCAAATGGAAAAACAGGTTAGAGTAAGAGGAAGAAAGAGGCTCAATGATCTTCTAGAAATTTGTAGCATGAGAGGGAACAAGAAAATAGCCTGCTGAACTGTGCAGCTAACATCTCAGTCACAAGTCTCTCCTTATTCTCTTTGCTCTCAAATCCCTAGAAGCAGCAGGAGCAGCGTAACAGAAACAAAAGATGTAGTACACTCTCACTGACCCCGAGTCTGAAGAGGCCTCTCAGCTCCAATTCCACTTTATAGAAGTGTGATTTCATAGGGGTCCAAGAATATGTCATGGTTGTCTGAGGGGCATAACAGCGGATGGAGAGAAAGGGTAGGTCCTACCTACTGTCAGCATAAAATATACACAGAATTTCAGTTGGGATTGATTTCTTCTGCAATCCAACAGCTGACAGACTTCATTCTGCTGTTTGCACTCTGTAGCTTGTTTTTGCTTATTTTAGCCAACTGTGTGTTCCTACTGTCCCTGCAGCCCTCCTTGGCACAAGGAGAATCTGATGGCCCAGAGGGTCAGTGAGAGCGGTGAGCACAGACTGATCACAAGGAACAGCTTCAAAAGATGCAGATTCCATGTGGGAGATAGAGCTCCCACTGCAGACTGGGGACAGGCTTCTGTGTGATGCAGAGCTGAAGTTCTTGAACCTGAAATCTTCAAATTACTAGTCTTAGACCCTCTGGGTTTAGAGTAAGTATG
This sequence comes from Petroica traversi, assembly GCA_025920805.1. Lineage (NCBI taxonomy): Eukaryota > Metazoa > Chordata > Aves > Passeriformes > Petroicidae > Petroica > Petroica traversi. The sequence goes on from JAHLSL010000007.1 coordinate 21,708,322, forward strand.
GGCAGGAATGAAGAAACTTCCTAGGAAAAATAAAACAGCACTTCTGAAACAAGGATAAAGAATTTGAAAAGTGGCATGAAGAGGTAATGGGTAAATTAGCAGTCAGATGAAAATTACAGAAATTTGTGTGTGTGTGTAGCCAATGGGAAACATGAGATGTTTAAAAGAAAATTATTTAGAAGTGACGGTTTGTTTTAATATTAAATAAAATTCATTGCACTGCCTATCTCCAGATATTAAAATTCCAGAGGCACCAACTAAAGTCAGGTGATGAATTCTTATACATCCCACACATCTTTAATATTTAAACAATCTGATTGGCAAAATAAGAAGATTCCTGCATTTATAGCACTGAAATAGCTTTTTAGTATTCCAGTTTTTAACTCCCTGAATGTATGTATCTCCACAGATAAACAGAGTTAAAGGTAGGATGTAGAGAATAGAAGCATTTACTTCTGATTCAAAGTTAGTTTGTGTATGAGAGAAGGGAAAATAGACCATTGATTTTCTTTCAGCTTTTTCTATGTCTGGAGTTGCTTTCTTTGTATACCTATTTTAAAAATCTCTCTCTGATTTAGAAATGCAGTCACAAAGTACTATGCTTCACATACACACTGTACTTAGAGAATAGCACAAATTCACTAATTTATATTTTACTTTAAAATATAAAAAGCAAAAAATCTGGGGAAATATTTCTAATGTATCCACCAAGAATTTTTTAAGAAAAAAAATTACAATTAAAATTGTAAGGACACTGAATTTATCTGGTTTTAAGCAAAAATCTATTGAACAGCAAAATAAAAGGTATTGTACTGTGTATTCCTGCTTAAAACCGAGAACAACACTGGCGCATCGCTGTTAATTAACTCCAGTCAACATGAAATGCTTTACAAGATTTCTCACATCAGCGCTTCATCTGAGCTTTAGAATAAACATTTCCCACACTCTACATGAAGAAAATAACTAGAAAGTACATATCTTTTTCATTCAAATTATGGAGTTATTTCAGACAGTATTCCTGCACCAGAGAAGATATTTTTTAAAATGTCCATAAAATCAGAGATTAAACCACTGAACAGTGTGGTTTATAACTCTATTTGGGGGTGTTAATATCTTTCCTTAATCATCAAATCATAAATATTGCTTTTTAAGAGATCTTTTAGCCATTCTGTATTTATTTTAATTTTTGTGTACTCCAGTAATCTGTTATCCAAGAGAATGGTTTCTAAAGGTGTCATACAAAAATCTCCATTTAATACATTATAAATAATGAAGTGCTACATTATAATAATTATTTCCATATTAACTGAATGCACAGCTGAGTCACCTGTATTAAACGTCTACACTTTGCTTAATGCCTTTAAATAGCATCTGATCCTTCTGCTTATTGCAACTGTTCAACTAATATTCTGGCCCAGAGGAGGGTGCAGAGTTTACCTTGTATAAGGCCGACGACTTTCCAAGGAGAAGCATCCTATTAGATCTATGCCATTTAATTTTGATTGTGCAATGTGTATATTTAACAGGCTAGGTCTCTTTGCATGATGCATTTCAAAAAGGCGCTAAACAGCTTCCCATTTTACATAAGAGATGGGATGAAATGTCTAAAATGCATTCTTTCCAAAAAAGTCCTTGTAACTTCAGAGTGAAGGATGCCAAAACTTATCTATGGATTAATATCCATTAAAACATACGAATACAGTATTTCTTTTAAAAGGTATTATTTTAAAATCTGGGGTTTAGTATTCACTGTGCACATATTTATAAACATGTATTATTGTTGAGGTCAGAGGCAACACTTCCAAACTCAGAATCATATTTTCAAACAAGGATACATACTAGAGAATGCAGAACATACAAAAAATATTTTGTCTAAAAAGCCATACTAAGCAAGACAGCTCTTTTTGTGAACTTTCTGAATCCTAGCAACATGTTTTCCTCAGACATTATTTATTATTTGTTCACTGTTGCTCTTCATGTTGTAACAATTAATAAGCAGTACTAAGACATTTTCTGCCCCTCAGTTGTAAATACCAGACCCAACCAAAAAGGGGCCACCTTTATTACAAAAGTGAATGGGGTTTGGCAACGGGATTAATTAGGAAGAGGGGAATGCAAAGATTCACACTTAAAAAAGGAAACAACCTTGCATCATTAGTTTGATTGCTTTTGGGGGAAAAAAGAGAAAGAAACAAACAGTAAAAAACAATCCCAAACCCCTTTCAATAAGAATTGAAAGCAGAAGTAAATGCAATTTCAAAGACTGCTCTTAAGCTTCTCTGAAGTCTCATTTGTATTTGATAAACTACTGCAATAGAGCATATGCCTTCAAATTATTTAATGCTTCTATTACACGAGATATTCAAAACTGACCAGCAGGACAATTGTGCCATTCATGTTCATGTTTCAATTAAACATTTGTGAATGAGACACTGTTTGCTTGCAAAGACTGCAATGTTCTTAACACGTTGGCAATTTTATGATCAGTGGCTAATGAAAAATCACATTGCTGACCCCGTTTTTTTAGCAAATACAATGTCAATGCCTCAATGCTGACTTTAAGTATTAAAGTAGTCACAGAATTGTCTCTGAACCCATTGTTTCTTAAAGGAAATATATCTCAGGGAAAGGTCAAATGGTTTTGGTAAAAATATTTGAATCCTTTTGATAGACAAAGTTCTAAAGGGAGTCATGTGGAGTTACAGAAGGTTGATACTAGACTTTGGCTCAATAGGAGGATATACTGTGCGAGAAATTTTAAAACAGAAAATTCAATCATTTAATTTGTCTAGTTTTCAACAGCAAAACTGTCTTCTGCTAATATGGAGAGAATCTGCTGTGCTGTATACAATTGAAAAGAAAAACATTTGAAGAAAAAAAAATCACGAGCACAGAGCATTCTATCAAACACTTCTATCTAGAAAATACTGGTACTTAATTCTGGTCTTCTTCATGCTCCTTGGCTGAGGATCAAAATTCTTATTTGGACAAAACTCTCACAGCTGTCTTTCTCTAGATTTTTGCCTAAACAGAAGTGACAAGAATTTGCCATTTTGTACACCAGCCTGGTTTTCTGCACTCTCATACAAATTTAAGCCACTGGCTTCAGCTGAATTATTTTTGGTATACATTATTAAATGAGAAAGAGCTGATCCTTTGTATTATACATTTTATTTTACATAATGTAAATGTAACTCTCAGTCTGTTCAAGAAATTACAGCTAATGAAGCCTAAGAAATTTATTGATGGACTGGGGAAATCTTTCTGTTCTAATCTTCTCTTTTGTGTGTTAGTTATTGTAATAGAATCAATAAAAACAACAGTACTGAGAAAGTAAGTAGAAGAAAGAAAACTACTTGGTGGCTAAGCACACAGGCACAAAGGCACAGAAAACAGCAGAAGAGGGATGAAATATTCTTTACAGAGTGCTACTAGTCAAAATGAATGAGCCTTATGAAATCCTGCTTCAACTTTTATATTAGTATAGAGAAAACTGATTTTTAAAGTGTGCTGCATTCAATTATGGGAAAGATTGAAGCAGCATATATTTTAGAGTTAAAAGTAAACAAACAATAAATCAGTGAACAAATGTTACATGGTAATCTATTTAGAGAATCTATCTAACCAGGCTGAAACGTGTTTTGAGAAAGAATTCCATAAACATGGTATTCAGATGTAAGAACTGCAGAAATTGGATACAACAGCTATGCCTGCAATTCCTTATACAAATGGATATATTTATCTTCTATGTTGCTTAAGTAAAACAACTCTTTTCCATAATAAACTATTTATTTTTGTGGGAGAAATATCTTTTTTAAGACCACGCCTACTTAACTTTTAAGGTCTTAAAAATATTTCTTATGCAACTTTATGAACAGATGCATAAATAGGGCAGGGAACCAAAGAGAAAGTGCTGATAAAATACAGAACTCACCTATTGTATTTGTAGTTATTAACAAGAAATGTAAAGTACAGAAAGATTCTCCAAAACCTCTTTATTTGGCCAATCAGTTTAGTGGAACTACCTGCACCAGGAGAGCAGAGTTTTGGTCAAATATAGGTTCAGATGTACCTTTAAAAGGAGTATGGAAAGAGAGAAGACTCTAGAGGAATGTTTCCTCTGGGAAGAGTGGTTCATTGCAAAAGCAGAAACATAAAAATTGAATCTGAACTACACGGTTTTTACTGAGCTGGCTGAAGTCAAAGAAGTTCAGGCACACTGTGTAAACTCACTTTTCTGCTGTATTTGGTTGGAGGGGCATGATATATGGCTTCCTCTCAGACTTGACTGCAGGCAGAAAACATTCTGAAGGACCTTTTGTTTGATCTCTGGTGGCTGAGTATCCACCTTGGGCTTTTTCCTTATGTATGGATCTGCTGAGACGTGCTGCTGTTGAATTCAACAGAATTGAGCCCTAACTGTGATTGGGATATGAGGACACATAATTAGCTGTGTTAGAAAACTGACCCTCAGTCTTTCATTAAGACGGAATTTTACCCTGTAAAATTTGAATTAGCAAAGACATTTTAATCAGGAAAATAAAATAACCAAATGATTCTCCTCTGTTGTTATTTTTACACCACAGTGAGACAATGGTAGGGGAAACTCACTTTAGGTGATATCACTTAATTAGGAAAAGCATCCTAATCAGATCCCCCTCCAATTGCAATAACTGTAGGGAGTCAAGTACATTCTCTATCAAAGTAGGAAGCTGAAGTGAAGTATAGATATTGATAAATTAAACTGTGATACAAGAGCAATAGAAGAGAAGGCACAAACACTAAGAAAGAAACCTCCTATTTTCTATATGCCAATTTCAGGACTGATTCTAAAAGACATGCTACAGCTCCTATGACACTTCTGCCCCTCCACTTAGTAAACCAATGTCAGGATCAGTACTTTTATATCCAGGACTCAATGGCTAATGAACATCACTGCACACAGACTACTGTCTTTGGTGATTCCGTATGAGTAACTGAGACCACCTCACTCCTTGCATTTTCCTGATATTTCTGTCCATCTTGCTTAGCATTGCACATTATATATGGGAAACCTGGAGCCTGTTATGGCCACAGAGAATCTTTTGCTGGAAGGTTCCTGTGGTACTTTTGAAAGCACAGTAACCCCACATCCTCTGATTCAATTTAGGCAACTGCATTAATGGTACAGTTAAGACTTCTGTATTTATAAGTATGCTTACATTTCCCTCTTTACATTTATCTCCAGTACTATGAGGGCCTATTAATGACAGCATTTTACACCATTCAGTTTTTTACATAGGAAAAGTGGCTTTGGCTCCTGGGCCTGATATTCTGCCTTCTGCACCACACTAATGCAAAGCTTAGGAACTCCAGAAATCCCCTTCAGTTTCAGAGTAAATCTTAGGGTTTATTTCAGTGAATCAGGTTTTTAGTGAGGCACCACCTCTCTAACTACAAGTAGCCATACATAATAAAAGCCATACAGAAGGGAAAGGGAAATAAATACTAAAGTACTACCAATTACATGCAATTAGTTGCATTGCCAACACCAATCATTGAAAAGTTACAAAACAGGCTTTAAGATAACAATTTTTAATGTATGTGTAGAATCCTGTTTATGCACTTACTAAATTTGAGTGTTTGGTTTCCCCCCAGAGTTTTCCTAAGCAAACAGCTGTTAGCAACTTCAGCACTAATTTGGGGGGGGGAAAAAAATCAATGCTTATATATTGACTACACAGTGTATAACAGATTTTTAAAAAAATTTTTTTTATAAAGGTCTTCATCAAAGACTCTGAAATTAAACTGTCCTGTCATAAAATGGTAGGTTCCCTGCTTAGAGGACAGCAATAAATGCCTAGATTTTACCATGTTGGTGAAAAATATGGAAGTACATTCTAGCTAAACTCTTTCAGAATACTCATAAATTATAAGAAAATGGGGGTGCCATGAGTATAGAGAGACTGTTGCTGATACTCAAGTTCTTCAAAACTAGAGCTGATAACAGAGAATTTTAGAAAGATCTCAAGATCTCACATTGAGTAAGTGGCCACTAAAATGGCTATTGAACCTAATGTTGATGTATGCAAAGTAACAAACCTGAAGAAAAACAACCCGTTTACGTACAACTCCACATACATAAAGATAGGCTCTAAATTAACCAGTGGTGTGGGAAGGAGCTTTTGGCAATCTTTTTGTATAGTCCTCTGAAAATATCAGCTCAATGGTCAGAAATGACATATGTGGTACATGACATGTTAGAAATTACTGGGGAGGTAGAGAAAGAAACTATCTCCACATCAAAGAACAAATTCATAGTGCAGCCACACGTTAGATTATTGCCCTACAGTGAACCCACCACAAAGGAATATAAGGTTACAATGATTCGGGGGAAAACAAAATAAAGAAAACCAGGTCAGAAATATCAGAAGGAAAACATAGTTTCTTACCAAATCTTAGGTTATCACACTAAGACTCTTCAACTTGGAAACCAAGACCTGTAAAGAACGACGAGAGGAAGGTAAGAAAGAACAAGAAGACATCTAGGGAAACGATGTAGCAGTAGGTTTAAAAGTAACAAAAATAAATGCTGCATAATCTTTTTGTGAAATTCATTGATGCAGGGTTTTATGAGGCCAGAAGTACAAGGAGGTTAAAACACCTTAGAGAAATTTATGGAGTTAAACTCTTCATGTAGTTACTAGCCACAACGTGACCTGAGTGCAAGTTTCTGCTCAGGAAATCATTAAACCATTGATTTCTTAGATGTCTAAGGAAAAACACGATAGTATCATGCTATATTTCCCCTATCTGTTAGAGTCTGAGAGTTTGCCATTGAACATTGTCAGACACTGCATCCTGGATCTTTTAATCTGATCCAACAAAGCTGTTTTCTGTTTATGTTAATATGAGAATTTCCTGAAGAAATGAAAACTGGTATTTTCATGTAGCTACATGATTCCAGGAAACAGAAATTTTGAATAAACCTACCTATTAGGAGTTTTCTCATAAAATCACAAGACGTTAAAATATCCATGTGATGAGCTGGAGAATCTGTATATAATGAAAAAATTCAATTAATTTTATTAAACTACTGTGCCATTGTTTTATCTTAAAAGCTTCTGAATTGGCTATTTTTCATCATGGCTCTGCCATGTATCCAACTAATGAGAAACAATCAAAACTAATTTTGAAGAAATGGAATGGCTGAAACCACTTATTTCCAGCCTTTCTGAAGGATTTGAAAGAGAAGAGGAGCTAACAGGACTGCTTTTAAACCACACAGTTTGAAAGAGTGCAGGGTCACTGGAAGGTAACTTGCAGACAGACAAAGGATGCTGGGGCAGAACAGATGGGCATACTTCCAAAGCAGAATGGTTCTGTTTAACTGAAAGATCAGATGAAAGAAAAAAACCCCAAAAAACCAGATATACAGGAGGAAAATTCTACAATGCAGGGAAAAGCTTATGATGGCAGGATAGGAAAGACAAAGATTTCTGCAGAGGCACTCTTATCTGAATGTGGAGGACAAACGATCGGAGAGATAAAGAAACACCTGTAAAAGTTTGTTATTGCTGTCTGTCTGGGTACAGAGTGACTGATTCAAAAATCTACACAAACTGTGTTGTCTTACTGTTACATATGCCCAGGAAGTGATAAAGTGGAGTCTGGAAAGCTGGAGCTTCAGGTACTCGCTCTAATGAGGAACCTGGCAAGTCAAAGCTGCTCTTGCTGGCTTATGGCAGGTGGCCATCAAGAACCCATTTTTGTAAAGGGATTAAAGATGAAAAGCAGATGCCCAGAATACATGTCAGAGAATGTCAAGGAAAGAAGCAGTGCTGCAGAATCCTCAGACTGAGGAAAGGTTAAGAGCAAACTGATCCACAAGGCTAGGACCCAACCACAGAGTGTGTAACGGGATGAGCTTTACCAGGACTGGTTCAGAATCAGTGAAATAAAAGATTTGAACAGGGGGGGAGCAGAAATCTTGGAGGACTGAAATTTGACTGTGTGTTTGTGTGCAGCCTGACACAGTGCAGTGTTGATTGCTTCAAGCCTACAGAAAGAAAGAGAAAATCCAAGCCTCTACTGACTGTTCCTATGGTCACCTTGGGTGTGGATGCCAAGGGCTAGAGCAACCTTCCATCTGGCTTCCACTGGCATTCACTTTGCTCATGCTCACTGGACATCTGCACTTTCAAGTTAATGCAGGAAAAAGCTCCTTTTGCAGACTCTCTGCTCTTCAATGAATTTTACCTTGGGTAAACAAAAGTGGTTTCATTGCTCTAATATTTAAAGTGATGTTCTGTGACATTTTACATTTTATTGCTACATTTTACTTGTAACATGTACTAAATAACTGGTGCTTTGGGGAAAAGATCTATGACTCAATCCAAATCTGCTTCTCCAACTGACCAAAGGGGTTTTTTGATCAGTTTTTCTACCCTGAACCATCTTCTGAAACTAGAATATCTTTGAAGCTTAATTCTAAACAGACCATCATTTCCACATGCTCATGTACAAGAGCAGCTTAGGTTGCTCCTCTGTGTATTCTAGGTCAACATGAGCATGTAATGTTCATGTTGTAGCAGTGATGGTCTAAGGGTGCAAGTGAGAGCTGACTGACCTGGGAGAAGCAGAGACCCTCCAGGCACAAAACCTTGAATTGTCTGTATTTTTCTAAATAGTGGGTCTAATCAAAGATGTTATCTCTGCAAATCTCACTTCACATATCACAAACCTGCACACAGTTACTTTTAAAAAGTAACACCGCCTACATAAAACACTTACGTATTTTCATGCTCCTTTTCACTGTCAGAAAAAGATGAAACCATAAATAATATTTTAGATCTACCCTAATCTCAGTAAATATATTTACTTCATTTTATGAAGTTACTAGAAAGTCTTTATTTGATTTTATCTAATTATCACATAAATGCAGGAACATTAAGTGGGCTGATGTCAGCAATCAGGACTGCTTGTTACACAACATCAGTAACAGGGGCTCAGGTATGAAACAACTGTAATTATAGGTATTTAGCCAAAATGTATGTCAGTTCTAACTGATTAGCTGTGTAATTCTTTATAAGCAATGGAAATACTTTAAATATAAAAATTGCAAACTTAGCAACCAACAATATAGACATAATATAGAAGTTTGATTGATTGTACAATGATACTTAATTCACTATGTTTTTCTTTACTTTTGCTGATCATTGAAAGCCTCTTCCTTCTTAGAATTCCCTTTCTGGATATTTTCGTCCTCCTCTTTTTTTCTTTAGTTTGTTTGGTTTGAGATTAACATAATAGCTAAAGAAAGATAAGTCTACATAAGGTTCAGAATACATCTATCTTGCATGTCCATTAAAACTTGATTCTACAATGGCAGACACAAAAAAGTGCCTCAAAAATATTTCATCATGGTTTCATCAAGCTTGATGGTACAATTAGACAGTACTTTTCACTGGACTAATCAACACATGCATCATTCTGACATGTGTTGTGTCGCTGGGCCATTTATCCATTCCACACCATGTTGTGGCTATTGCAGCTGACTTAGCTAGTTTGTCATGGTGAAAACCAACCTTTACCAATATTTAAGTGATTCTTCTTTTTCTTATATCAAGTGTTGCTTTAAAATAAGGGACATAAAAGTACAGACAAGGTGCAATGAGATATAGGCTGCACCAGAGTGACAAAGGTATACTGATGTAGCATCAAATACTGATGCTACAGATTTTTTCCACAAAAATCACACATATCATCAGCTATGAGGCTGCATTAACTGAGCAAGAGAAAAATGCTTTTCTCTGGAAGGCACATGAAAAACCTGTTTTGTTTAATGCCAGCTATATTGCATTTTATAAACCCCATTGATTTATTGCATGTCATATAGGCCTCCCAACCAGGGTCCTGCAGCAGGTCTCTGCAAGTGCCTATTTTGTACTATACATAAAACCTCAAACATAAAGCCCAGTTTGCTGCACTTTGGGTTATTTCTGCATGTGCAGCAGAGGAGGTTTTTACTTTCAGCAGCTTTGGCTGCTGAAACACGCAACTGCTGCGCACTTGCAATAGTCTACCTAATATTTCACTAAGAAGAATGAGTTAAAACAGCTGCAGTCTGCGGCCGTAGTGAATATCACTAATTTGTACTTCATTTATAATTAAGCAGAGTATGAAAATCCTCATCACACACTGCTCCTCCACATCATCACTTACTATCATTTGCCTACAGAGAAAGGGCTTTTTGGCCAGACTTGTAGGTTTGGTTCTTTATATTTGTTTATAACTTGTTCAAAATATTTAATTTAGGGTTAAGAGGGATAGGGCTATATGCAGGTGCTGAAAGTTTGCTGTCAAACGCTACTGGCACAGCCAAAATTGGACCACACAGACCATTCATGTGCAAGTATTAAGTTGCCTGAACTGAAGTGAGCTGTCACAAATTTAAGTATGACAAAAAAACATGACTCACTGCTATGTACAGCTCCGAAAAGCCCTTACGAGAGGAAAACATGTGACTTTGCACTTGCTAAAGCAAGGCCACTACAGTTTACAGCTGCTGTCAGCCCTCAAAGCTCTTGCTCTT
>JAHLSL010000007.1:21723894-21790871 GCA_025920805.1 Petroica traversi
CCATTTTCAGGCTTGTTCACCTGCCAAACAAAGTAGGACACGGCTTATAAAAGGGACGGATCTGCCAGTCCTGAGAGCGGGTTGTTTCGGGGTGACGCCGAGGCGGCGCACCTGGCGCTGCTCCCGCAGTTGGCCGCCGCCCTTCTCCTCCTCCCTAAACATCCCGCTCTCCGGACTTGCAGATCCGTCCCTTTTTTAAGCCGTGTCCTACTTTGTTTGGCAGGTGAACAAGCCTGAAAATGGATATTACAGCTTTTTATGATATAATATCTCTCTAATTGGTGCTTCATAGGGCCGTGTCTGAATTCTTTTCAATTAAGCCCTAAACTACAGTAACTGTTTCTCTCAGTACATGCTGGAAAAGCCATTCATGAGAGAGGCGACTGGTACTGCACAATTTCAAAGTACCTTTAATGTGTCAAAAATGTTTTGTGAAGAAAGCAACACTGTAAATGCAATCACCTACATTGGTGTCCCCATTGTTAAGCGTGAGCCAAAGTATTGCTAATTGTCCTGCGTTTTAGCTGGGTTTTTAGAGCATTATGTAGTAAGTACACCGAAGGGTCAATTTGTGAAGTGAAATACTTAGCATGCAAAGCGTAATACAAGATGCTGTGTAATACTTGACCTCTCAGCATAATAAATGTAGCAGTGAAACGCTGTGCATTCAGGATTCGCTGAATAGAGCCTCCGCAGAGGAACAAAACCAGAAAATGTTCTCTTCATTCCTCTTTTTTTTTTTTTTCACTAAGCGAAAATTATTCTTTATAATGGCCATTGCAGCAATTAGCCAGCATTTGGGGAGAATAAATGTGCAGAAATAGCAATTTCTTATTTTAAATGAGATTTTTGTATGGAGCCTGCAAATTACTTGGAGGTATATGAATAATTGTTGCCTTAGTTTTATGCTACAGAATAGGGTGTGGGTGGGTATAAAGATTTCCTATTTGCAGTTAAATGTTTAGACATTTTATTATTTTAATTTCACTCTCAGTCTGTCTCGATTGACCCTGCTTTCCCCACTGATCATTTCATGTATGCCAGGAAGCAAGTACTCAGATGATGGAAGCTTTCCAATTAGAGCTTTGTGGTGTGTGTGTGTGTGTGTGTGTGTGTGTATGTGTGTGTTGGGAGGTAGAGGGGGTGTCAATCCCTTTTTTTTTTTTTTGGTTGCTTTTTTCATGAGTGTGACATGCAAGTGCAATCAGGTTTTACTCTGGAAGCTACTACGGTGGTTTGAATTTTGCCTGCTAAATCAAAACATTTTAAGAATGTAGCATATTTGATGGGCACTTCTCATTATCCTCTAGAATGGAAAACCTAATTGGAGCTTTATTTACACATTTTAACGGTTTTGTGCTCTGAAAAGAGAGATGCAAAATTCTTTCTCTTGGGCCTTCCAGATTCCTGCATTGAGTTTTAAGTGGATTGAAATTTTTGTGCTTCACTTGCTAACGTGGGAGAAGTCTTGTGAATATGAAATTAAAACACTTTCAGAGAAAGCATGGGAAGTTCTGACAGCTAGAACCTATTAGGAACAGTTTGTTTCAGAAGAATTAATAAGCTTCAGCACGCATTTCCCTAGAGCCGAGCTGGAAGTTTATACCCTGAATATTGGAACTTCCAGTCTAACTCTCTAAACACTTGACCAAGAGAAAAGCTTGGATAATTAATTTAGATTATATGACTTCTGCTTACTTGATCTAAAACTTTCCTCTGCTCTGTCAGTTCTCTCCCTGCACACTTATTTCCTCTTAGCCACTTATTCTTCCTTCTCTAAAGTGCACATTAGCAGGAATGCAACTGGAAAGTCTGAATTCTTGGGTAGTGAAATTACATAGTCTGAAGACAAGCATCATTCTTTTACCTAGTCCATATAACTAAATGGCCTCAGAAAACAAGGGTTCTTTCACAGAACTTAAGTTAATAGCAATAGTTAATAGTGTTTGGGGCTTTTTTGAAACTTTTTTTTTGTTGTAATAAATGTAATTTCTTTTGGATGTCATGCAACAATGGGTTAAAATCAAATATGCAATCCTTGTATCTTGTTTAAGGTCCAGTCCTGTAGTCTGTGTGTGTTTCAAAACTTCTTCCACTTCATTAAGGTGCCTTGTGTCCAAGGATTTTTGGCTGCAGTCCTGAGTTCAATGCAGTCAGTTTGTATTCCATATATATTTAGAAGGAATTACTAAAAAGTAAATTTTCTGGTGACCATAAGAAATGCGCTCACATCACATTCTATGTAAAGGAGTAATTCTCTTTTTACTTATCCTCTAGCATGTCTTTTTCATGGATCTCTTTGATAGAAGATGAACAACTAGCCCACCAATTGAGTAGAACAAATGTAGAAATTGCCAATGAGCAAAAACACAGCCTCTAGAATGAATAGTTGGTAAAGCAAAAGTATTTATATTAGTGCTGTATACAGAATTTTTCCTCTTAATTTACTCAGTGATATTAGAAACAGATTCCATGCGTTTACGCAGAGGTAAAAGCATAGGCTCCACATCGATGATGGTAATAATGTATTACGCAGCAATGTCATACTTGCCATGTAATTTTGGCAGTCTGACACACTCTCTGTCTACCACAATATTTTCTGTGAAAGTTCAGATCACCTTTGGACTTTTTAATGAAATTTATCTACCACAGGAAACATCCATTCTAATTCAAACTTTGTACTTGTTTGAGTACCAATGTGTTCTCATTTGAGTTGGAGGGTGGTCACCCCTCTAAGTTTGCAGTTCTCACGGTGCATGAAAGCTAAAAACATATGTTTGGCTAGGTTCTCTGCTGAACTATATTCTCTGAAGCCAGTTACTTTGCACAAACAAACTGTTTGTATCCCAGATATGTATATATTACTCTGCAAATAAAAATTTTGGCAGTCTCAATGAGTGGAATGCATGGGACTAGCTTCTAGCTTTCAACCATCCCAGGATATTACATGAAATCAAGATTTCCTACATGAGCAATATGTCCTTCAATTTTTTCAAGGTATAGATAATTAGATTCACAGTATAATGCAAGCTTGTCTTAGCAGAAGATAGAGAAGACAACAGAATCAGTAAATTATTAAAAATTTCCCAGCACGCTTAAGTTCCGAAGATCAAACAATAATTATTACATTATTACATTACAAACTTTGCAGCATACCCTATGTTTTCCTTTTGTCTTAGCCAGTTGCTGGGAGGGTGACGATGACTGGATATAGTAGAGTACTCTTGGGTAGTCTGTTACATTTAAATAAAAAGATCAACCCATTTTTCATTACCCAGTCATGACTAGTGTCTTCATAATAATAGTTGTAAGTAAAAAAATCTATACTTTTGATAGTTCCACACAAAATATTCCCATGCAACATGTTTTCAATATATATTATAAAAGTTCCAGTATGATGAGGAAATTTGTAAGGGGTTTTTTTTTCTACCAACTGTGGAAAAGCACAGTCAGTGGAGAGCACATCGCATCTTCAGCACCTTTGCTCTTTTGTGCCTCTTAGTTTTTAATGTGGCATATAAGGAAAAGTAGTAAAGAACTATTAAAATTAATCATATTTTCAAATCAGTCTTTGTATCTAGGAAAGCTAAGGACTCAGCCAAAGCAAAGCTAAAGCCCTGACAGTTATCTGTAGTACTGTTCAGCCAAAAAAGCATAAGTGAAGGAAATACATTTTTTAATTCCGCAGTTTGTCCTGCCTTAGCAGGACAATGACACTTATGCCTTTCAGTGCTTCAATGATTAATTCTCTTATTTAAATAGCTAAAAAACCCAAACTAATCTAAATAATAACCAGAGAAAGTCCTTAAATCTGGTAGGTGCTTCCAGATACGAATTCACTAATAATTTATTGATCCAAAAGCAACCAAAAATAAAATTCTGTATCTTTGCTGCTTCATCTATAACATGATAATCTTCAGAGATAAAGGAATATTTAATTAATATGGGGGCAGCCAATAGCCTGACATGATATTTAGCAACACATTTACAATGAAAAATCGTCACCTAATGCAATGCATTATATAGACCTGATTTTCAAAGTAAACACACATTTCTCACCACTTCAGAAAAATTTAATTTACTGCCACATATATATGTGTCTCATTTAGGCAACTATTTGTCTATTTCTATATGAGTACTCCCTAGAAAGAGAGAATTATGTCTTCTCTTGAGATCAAGTTATTTGCTGGGAAGAAATCCCAAAAAAGTCTTCAGCTGTGATAACATACATCTACTATCTGGTAAATTAAATTCTGCTTCTTTATAGGGATGGTCAACAATGAATGTGGTTAAGCATTGCCTGGTTTACAAAATGACTAAGCAAACAGAAATCAACAGACATAGTTTTCTTTATCTTCCTTCTAGTAAATTTTTTACACAGAGAAAAATTACTTGATTCAATGTGCTCCATTCATTAGTGGCTCCTGCTTCTCTAAAGCTGAATTATGGCTGGTAGACAAGATGGTGTTCTTTCGGTTCATTTTCTTACTGCTAGATATTAATGAGGAATTTTACATTTAGAGAGAGAAAAAGGCAGCTTTTGTAAATGCTCTCCTCCTCAGGTATAAATCTTCTCTGCAAGTAGATATCATGCACATGGTCAATTAAGAGACTGAATCAAATATTCCATTCACAAAAATAACCCATATGCTGTGACCTCCTAACTCTTTCACTTAAGCAGATCCATAGTGTAAAGAAGTGTAATTGATGGTGTACTTAACAGATTCGATTCAAATTTGTCAGAGAAAAAAGTGTCTATAAACAGGTGTTGGAAAATAAGCATACCAGAGCATTAACCCAGCCTTCAGAGGTGACCAAAAGATGTGTATTTCATAAGACAGGATGGATGGTTGGGAAGATATCAGGATGAAACAAGTTAAGGAAGATCTACATGGCTTGTCTTGTGGCTTCTACTAAGTGTTTTCCTTCCTGCAATTTCTTCTAAGTTTTTTAAGCTGTTGTACTGTTAAATTGATTAACTTTCCACAAATTATGGAATACGCTATCAGTGTGGGTCATTTTACCTCTAAGTCTTTACTTTTCTGATACGTTAATACCACATTTGATATTTTCTTCAAGATTTCTTTTAACTCCAAACATATGCCGGATCGTTCCATGAGAAATATGCTTTCTTATACCAGAGATCAAATTTTACTCCAATTTTATGTTTCAACTCTGTATGAAACCAGCAGGAAATGTATTTGTATGGCAGAGAATGGAATTAGCTCCAAGACTGGATATGTCTGGTTAAAGGACAAAAGTCCTTCAGATGTCAATGTTTATAAGAAAAAGGAAGACAGCGTATAAATGTGTATCTGGCTTTGGGATGATATCAAGTGAAACCATTGATTTACCATAATTCAGCATAAACATATAAATAAGGACAGGTTCATCCACTAGAATCTGTGTATTTATGAATCTTGACAAACTAGTAAGGACTATTGAGTTTTTCATGAGATCAAATCTGAGCAAATTTCCTTTGGCTGCAGTGTTAACTCTGAATATTTCATGTAACTCCAAAACACTGTTATGTTTCTCCATATATAAGTATAGATAGATAGATAGATAGATGAATGTGTGTATAAACAAGATTTCTATTATTAAAATATCTTTCTTCATGCAATGATAATTGAATCTCTGAAGAGGGCTACATGTTACATAGCATTTTCATTATATATAAATAGAAAAAGTAAAAAAATAATTGTTATATATGTAACATTATGTTTTAATGTATTAATTCACGTAATGGAATTCATCAATAGACATGAAGAGAAACTGAAGTCTGAGATATTTGTTATGCAATTAAAAAAAATTTAAAATAATGAATAATCTGTTAGATTGAAGTGGAACTTTGACCTAGTGCAATAGGATTCAAAGCTGTGTTTTTCTTTTTTAGCTAGTAAAACCATGAACTTTAATATAAGTGCTTTTGCTATGACACAGTAAGCATTGCATGGGTTAATTAGCTGTAGACTTCATTTTCCTCACATATTTCATTTGGAAAGCAAAAATTAAGGATCAAGAATTAATTAGCTATGTACAAACTATGAAAAATTGTTGAGGCAAGTGCTGTCTTGGTAATTCATTACTATATTTAGACATTGTAATGATTAGATTTTTAAAAGAAACAAGCTAATTAGAACATTTTTCCAAAGTCACACAGAGGTCAGAGATGACAGCGACCTTATGTAAAATGGAGACTAAATATCTGCTATTCTGCACATTGTATAGAATTGGTACAGTAAGGCTAAAGCCTTTTCCTGTTCAATGAGTTGGAATTAAACATGCTAATTTGAGATCTCCTTCAAGTATTTTATTTAACTACTTTGGCCTTTAATTCCTTTATGTTGCATCATTTAATGTAATGTTATTTATATATACGAAGCACGTTATACTTATTAACCAATGTGCAAAAATCTAAAGTACAGATTTTATGTAATGGGCTAATTACAGGACTTTAAAGCCACCTACTGAGTTTTGCTAAGCTTAACAACAGGTTCACTGAACTGGATAAATTTATTCAAACTTGTGGAAATGAACCCCATTCTATGTGCAACCGTACTGGGAAAACACACAAATTATACCTCAATACCAGTTTAATGGGTCAAACAGTGAACCTGAATACCAAACTTATCTACAATCTTGCAACAGCAGAGAAGCTATAGGCCCTGGGTGAGAAGAGGCAGTGCTCATTCATAGTTTCTTCCTCAAGTTTGTAAATAACTCCCACTTGGTATATGGGACAACCTGGATTTTAAGTGTGTGTAGAGTTATTTTAATTTTTCTTATGGTGGTCTTTGAAGTCGCAATTTTAAAATGCAAAAAGTTTGTCATATGCAATTGTAGAAGAAATACAAAAGATATTATTCTTTGCTATATCTTCCTATTACACCTATTATAGGTGTGCTTTATTTATTTATTTATTTATTTATTTACTTGAATATGCTTTTAAACTGAGTTTCCTTCAGTCAGTCATTTCATATGCATTCATTAGGTCTGAATTTCATCTAAATTGTGTGTTTAAAAATTTAGTCAAATATTATCAAAGGTCATCAAAAGAATCTTTGTCCAAATGGAATGAATCAAAGTCCTGCAAAAAAAATCTGTTATTAATATATTCTAAGATAGAATTAAACTTTTGGCTTCACTCTCTGAATAGTCTAGGGGATGCTTAGGTTTCCTACTTACTGTATAAAGTTTCTTAGACATTCACGAGACTTCTACTTTCCTTGGATATCCAAACTTACTTCATTGTTTTCCATCAAGTTATTCTGGATTTACTTCAGTGGAATTCAGCAAACTAGGTCCCCTAGTATTCATCTTTTTCCCCAGCTTTGAACAGTATTCAAATACAAGCAAAATGAAAAGCTTTCTTATTCTAGCCATAACCTGTCCTTCAAAAATGACAAAGCAGTTTGCTATTTTAAAAACCACTATTGTCTAAGGTTCATATGTGATTCTTTTCTTTTGCATTGTTCTTCGAAGTATCACACAGATTATCTAATAAAAATCTTTCCTCAGAAATTGAGTACTCTGTTGCTGATATTTTATGTATCTATATTCTGTTTTGGATAACTATGCATAATCTATTCAGTAGCTGACATTTGGGTCTTGATAGATACATTCAAGCATGTACTTTCAGGAATAATAATGTCAGTGCACTGTGTTCTACAATGTGTGCAATGAAAATGTGCCTCATAAAGCCCATAATTGTTGCTTAAGTTACAAAGATGATTTTTTTCCCAGTAAATGAGGAACAAGCCACATAATCTTGCAAACACTATATGCCCAGGAAAGAAGAGTTTAAATAAGAAATGCATAAATTTAGCAGACTGCTGTAACAAATGAAATGGTGTAGCGTTGAAAACATTTGAGGCAATTAATCAATGCTGTGTTTGCACATATCATTAAATATATTATACTAAGTTTAGATTTGATTTCTATGCTTCTTTTATAAAGAGTTAAAAGAAAATACATTTGAATTCATGCTGATACTGAAAACATGCTCCTAGCTCCTAGTTTCTTGGATTTCGAATCATTTCCATTAACAAACAGCTATTTGCCCTCTAATAAAATATGTCATTATGCGTCATTCACATCACACAAAAGAATCACTGAAAAATCGCCCCAATGATGGCCAATAATTACACATTTTGCTCCTGCACGAGCAATGAAGAAATCTGTTCATTGGAGAAAGCAGGTGCTGGGGCATCATGCTAATAGTCAATGTGTGCCACAGTAATTAGCCATTGCAATTGCTAAAATTAACAATTAGCTAACATGCAATTCTCTTTTTGCAGGCTGCAGTTTACTTTGTATAATCCTTGTATGTTCTTAGTAATTATTCTGACAGCTTATTATTTTTATTTTTTCTGGTTTGAACACAGCTTTAACATTTGAATCAGTCTACCCAAATGTTCAACAGGCAGTATGAAACAACTGCTTCACTAGGCAATTTCTAAGGAACAAATTTGTTTTTATTCTCAACTTTGTATTGTTCAAGAAATACACAATTCTTTTGTAGAGTAAAAACTTCTCATCTTATTTGAAAACTTGAGACCACAGTGAAGGTCTTGAGTCCTTTCTACATTGGTAGAACAGAGAGGATCATCCCAACTTTTCAGAAAAATTAGTATGAATGATTCTCTGCAGCTTGGTTTCCAACCATTGCTTCATGACCTCTGGCTGTCTCTAGAGCTGTTGGTGTCCGTCTGTGGAAATCTGGCAGGTCACAAAGTTCTAGTTCTCTTAGTTACTACTGTCAGCCAAATAACACAAAAAGAATCATGGTATATACAAGCTTCTAAATGATTTTCATGTGAAAATGTGGTTGTGCTACCCCTGGAGCTTTTTGATTTATAAACGTCTTCACAATACTACTAGGAATTCTTCAGAATCATCAATAGCATATGTTTTGTATTGTAGAAAGAAAAAGAAACCCCACACCAAAACCTAAAACCCAACCTTAATGTGATAGTAAGGCCTACCATGCACCAACTAATGGTATGTCCTCATATTGAATACTGTATGTTGGTTTTGCAAGCCATCTCAAAAGAAAGTAATAATAGACATAGAAAATAAATTCAAGAAAGATGAGCTATGGTGTGGAATGGCATTTGAATTGAGAAAACTAAGCAGACTGAACAGTATGGAAAAGCACTATGGAAAATATTCCATACTGGGATATAGTAGTGGCTTATACTTTTTCAGGTGGTGTGGAGAAAGTGAGTGAAGAAAACAATTTAATCTTCTTAAAAATAGTTGAGGCATCCAACCAAATAGAGGGGTAGTAAATAAGATCACCCTGTTTAAAAGGCTGAAAGAAATAAATTTTTCTTATGATGCATAATTATGTTGTGGAACTCCTTGCCATAGGAGGGCATGGGGCAAATGGCTGAAAGAACAAATGTCTGGACTCAGAGTAGGTAGGTCCCAAGCAGTACCCTTAATTTACTTAAAAGTCTCTGAAACTGTCAGGATATGCAACTGTGTTGCAGGAAAGCTCTGTTCACACTGTCCTTTTTCTTGAATATCTTATGCCTCATTCTAAACCATTGTCACAGAAAGGCTTCCAGAGTTAGACTGAGCTTTGGGTTGACCTGTTCTAGTCACCTTTTGTTCAACAAATTGTATGAAAATCTCAGTAATATGCTACAACAAAGATGCTGAAGACTTGTATTCCCTACATATTCTGGTCAAAATTCAGCTCACATATAAATCTGTGCAACTCTGTTG
Organism: Petroica traversi; assembly: GCA_025920805.1. Lineage (NCBI taxonomy): Eukaryota > Metazoa > Chordata > Aves > Passeriformes > Petroicidae > Petroica > Petroica traversi. The sequence continues at coordinate 21,733,630 of JAHLSL010000007.1, forward strand.
AAATCCATGAAGGTTGAAGCATTTGCATAGACAGATGATAACCTGTTTTGCTTTGCGATTTTTTTAGTATTAGTAGTAGGCAGGTAGAGGTAACTGGACCCACTGAAAACACTGATAGCTAGTTAACCAGAAGGGATATATTCTTCTCCAAAACCTGAGTAATTCCAGGGACTCCAGTGGAATTCTTCCCAATTTTATAGGTGTAAGTGAGGGGATAATAAGGCTCAGGGAATTTATGTAATCTTCTATAATCAATGTGGCATCTCTATCTGGCATCGAACCAAGAGCAGCTTTTTAAACAGTTCTTTAAAGCTCTTTCATGTTTTTAAAATATTTGCTCCTGAGCATGCTAACCAGGGAAGCCATGCTACATAGAAGTAATATATCTCAGCAACTGTATTTTTTTGTGTTAGTTTTCACTAAAAAAGCTGAACAAAGATAGAGTCAGAAAGCAGCAACAAAAACATTCTCTGAGATCAGACTGATTTTCCCAAAGAAGTGAGAGCGGTAGGAGAAATTAAACAATGGCGTCCAAGCTTTTACTTAGGGCAATGAAGGCAGAAGGATAAGTTACAAGAGCAGGATCTGAGTCAGGCATATTTTGGCTCTACCCAGCCCACTAGGCATAGTAGCTCTGTGACTTCCATGCAATACTACAATCAATGTTAGAAAGCAACTAATGAAAATGAGAGTGGAAAACGCATACCATTTCTGAGGAGCTATCTGTTACTGAAAGCAATATTCTTGATGATCATAACCTCTGTGGACTTAAATGAAAATATTTTCATATATTTCATATGAGAAACAAAACTCTACAGTCGCAGAAAGAATTAGCCACTCATGGATGGCTGAAGTATCTACATCAAAGAGGGCAATCATCCAAATTTGTATCTTAAAGCCACAGACATTCCATGCCTTAAAAGAGACTTAAATTTTAACTGCAAAAAAAAGTCTGTGCATAGCCAGATTGCTGTTTTTATCACACTAAGAATCTTTCTGCTGTCAGTGATAAGCAGAAGTAGTAAACTGAGCTTCACAGTGACCCTTGACGTAGGTACATCCTGCCTGCAACCTCTGCAGGGCAAAGAGCAGTACACAAGAGAGTGTGATTTTAACTCGGCTAGTCAGGGTTAATGAAAGTTCACAAACTTACATTTCAGTTTCACCAACAAAAGAAGAAGGACTTTTATTAACATACTGAGTGATGTGTTGCATAGCTGAGGAATTGATACACACCTATTTTTGCTGCTTCTGATGCTAAAGTAGAAGACTGTCTCATGACTGATTTTTCTCCCTGGTACAATTTTTCCCAGTCTAGTTCAACAGGAGATGTGTGTCAGAGACAAAAAGTTTCAAATAGATTCTGGCCCTTGAATGTGGTTTGCATAGGTAAAAGTTCATTGTACATTTTCGCAGGTGGTTTGCAGGTGGTTAAATAACTAGAAATGATAAGGCTTTTAGTTCTTCAGTGAATTGTACCTCATGGATAAACTACAAAAATACTGTCATGAAGAGGGGACTTCGGACTTCTTCAGCTTATGCAATTAACCTAAGTGCTAGGCTCAGTAGTCATGCATCTCATCTCCCTTCTCTCTGTCCCAGCACACGTTCAATTCTTTTCTAAAAAGTGGAACCCTCTCCACAGGGACATTGGCACTACTTCTTTTGTTGGGCTTGATGCCTTCCCTGAGTGCATAGAAATCCAAGTACATGCAGCTGTCTTTTGTACAGAGGCCTTCATATGTTCAGAAGGGAGGTGTGGCCCTTGGCAGGTTCTTTGCTGGGTGCTAAGAGGCCAGAATCCTGGACCACCCTGCAGCATATACAACTTAGTGGACCTAAAGGATAAAACTTGATTATTTGAATCCAAAAGAATAAGATTTAGAAAAAAAAATTAGGAAACAATTTCCTCTGTAAGTCACTCAAGTAAGCAAAAAAATAAGATTTCACTGGAACACACCATCTACTTAATCACCTTATTGACAACATCAGGTTGGGTCTTGAATTTATTAGTGAAGTATCTGTTAGTTGTGATGCATCCCATGGAATTTGTTCCACAGCAAACCCTACAACTAAAGGGGAAAATTAGAATCACTTCTGACCATTGCTTTATGTCGTGTTCCACAATAAATTAAATGCCGCAGCTCAGTCTTGGTGGAGACAAAGAAGAGGAAATGAAAAGCTTAAGCTTGCATAGCAATAATACACATACATAGCACTTAGAAGATATCTCTGAATTGTGGAAAATTCATGATTTTAACACAGCAATCTATCTTTATGTGTTTATTTTATTAATATTGGTCAGATCATCCCCTTTAAAGCCATCTCAAGTTTCTTCAATAGTACACAGTGGTCCAAGTGATGGACTCTAACATGCTATTAGGAAGGTTCAAGTAATATTATATTAGAATACTTGTTTCTATACTACTGACATTTAGTCCAATCTGATATAATGGTTGTAATTCGAATATGATCAGACTCTAATCTTCCTTCTCAGTAGATACTGATATTTTTCTTTGAGCATTCCTGCTTAAAATGTTCCTTTTGAGGACATTTGGGATGACCTGAAATTCACAATGAATTAAAGATAAGTTACAGCTGTTCTATATCCTACTGCAAAAACTTTGAAATCAGCAGTTTCTAGATCATGAAAGATCATGAGCTACTGAGTTTAAAATTGATCTTTGGATCAAACTGAACATGACCCCTGTTGTATCACAGACCTTTTAAGAAAAAAAAAATCATCTCATTCAGGCAATTTACTGATAATTACTCATAGTCATCTTTATAGTAAGTCGGCAAAAAGTATCAATACAGCATTAGAAATTTGAAATCCAGGCACATGGGACAAACAGATTTTTGAAATTGCTCATTTGGTGCCACTGGTGCGACATGAAGTTTTAGGGCGCTTGGACCACAGCGATGCTCACCTGGCAAGAAACTTTGGTTTCTTGTTGAAGTAAAACATAGGTTCTCAAGATAGAAATCAAGAAAGTTGATGGACTCACAGGGTTCTGAAAATCAGTAAGAGATTTAATGTTGACTTCAACAGGCTTTGGATCAGGCTTAGGATCAGGCTTAGGTGAAGATCTTTAGTTACATGAATGACATATGGCTGATCCCTTTAAGAAAGACACAGCAAGTACACAAAATGATGACTCCACAGACCCTGCAAGCAATCTAAATGCCTATATTTAATTTCATTTGTACTGGGTCTCAATACAGGGGCACAAAATACAAAGCTAAATAATCTCCAAAACCAAGACCAATTACAGAACAATGAAGTGTATTTTATTTTACCATTATACCTGTTAAAGATATACTAAGGGTAACATTTTTTTAGCTAAGAATGTTAAGAAATTTGAAATTAATTTTACTTTTATAACATCAACTATGTTATAGAGAGTTGTCCTTTGGAAGGAACAACACTGTTAATTAAATGGACTCACTTTTTTTGTAAACCAAGGGAGATGTAAAAGGTCAAATGGCATGCTCTCCAGAATATGCATAGTATGGAGTAAATCTCTTGGAGCAATAGGACAGATATATCGTAAGCTTCCCTATTTAAGATGCTGCTGCATATAAACCTAGGCGCATAAAACTATCCTATGTTTCCTTAGATAGAAATATCTAATGAAACAAGAGCAAATCTGCCAACCACTTCATACTGTTTTGTGCTTTGATAGTAAAGGAAAGCCAAGTTTTCAGCCTGGGTCTAGCCTGACTCAGGCCGTAACTTGTGAGTCCTGCTATTCTAACCCTTTCTCTTGATCTGCTTTTCAGCATGTCTTAGAGTACACAGCTCAAAGCAGCAGGGGAGTTTCTTAGCAAAGGGCCACCCACTTGCATATTATTCCTTCCTTGCCTGTGACATGACACAAGAACAAAGTAGACATTAACCGCTACATTAAACCCAGAAGGAAAGTAATCAGTAACCTGTTATTCCCTTAATAAAGGGAAACACATGCAGTGTGAAATCCAGAAGACTAATCAATAGCCCCAGACAATGCAATGTGCCAAACAAATTGCAAATCAATTAGAATCCTTGTTTTCTTTGAAATGGTTCACTATACCTAAAGCAATTACTCGTTCATTAGACCTAATTTAACAGCATGACTGCCCTAGCAACAACTGGCAGCGTCTGGCTATCAAATGGAAGAATGGCAGCTTATTTCTGTCTGTCTGTGAGTCTAACGCCAATCAAAAAAAAATTTGAATTCCTTTATATAAGAGAACTTCTCATTAATGGGTAAAATATTTTCTGTGAAGGAAGAATCAAGTATCCTGTTTGACTTGGCTGAGTTTGGTATTATTAACGAAGTAAGGGAATAGATATAGACTTTGTATGAAAAAATTCTGGAATTCTTAATATGTTTCAATAAGTTCCAATGGTAAAATAAGCAAAAAAGGAGGGGAAGTTTTATATCTCCTTCAATAAACCCTTTGGGATTTGGGAAAAAGTAAGTCCTAGATATGTTTGCATCAGCTGTATGTTTACCACAATTACAATGGCACAATAAGATTAGCATGGTCCAGCACAGGATGATACAGATTCACTAAATGGTCCATAATCCCTTTGATGGGCTCAGAGGGCATTCAGCATTTGATACAAACCCTCCCTATTGTCTTCCCTTGGCATTGGATCAGGCCCCTAATACCCTAACTACAGGTTTAAAGTGACGTTTTGATATTTTGTTTCCTGCTCTATTCAGTGTTGTATGGTAATAACATAGACACATGGACCTTAAGAGATTTTTTAAAAGCCTTTAAGTTTTTAATATGTGTTCCTTTCCCTCCCCACAAATCTAAAACTTGTGAAACCAATTTTTTCCTCTTCCTCTGTTGTGGTGCACAAAAATCTTGAGATGAAAGGGGTGTACCCAAAATGGGGTCGGCTGGCAGGAAACCACCTCCAGGAGAGGGAACGAGATGCCTTGCCATGCTTGTAGCACAGATATTTCTCACCCTTACAGAGAATAAAGGCAAATAGGAATGTTTCATACCTTTAGGGTTAGTACAAAGAGTGTTTTCAGGACCTAAAGAAAGGTCCAGAGTAGGCTGGGACTACCTGCTTTTTACTCTTATTGGGGCAAGGTTCTGCATTGTCAAGTACTCTTAGGGTTAAGATAGTGCACTAAGAACATGTACGGGATGAAACTCCCTACAATTTTAGCCTGTAAATTTTAACCACTGTGGAAAAAAAAAATGCTTGACAAGAAGGTTATTTTTAATGGTCATGATTTGAAACCTTTGTATTGTTTATTGACCTTTAAGGATGTGACATTCTTCTATAAAAATCCTCGTAAACTCTTCAGTGTATATATATGTGGATATATAAAAATATACATAGCCTAAATATATATAGCCTATACATATATAGCCTAAATATATATGTATATATTTATAGCCTCAGTTGGAGTATATTTTTGTATTAATTGAAGTAATTTCTAATTTCCCGCAGATAAAAAAAACCCTTCAAAATTATTTTAGAAAGCCTTTAAACATTTTGAGTCTATATTTAGTGTCAAGTTGATTTAATTACTTTTAGAACAGCTGCTGTTACAGAGAACTGGAGCTGTTAAAACTGACCGTAAGTATTTATCTGAAGATATTCAACTTCAGTGTTCAGTCTTGTAGGCCTGCTAGATTTCATCCTTCTGGGTCTTGCCATCCTTTCTGGTAGTGTAATATTCTCCCACACTGCAGAGAGTATTAGCAAGATGATATTTTAATTTTGAGAGGATAATGTTTTTCTGGAAGTTTGTCTCTTATTTTTGGGGCCATCAAGGCCTGCTTGGGAGAAGGAAATGTAAGAGGTAAGCGCAGTAATCATAAAAATACAATAAATAATCACCGGTCTATATTTCACCATACATACTTTTCATCTGCATGTATATGCATATTTGCTGTTTTGCTCTAAGTCCAGAGACTACACACTGTTCCATCTTACACAGACCCAAAGTAGCTTAGCTTTGTCTGCTGGAGCTTTATCTGTGTTACAGACCCAAGCAATGCTTCGGGTTGCATCTTGGCTAGCAAGCACAGATATGGAGATCCTGTCTGAAAGACTTGGGACCACTGCTTCCAGGTATTCCTGAACCTTCTGGGATTTCTGAAGGCCAGTCTTTTCCTTGGAGCACAGACTAGAGAGTCATGAAAGGCACCTTCAATTTAAAGAATATGAAATTAACCACCTGTTAACTTATGTCCTTAATATTTTCAATTAAAGCAGGACAATTGTTCATGCCGTCACTTTGATTGAAACCTTGAACATATGTTCAGGAACATTTTTTTTTTCTTCAAAACGAAAGTAGCTACTAAGCAATGGACCTACTGTTCATATTCTTGTATGTCATTAAAGCTTGTGTGACTTAAAGAGTATGTACAAGCACCCTTGTGTGCAGGTATGGCAGCCTGAAGCATGTCTCGAACTGTTTCTTCTTGTTTTTCCAGCTTTTGGAACACAACAGAATCCTAAACTAGCCAAAGGACGTCTAAACACTTGTAACTGAGATACAGTCATTATGTGGCTGTTGCAAAATAACCTCTTGACATAGAGTAAATTGTGCCTTTTTGTTTTGTGGGATCCCTTGCAGGTGAACTCCATGGGGTTTTTTTTGTATTTATCAGATTTCAGACATTTGTTAGATTTTAGTACTGCTCTGATTTGAAATAAGTCTTCTGTAGGTTGCTCTGTCACTTTCTCAATTTTGCACAGATTTTGAGGTAAGGCCTGAGAAAATCTGCCAAGTGTCTCCATGCCATGGTATAGGGTTGAGGAACCTACTTGTTGGCAGGTCTAGTCCTGAGTACCTTTACCTTTCCTGGGTTCCATGACCTGGTTGGTGGGAAACTTCAAACAAATGAAGTGTAGCCCAGGGAAACTCACTGAGTATTTGATCTTTGAGGATGTTTCTACGAGCAGTGCCCTGACACCTAGTGGATTACATTTGGACCTTTTAAAAACCTCTGAGCAGATGACACTTTGGAGTCGCTGTGTCATATAATAGGGCAGAGGCATATATTGGTCAAGGTGTCCAACATTATGTATGTGGAAGGCACCCACACACAAACATTAAGGGTAATTATTGCTATGTCTTCTTATTCTTTTAATGACATGTTATATCAATTTTACAAACTTTAGTAGGAACCAGGAATTTTTGCTCTGCAATTATAAGTGCATTATTAAGAGCTGTGATAGATAAGGTGAAATGATTGCAGTATATTTAGGGTTGCTTCATGTTCTCTGGGCTATACATATAGCTACTCCACTTGCCGTGCCAGAGATAACCACCCCTTTATCAGATATTTCGGAACTGAATATATATTTGTGCCTTATCTTATCTTATCTTAATCCTATCTCCCAGCATCTCAGCTTCAAACTCCACATTATTTTAAAGACAAGATTCACTCCATCTCAGTTTATCTGCCTAAAAGCGATGCACCCAACCTGTCAGTCTTTTAGGGTCCTTTTGCAGCTACAGAAGACAGTCAAGGAATTCCAGAATAAGATAATTGAGACCCACACTGTGCAAAGTGTGCATTTCATATTTATATTAGTAGCAAATAATGCTCATGATTTTCTCAAATTATCCATAAATTTATAAAATATAAGCTAGACTCAAAAATTTGTTATTAGACTACAGTTTCCCTTGAAATGTAATACATCCCTGCTTGTAATTAAAACTTTTTTTTTTATTATTTGTTAATACTGGGGTTGGGGAGGATATAACTGGAATATATTTTATCTTTCAAAATAAGATTTTCTCCAGAAGACTTAAGAGTAACTGTGGACATTATTTTCAAATAACAAAGCATTTGTCATCTTTGTCTGACTTTACTTGTGTAGTTTAAGACAATTCCTCAGTAGTCACAGCTAAGTATCACTTTTCTCATTCATGGTTGGCAATGCACACGTAGGTGGCAATTGGACTTCTTTGTTGTCTGTTTGTTACAAGGGTAATAGGACTAGAAGGGATCTCAAGATGTCTTCACACTGATCTTCCAGCCCCAAGGCAGAGTCCACTCTATCTTGAAGTTGATTAGGGAAGGAAATGTAATCTGTGTTTTGTGTTCTGGTAATTAAGCATTTTACAAAGATGTGGCTGTGGCTAATCTGAAGAATGACTATGCATATACATATGTATGCCATGATGAGGCATCTCTCAATGCAAGAAAGAACTGGTCCTAATAGAGCTGCACATGTCCCAGTCAATGCATACCTAACAGTTATATTGATAATGTATGAGTAAAAAGGGGATGGGATTCATCCTCTCATAGTGGCACTGGTTCAATAGTGAAAAAAAACTTACTTCAGTGTCTCAATGGACATATGTAAAGAAGAATCCAGAGAGACAGAATAAAGAGCATTCAGAAAGAGACTTTACTCTTTAACACTTTTCATATAATTCCACTCTTTATAAAAGGCTGTTTTCAGGCTATTGAAAGGGCTTCTTCCAGGCTATTGACAGGGCGATGACAATCACCCAAATTGTCCCGTTGAATTAATTCCCTACACTGAAACTATTTATTATTTCCTACTATGTAATTGGGGATTGAATAGCGAAAAAGTTCATATTTTTTCAAAGCTTTTAGGGCACGATTCCTCACCTCTGTTGGAATCTTTATTATACTCAGTATCATAGTGAGGCCACTTTGTCATCTTTGCAAGGTCACAGAGATCAGGGAGATGTGCATGATAACTGAAGAAGGGCAAATGCTGAATCCATCTTCAAAACAGGAGCAATATGGGAAAGTACTGTCACTGAGACAATCACAGAATGACTCTTCCTTGAATGAATATATGGATGTAGGAAGATGGTGGTTATTGGAAAGTCAGTAGTTAAAATCCTGCTTTTCCAAATTGCTTTCAATGATGAAATACTGGATCTGTTGATGATGGGAGTTCAGTGGAAGTAATTTATCTTGTCTTTATCTAGACCTTGGACAATCCCTCCAACATTCCTGAATTTGAGGTGGAATGTTAGGGTCTAGATTGTTGAACAAATGGCTGAGTAAATACCTGTTTGGGTGATCAGGCTCAGCAGGTAGTAATTAGTGAGTCATGCTCTCTCTCAAGACTGGTTATCAATGGAGTACAACAGGGATCTCTCATAGGACTGGTCCTGTTAACCACTTCTGTCAATGAACTGAGGCAGACAGCAGAGTGCTCTCTCATTAAGTGTGTGGTGACACCAAGCCAACAGGACCACTTGATGCATTTGAGGGCAGGGCTGCCACCTGAAGGGACCCAAGATGGGCTGGAAGAAGAAGCCAACATCACAAAATTCAACATGGACAAATGTAAAGTCCTTCCCCAGGGAGAAAGAGTCCCTTGAAGAAGTCCCTCTGCTCTCCAGATAAGCTGGTAGTGTTCTGGGCAGTGAGCTGAACATGAGCCCTCTATGTGTGACCCTGTGCTAGAGCATCCAGGACAATAGTCACAGGAGCACAGCCAGTAGACTGGAGAGTGATTATTCCCCTCTACTCAACCCCCAGAGACCACATGTAGACACTCTGTGCAGTTAAGGGAGCACCAGTAAGAAGAAAGGTGATGATCAGCTGGAGGGAGTTCAGCCAAGTGGCACAGAAACAGTCAGGGGCTGCAGCATTTACCCTGCAAGGAGAGGCTGTGACACTGGGGCTTGTTCAACCTGGAAAAGAGGCAGTTTTGGAGGGATCTAATAGCAGGCCCCCTGCGTCTACATGGAGGGCCGTGTTTCTCTGGACTGACCTACCAACTCTCCATCAATAGCCTCTGGTATGGGCTTTGGGAAGAATAGCTGTCAGTCATGGAGGTGGCACTGGGAGGGTCACTCAACTCGGTAGAGAGGACGCAGAATTTGGGTGGTGCTGCCACACAAAAATAACAACATATAGGAAAAACAATCAGTTAAACATATCTGATTGAAAAATAAAGGCAGGAAAGGATGAAGAGAAGGCATTGATCTGTGATTATAGTTAAACAGCATTTTAGAATAAAGTAAGCATATATTGAATTTAAAGTAATGAAGAAAACTTTTAACTAGTACACAGGGAAAGAATACCTCCACAAATATCAAGGTAAATTAGCTCATAACAAATCCAAGGTGGTAACCAATTTAGAACATCAAATCCTTGTTTTGAAAGACTTCACAGGTATTCTGAAATCTTCAGTTTTATTTGTTTTGAATTTTTCCCTGTTCACTGCAATCAACAGAAATGAAGGTTACTTAGTAATTCACAGAAACTCCCCAACAATTTGAAGGATTGACACTATCACAAACTTTCTGAGAGATTTTGGGCATCTGGATTCTTAATTGAACATCTGTCAAAGAAGTGGTCTCCGGGCAGGACTAATTTGAAAGCCCTGGAAATTTATAATCCCTATTCCAAACATACAGGTTATGATCATCCACCATAAAAAATACTGCACTGTAAAAAAAAGTAAAACGCTTACCTGAGACAGAAGCAAGAACTATTTTGTTCTGCTCTCAGAGTTTCTGAGCCCTAAATACCTACATGTAATCTTCATCATTATTGCAATAAAAGTTATAACGATATCAGGAAATTGACTCAAAATTCCTGTATAAGAAGTGAACAGTACTTTCACACTAATTAAAACAATTAAAGGTAATGCAGATTACATCTGAGAACCTAAGATAAAAACTCTACTCGCACAAATGAAAATCACTTTAGAACAATCATTACATTTTATATGATTTCTAGTAAAGAATTTTACTGTTTTCACAAAAATGTGCATGTCTACACATAGGTGTATGAAAAAATGATCTGTGATAATAAGGAAACTTCATGCAGTTGAAAAGATTACAAAAATTTTCTGTTCCTAAGATTGCACATTTATATATACTTTTTCAAAATCTATTTGTATTTGTATTAACAAATTATTCATGCTTTTACAAAATTATATTTTAAAAATATATGTTCAGGCTTTTGAACGCACTTAACATTTTTTGTAAAATGGTGCATAGAGAAATTAAGGCAAGAAACTTCTTCACCACTATCATTGGTTATTATGAGAAAGTTTATTACTTACATTTTTTAACTTGGTTTTGTGACTTTTTCTGTACCAGTAAGAGTATATGAAAAACCTAAAATAACTGAAAAATTCAGGGTGATTTAAGACAGTTGTCTGGTAGCAGACCCTGACTTTTGAGGATCAGTCTATGCATTAAAAGGGAGGAAAAACTCAGCCTAAGCATTATAGTGAAAACTAAGAAGTTGGGAAGTTGCAACATTTCAATGAATATGGAAGCAATGGGGTTTTATGTATATGCATCCTATTTGTTTCCCTCTGAAGGGAATTATTCAAATTGTCCCCCAGCTTTCCAACAAAAAGATATTAAAAAAAATATAATAGCAAAATTAAAGAGGTGCTCTCTCATTATAATTTTTCACATACTGCCAAGACCAGTCAGTCAATAGTTATGACAGATAGCATTTATGGCACCTATCACAATGCTTTAAATGGCTTTTTCTAGCAAGAGACTCATCAAAAATGATTAAGGAGATTTTCTACATGTGATGTATTTCTCTTTATTGCAGCCCATGCTCCAGAGACCTGATTACTGGTAAAGCACAGATAAAAGCTATAACAGAATGGTGGTCAAACAAGTGGAGCCTATAAAGTATGCACTCCTCTTTTGTTTGCTGCTATACAAAAAGTGAATAGACAAGCCCTTTTGCAAACTTGCGGAGGACCAACTTTTTCCCTACCCCCCACTCCTGGGAATAAGCCATTTTGATTATTGAAGTTTTTTTGTTTAATCTTCCACCAACAAGTAATATGAATATTTTATACAACACTGATGAATGCTTAACTAATACAGTTCTTCATACAAATGCAAACTTCCTTTTTACTGGCCTCTGGTGACTATGCATCTAGTGCCAGAGTGGCATCATTCAGCTCCAGTTGCTATAGCATTTTCAAGAACCTCTCTGTTCTTGTCATAAATTATCTTTAAGTGAAAAAAGCTCCAAGGAGGTCTGCAGCAAACTGTATCATATAATGGATTTCTAAGCTTTGGTAGAAAACACTCATCTTACTTATATTCTTCCACCATCGATTGTTTAGTGACCCTTCTTTGGGATACAGATGAGCATAACCCTGAAAAATGTTTGTGTTGTCTTTCTCTTGTTGGCAGCCTGCAGCCTGCATGATCTAATAAATATTGGCAGGACCAAATGAAATAATATAGAAGAGCTTCTCTTCTTTAAAGTCCATAGACCAAGAGACTCTTGTCACTTGTTAATATCTCCATCAAACAGTGAAGTGTTAACATATGTGATACGACCACGCAATCAAGTAAGGACCGATTTGTTGACTAATTAAACCAACACAACAAGCTCTTTAGCACCTACAAGTGACAAGTTTAGAGCAGGCAAGTGGAAACTCTCAATTGAGTCCCCTTTTATGAGACTATCATGCCAAATTCAATTCTGACTGAGTAGTATTTGAATGTACTTGACTTCCACTATGTGCTGACATGCTTACAATAATTCATCATGTGTGACAATAGCCCAATATTAGAGATTTATGATATATACAAAACAGTTACAAATGAAATGTAGCCCTAACATGTGTCTGCTTTACTTATCCACAGCCTATTGATATTATAATTAATGGTCAATTACTTAGGGATAGAGAATAGAAAATAGTCATTACCAGTTTCAGTCATCATCTGTTTTTGGCAAATTCTGGAAGTAAATGAAACCATTTTTATAGTGTTTGGCGGTTGCTGGAAAGTACACTGTTGCTCACTGTTGCAAGAAGGAATGGGTTTGCTATCTGTTTTACAGTCAAAGAGTTATTTTAGGAACATAGTATTTATTTTAATATTAGCATAATGTAGCTAAGGTTTGAAAAGTGTGTCTGGGAAGCAGAAAATACAGTGAACGCTGCTTGAAAATATTTTACAAAGATTGCTAGCAGTGGCCAATTTTACACATAGACACACACTCAAAGCCAACCCCCAAAGCAATTTAAAAATGTAAATTCAAATTCTTTTCATTGGAAAAGAAGCATTTCCTGTTGACCTTTCAGACTTTTAGGTCCTGCCTTAATAATGACAAGATTACTATGAGTCTTAATAGTCCAATTCATGGGGGAGTTCAAACCACTGGGAAAGAGAGATCTTAATCACTTTTGGGTTGCTGATTGTGCAAATGGTTATAAATACTCTCCTTTTAAACTTTAATAGTTCCACTGAAATTCCTGAGGTTACTGATATGCTATTGATATATATTGTGGTATTGATATGTTGCAGTATGGGGATCCTTGTCTTTAACAAGCAGCAACCAAAAGCCCAGACCCTTCCAGGTTCTTGGAGTGCTTATTCCAAGGTTCAATCTACTCCTCACTAAACTTTCATCCTTGAAGGAAATAGGGACTTTCCCAGGTCAGGAGAGATATCAAGGAAAGTATTTGCAGGGATGAATCAGCTGGTAGTCCCCTTCTTAAGTTACCAAGGACACAAATGTGAAGAAGAGGCACTTTTCTGGCTCACCTGTTGAATCTGTTTGGTGGGCCAGAGAAAAAGTCTCCCTTAGCTCAGGATCCTTAATTATAAACCTTCCCTGAGTACACTCAAAAATGAAATACACTTAGGGAGTCTGGTCTAGAGGAAATCACATCTTTGACACACACTTTTTGATAATTGTTCAAGTATGGAAATGAATACAGGAACATTAAAAAAGGAACTCAGAACAAGCAGAAGTAATGTCACTAGTGCTGCCATTTTAAAGACATATTTTAACCACTGACCTGGTGTGGAATGCACCCTGTAAACCGATGGTTGTAACAACACACGAATGATATAGGCAGTCTCTTGGTTTGGGTATTGTCATGCCTGTGCTTGAAAGAAAAGAGGAAAAATAAGAAATAACCTTGGATTTATATCTGGCAAATTGCTCTAACTGTTAATTTCAGCTCTGATGTTTGCAGAGTGCTTTGACATCATCAGTTGGAAGAACTGCAGAGTATTTTTTTCTGTCTCAGAAGCTGGCAGGGACAAAAGGACTTCCTTCCAACCCCAGGGGATAAAAATTTCAGTAATCCCATTTATACATTGCTGCTAAGCCTCTATTACCAACTAAACTTTTAATATGAGCCTTTCAATGTCTTTAAAAGTGTAAGGTTTGTCCCTAAATATAAGTACATTATTTTTCAGTATTTTCAATTCACTTTAAAATTACATCCAAATAACTAAAAAACCCTAATTCATCAAACATATAAAAATAAATTGCCAGAATTTTATATAATAATGATCTAGAATCTAGATAAGTATACTTTATTTCAGAAGTACAGTCATTCATATTCGGAAAAGAAAAGCTTTGATTCAGTTCTCATTGATTCTGGTACAAACAGAGCAACAATATAACACTGAACTCATACAACCCAACTCCAAGTTTAACACGGAAATTCATTTAGATATTTTATTACCTAAAAGCATTAAGTGAAAATGCAATTATTTGAGTAACCTTAAAGTAGATAAGATCTTATAGATTTGTGTTGATATCTGCATCTCCAGAGGAATCAATGCAATTTCAACAGAAGAATTGTATCACATTGAGTTGTTTCATATAATGCCATTGAAATGTAAGAGGTTCACAAAGGGTTGATTAAATTTAAGTGGAAGAAACACAATGAGCAAAATTCATCACTGGTGTAATTCTGTTGTCTCCTGCAGTTCCACCATGAATGGATAGGACCCATGACAGTCTGGCGTTTTCTGCACTGTGACAACTGAATTAGCTAAATTAAAATCCTTTAAATTATAAAAAAACCCAACAACCAAAAATCCAATCCCTGCCTTCATATTATACAAATCAAAGAGAATTAAAGAAAAATACATTGAAAAAAGTTAAGAATTTGATTTGCTAAGACGAGAGCATATACAGAGGATGCTCCATCACTAACATCCACTGTAATCATTATTGATCTTTTAGGTCACATCAAAAGTGTTTCAAATCCGTCTAAAGATACCAGCTGCATGATAAAACTACTGATACTATTGAGACAAACCTACCATCTCTTTTTCTTTCTTTTTCTTGTCTTTAGGGAAGAAGAGAATAGTAGTTTGTGATAGATTTTCTACAGAATTCTTAAAGAACACTTCTAAAAGAGAAGTCAGCAGGAACTACAGATAGTCATTATCTCACAGAGCTGGGAATTTAATTTCTTTTCGCAATTTATCATCTGTAAGATCCATCAATTGCAGTAGCAATTGCAGAGATGGATCACTAAAGGATATCTAAGTACATTCTATAGGATTTATGTTTACAGTGGCACACGTGTTTATTAATGAAGCTGTTCTGAAATGCAGCTAACACTAGGGCTTCTTGCATCCAGCCTATACTTACTATGAAAATGAATATGCAGTTCCCCTCCCAGGTACCTCAGAATTGTTCAAAACTTTATTTCTAAAGAGAGAACCCACTGCTGAAATTCATCTAACTACATCTTTCTTTTTCATACAAAAGGCATAACCTACTTTTAGTGGAATAGAATTTGCATACTAGCTCCATCAGCATGGTTTTGGTAATCACACAAATAGCTGCATTCAGTTATTTATTCATTTAGACACTATAATTGGGAGACCAGAAAAGCTTCCAAAAGGAGAGATAAGATACTAGGAAAAAGCCCCTTGAATTTCTTTTAAAATGAAGTCAGCAGATCTCTTAGTTTGTAGATAAATTATTGGATTTGAATGTAAAAGCCTCAGAGAAAAAATAGTTCTGTGAATGTCAGAATTAGGGAACCTGGTTCTATGGTCTCTCTCCTGTGTTAGCCTTGATGTCTTGTGGCTTGATGGCTGATGTCGTCCCACGATCTTCCTGGCAATGAGGACACTTATTTTGCACCCCTGCTCAGCTGCCTGCTTTCATGTATCTCCTACTCAGCTTGAATCTGAAATCGCTCTTTTAAGAATTCCAACCTTTCTGTATAATTTCATTGAAATTAGACTACATATTGAGGAATTACTAAGGGGAGCAGGGAGCAGCAGGAGGAGAGGCAGAGCAATTACACAAACCTTTTTCACCTTAGAAAAAAAGCTAGAAGTCCCTCATATTATTTGGGCTTCCATGACCTCAGAAAGTCTATTTCTTTCACTTTTAATCAATACAGTTGAATCAACATTGGCATATTTTTGGATTATTTTCAATCTGCTGTTCAAAAAGAGATAAATGTTGAAGAAATTATTTAACCCATTTAAAGTAGCTGCACAGAGTTGTACTGTGGAATGGAAAAGTTGCAAGACTGGAGCACATACAGGAAGTCTAGTTTTTTTTGCCTGGAATTTTATATTGAGACTTTTTGGGGTTTGGGGACACATCTCAGTAAGAAATGAAAAACTCTATCAATAGAGTGGCTGAAATGATATACTTGGCCACAGTTCTGCAAGTACAATGATCTTTACTTTTAAGAGACAGAATTGCAGTGTGATCAAATTTGAGTAAGCTCATATTAGATCTGGACCAGATTTTGTATTTCTGCTCCCAGATTGACTCAAAAATATTGCATAGTCTGTTTTATTTAACATCCGTATAAAACAAAGAATATGTCAGACACTAAATATTTCATTTTATTTTAGATATATAATGCTTTGTAAAAATTCCTTATTCCATTTACACCAGATTTGTACTTAGAAAATGTATCAATTTCAATGAAAATATACCTAATTTTTATTGATTAAGATTGACTTCTGACAGCCTATGGTGGCATATGTAACCAGGAGTAACCACAAGTCAATGGGTAAACTAAAGATGCTGGATCAAACTATTAGTAATTTCTTTTACTTATAACATGCTACTCTGAGGATGTGAACTTTTCACTGGCAGATTTATGAGCATATAAATATGGAGAGTGGCAAGACCTGCTGGAGGAGTGTTAGCTGTCTAATTTTAATGTGACATCAACATCTCTGTCATAGCCCTAAATATCCTGGATATCTGCCTGCATTCCCACCTTGCTCTCTCTCTTCCCTTCACCACATTCTTATTTTCCTTTATTATACTGCCACATAGCAACACTGGACTTAGACCAAAATGGAGCTGGTTTAAAACTCATGCTTGTATTTGTGACAAGGAAAGGAAGAATTAAGAGATAGCTGAGAAAGATACAGTTCAATGGCTCCATTAAATTCACTTTCTCTTAATAAAGGTTGAGTATGGTTGGGCTGCTGATTGGAATGGAGTTCATGCCATCTGTGGATCTGGCCTAGTGATGTCAATGGGCCACCTGCAATGCATAAGCTAAGTACAGAACCTTTAAAGGTGCAGCACCTGGAAAAAAATGTTCTTCAGATATTAAGTCTTGGTCTGCTTTAGTTCTTATCAAAACAACAGTTGTTTCATTTACATATATAAAGTGAAAACAGTAACTGTGAGTGGCAAACACCACATCTGTGACAATCTCAGCTCCTGAGGTGTCATCTCCATCACTCTGTTTGGACTTACCACTGTCACAGGAAAGGAGGACAAAGAGCATTTCAGACAATGAACTGAAGATGTAATCACAGGATCTCTCTGCTTCATTGTTACAGCAGCAGTAACTTCTGTCAGCAAGGCTAAGGAACATCTGTGTGTGGTTACACTCGAAAATAGATCAGTAAGATTTGCCAGTGACATTCCCCAGTAATTGCAGAGATGCTTGCTTCCTTAACTTCCTTCAGCTCAATCCTGCACCTGCACCTGAAAAATAAATAATGCTTATGTAAATAACAACCGGAATGATATTTCATGGGCTGTATTTTTGTGCTTGGGTTTTTTTATTAATTGGACCTTGAAACTAAATAACAGAATTCCTACAGCCAAATGTATATGTATCATTAGTAGAGCTGAGCTCAAGTTTAAAACCGTCCACCTCTGGAATCTTGAGCGGGAATATTATTTCTGTCAAAAGTGAAAATTACTACAGTGACATGAACCTACTAACATGAGCCTTCCATCTCTTCAGTAGGATTGTTGTTTTCTGTTTAAGTGAAGGCCAGGGACTTGAACAGTAGGGATGTTTGAGCCCAGGACTCAGGTGCATTGGAATAAGCAGAGGATACTCAACAGTTTCTATTTCTAAAATATTATATTAGATTTTTTGAAACAAAGAAACCAACGTAGAACTCCAATCTACAAATCAATTAACATTCATATAGCAAAACACTTAAATATATGCTGCTACTGAGAGAAGAAATCCAGGATATTAATGTGGACTTAATTGCTCCGGTCCATTTGAATGTATCCAGCACTCTCTCCCCATTTTGTAAATGGAAACTGAGACAGAGGCTGAGAGATCCACTTCTGTACACAACAGTAAACAACTATGTTAGTTTAAGGCATTTCTTGTTCCATCTGTTCTCCCTTCTCCTTTGCCAGAGGTTGCTGCCACCATTGCAGGAAGAGAGGTCTGCTCATTCCCCAGCTGCTGCATATCCTATTTCAGCCTCAGCGCAAACTTCGAAAGAAGTTAGTAGCCAAAGCTGGAAGTTAGAATAGCTGAAGTACAGTCACATATTCTTTTTGCCATTACTGAGACAGGATTAGCTACCTGCAGAGGAGAGGTGAGGCAGGGAGCTCACAGGGGCAAAGCTACCCCAGCAACAACCACCAAAACTAATTCTTGGAGCTTGACAGTTGAACTCTACAAAAGGTCAATAACGAGTCCCTCAAAGCCCAGGATTAAAACCCTCAAAATCCTTGTTTGTCCATGAATGTGTTTCTAAGAAACACATCATTTTCTATTTTCCTAAGTTTATAAGTGCTGGGCGGCCCAGTTTGTCCATCTTGATTGTGGCAAACTACCCCGTTTTATCCTAAGACTGATCAGGATCTACGAAGTGTTCCCCTGTCTGTCATGCCTGGATCTTGTTCATACAGATCTCACAGAGCACACTTAATAGCCCAAGGTCTGCACAAACTCAGGCAGGGAAGAATACAGTGCCTTTCCCAACACAGAGGAACAGATAGAGGATTTTTTTTTACATTATGGGAGATTTTTGTTCATGTTTTTACAAGCTGAAGACTTCGAAGTCCCCCTCAAAGTACCAGAAAGCCAAAACTTGTTCTGGGATCGGTGAAGTCTCTCTGTGCTACAGAGCTGTGATGGATGGCCACCGGATGAAAGCAGCATGTAAAAAGATAGGATGAAATTCTTCCGCTCAGTTTACAGGGCAACACAAATGGTGGAGGGAAGAAGGTAGTTGGGCTTTAACACCTCCTCTGTTGGCTAGCTATGTACTTTATTCTAGGAATTTACTGAAAAGAAGGGCATTTTGTGAATAGAGTTCTGGTGAAGTCACAAGGGAAATCTATGGTGTATCTCAACAGCAAGTTTCTCAGCTCAGCTAATGCCCCAAGCACTGGGTTGTGGGGTTTTTCTGAGCAAGATTTTTATATCAAGACTATTCAGTAATCTAAGTATTTTCCCAGATCATGCCAGCATCTTCCAAGACAGAGATCTTAATTGCTGTGAAGCTAGAAAAGCCGAAGAAACCTATCAAGTTTTTTGTCTTTATTGAATTAGTATCATGGCTGGCAGAAGACACAGACTGTACTTTCAGGCCAGTGAAGTTATTTGTCTGTCTGCAATACTGGGGGTTAAATTCCCAGGTATTGAGAATCAGCCAGTTCTATGAGAAGATTAAAAAAAAAAAGAAAAAAAAGAAAAAAAAAAGTAGGATTTCTGACTTGTAAGAAGAAAATTATAGACCAAGCTGAAGTGAAGGGGTACAATTTTGACTGAGGCAAGGGGAACCAACCAACAGAGTTTGTTCCATTCTGGGAAGTAATACCAAGACTATTTTTGGTATTTTGAGACCCTGCCTAAGCTCATGTGGAAGACTGCCGTATGCCTATGCATATGCATATTCCATTTGGCAATACGCTCAATACGGCACTCAGCCACCTACTAAATAATAGAACTTAAAAATGGAAAATCAAATGACAGAAAAAGCTATTTCCAGGTATTTAATCAAAGGGAGGATCAGAGTACAAAGCTCAAGACAGGCCCAGCACACAACTCTGGCTGAACTGTCACTCTACAGCGGGCTTCAAACATCTGCATTACTTTGACTGAAATACCATGAATAATTTATAATAGAATACAGAATTTAAGAAAAATAGATTTTAGAAAAATTAATACCCCACAGTAATCACCTGGCTTCATGTTTATTAGTGAGGTGCTCTGGGGTAGAAAACATCGTTGATTTTATGAACCTTCGGGGATGTTTCTTTTTAAAAATTAACATTTCAGCTTGATATTATTTTAGTATTTACCACTCGGTATTGTCTTAGATGTCATCTTGGCAAAGGGCTCCTAAACAACTGCCACTTTTAGCACTGCTGCCAAAAGGCCCCCCTTTCACAATAAAGCATGCTGTGCTTTGGCAGGAAATCAATAAAGTGAAAATCTGTTCTCATCATCCATACATTTACCATCACAATCAACAATCAAAGGCAAGACCTGGGTTCTTTATCCACAGGCTCCAGCCTCCCAATTTTCTGCTATGAAAGGCAGCATAAATTAGAACCCTTGGTTCCTGTTAGCTGGGCTTAATGGGTATGATTTATGAACCATTAAATGAGGTTATGTAAATTGATCCTTAGCAGAATGCTAGCACACAGGTGACAGGTGCAGTACATTTGAATGATGAGTCCACAAGGGTTCTGTACAAATCAGATTTCAGTGACATTCAGTTTTAGGAAGGAGAAATATGTTGTCAACAAGGAAGTGATTTAAATAGTGCCCTGGGTTTGTCAGCAATTATGCTTTTCTTCTTAATTGCTGCAAACTATATAAATTCTAATAGGAAATAAATTACTGATTTACCAGTTAATGACAAGGGGGTATAGACAAGAACGGTTTAAACATTTTAAAAAAAAATTGCCTTGTGAGGCCATATTCAGTAATGATTTCATTTATCATATTAAAGTTAACAGCTGCTTTAAAGTCACACGGTAAACTTTGACATGAGCTAAGTTATATTGTTTTTATTGCTAAGCTGAAGGGAACTGGGTATGTTCCCTTCAACAGCTATGGATGTTCTTAAAAGGATGAAATAATATATTTACATAGAAATTAGGATAATTTTTGCTTGCTATTTTTGCTTGGTTTTTTTTAACCATAACAACCTTGTCAAAAATCAGATCACATTAACTATGTTTAAAATATTCTGCCTTACCCTGACAGGATTTTTATATTAATGATGAAAATAATCAAAACTAATGATCTGATGCATGACTTACTTCCTTCTCATTTCTACTCAAAGTGACCATAAGTACTGATTGGCTGCCTTATAATAAAGTTTTGATAGGAAAAAATAGAATTGCTCTTATATGACATTTAAATCAGTGTCATTGCTGTTCAGGCTACTTTGGTGGGCTCATGGAGAACTGGACATATTTATGTGACTTTAAGTGCTTTTCCCGAGTCTGGTTAATAGCATGTTCCAACTAGAGGCCCAGCACACCTCTACTTAATGAGTGTTTGCATTTTTCTTTGAAATGGAATGGAACGATACAGCATGGATAAATCTGTACGTAACTCAAGGCTTTGAGCGCAGCAGGTCTAGAGGAAAGATTGTACAGGCAGGTACTTGAAATACACAGGATAGTAGGATGGTGTGAAAATATTTTCAGAGGCTTGGCCATATTATATTATTTTCATTTGTAGAAGAAATTATACAAGATGAGAGAGAAACAGATAAAAAACAAAATATCAGTTACCTGGGAAGCCTACTAAGATCTAAGAAAATCTGAAAAACCTCAAGATATTTACTTTTGTCTGTCTATTTTTGCCAACATGTTCATTGGTTGTGTATTTCCTGTTTTTTTCAAAATTCAGTGAAGTTTGTTCAAGCAACAAGCATCAGTTGCTAATTGAATTAGCCTCTCCTTTTGTGTTTTACTTCAATGGAGATTTCCTTCAAGGTTCAGCTGCTTACTCACTGCATTGTTCTGCTCAATGCTCATATGTCGCTCGCTGCAATACTTCCCCTTTCACAGAAGCTGTCACTTTTATTTCTGTGAAGAGGATCATCAGGAGTGAGTCCAGAGTGTGCAGTGCTTTTGGGGGGTGTGGAATGCAAATTAAAAGCATCACGAGGTTGCAGTGTGGGTAAAGCGGAAAAAGCATGATGCAGTTTCATCCTGTGAGGAGATGAAGTAGTGGGATTTATTCTGGGTATTAAGGAAGAATTCCATAGCCTTCCAATCAACAATATACAACAAAGCTTCATCAAAAGAATGAAAAGGCAAGCCTTTAAAAGCTAAGAAAAACTGCACTGCACTTGTCTATGTTAACCTCATTCAGTATCTTCTGTGACTGCATTGCCACACAGCCTTCATCATACAGGACCTCCTGGTGCTTTGGAAGATCCTATTTCTGTATCACACTTACAGAAGGGACTGTGTACACCAAGACAAGCCAGTTATTTTTAAAGGTATTACCCTGATCTAATCAAAGTCATTGTCCTTTCCCACCACATAGCTTCCTTTAAATCGCCACGTTAAAGTCACAAACACAACCCTACAACTCCAGGTACAAAAAACTCTCATTTTTTTCTCATGTGGCAGCATCTCACTCAATGTATGAGATGGCTGATCTTCATAGGATGGATTTTTCACCTGAATTTTTCTCTCTGTCCACCCTGCCTGCTGCATATCCCATGTTCTCTGACAGTTCCCTTCTTCTCTGACAGGGAAAAAGAGTAGATGAGGCAGAAACAGTACAAGGGGAAAAAAAAGATAGTACTTCTATATAGTATAGTACTTCTGAGCCCTTCTCCAGCCTGTAGTCATTGTCCACTTAGATAATTCCAAAGTTGTATGCAATTTCTCTATGTTTATTAACTTCTGAAACACTTATTTTCCATATAGTTGTCCCATGTTCTCTTGAAGCCACATTAACTTTAGCAAGACATTCCAGATACCAGCTCCTCTCCTTTTACTTCCTTTGAACCTGAATCATGTGTAGAAATTCAAGGCTTAGGACTTGAAGCATGATTAATGCTGAAGTATTGAACTGGAAGGAGGATTTTAGTTTATGGTACCTCGTATTTTTACTTTTTAATCCAAAACAATTTCTGTATATGGTATAGAGATCATCCCAGCCATATATAGAATATATATCAAGACATAAGTAAATGTCTGAAATCTTAACATCGTCTATAAAATGTCCTATTGGGATTCCAACTGTATTCACTCTGGGTTTCACTACTGAAGGAGCACAGGCCCAATAATTCCTATTGCAAGAAATTTTCCTGCTGAAAATGGAAATAAAATGGAGCCCCAAACTGCATTTTGTAGAGATCTCTAATCAGCTTTGGGCAGAATGGGGTTCTTGACATTTCCTGGAGGCATGTTTTATCAGAGGATTTCAATATAAAAAAGCCTAAGCTAGGCAATATTGGCTTGAACTGGTATAACCACACAGTGCAGAACAGCTTTAGAGGGTCAGAAGCTCAGGTTTGAAAGTAGTCTGATTGCGTGAGTGCAACAGTGATGCAGGGAAGCCAAAACTCATGAATTAACACTACTGTAGTTACAGAAGTTAAAGGTTTGGTTCAGAGATCTTCGCAGGATAGTGCAAGCAGATGATTTAAGTCGCTTTTAGACCTATTTTTGAGTTCTTCATAAACACTTGGAGCAGTGCTGCTCCTTCCCTGAGGGGTGAAATTATCCTTCCTGTGTTCCAGATTGGCAAGCAAAAGTCAGGGAAGGTGCATCCCATTGGTACAGACTAGTTGTCCAGAAAAGGGAAAATGGCAAACACTCTGCTTACTGAAGTTCCCTTCTGCACCAGATTTATGGGTTTATTTTGAATAAAACCAGGCTAAGGGAAAGAGATTTATGCACATCCCTACCTAATGCCCTTCTGCAAAGAGTTCTCCAGTATAAAAGCACTTTGAAATTCCATAATGAAGACTTAGGCTCTGCCATTAAAGCCCAAATAGACAATGATAAGTAAATATGTGTGTCTGGTTTGAAGGACCAAGGACCTAATTTTGTTGTACGCTAACTTCTCAAGGCACTTCATTTTCACAGTAGGGTTTCCAGGGGCTCTAAGATGCAGAGGTCAGAGCTTGGTACAACAGTGAAGCACAAAAATGGTATTTGAAAAAGTGATGAAATAAAAATAGCGTCCTTTTGTTAAACTGGTTGCTTGTGACTTCTCAGCATCACACAGGAACTCCATGGAAGAATTTGGGATAAGAAGCAATTAATTAGGACAGCATTTCATTGCCTTAGTCATCAGGGCTCTGAGTTCCTTCCTTCAATCCCCTTTCTCACCAACTGCAGGCTTCTCAGGCGTCAGCAATTAACAAGATAGGGTTATTGAGGGGGCAATATTCTGAAACATATAAAGTACATTCATCCTCAGAGTGGTCCCTGTGTACAGTGAATTAAGATTAAGGTTTTTCATGCTGGAAAATCTTACAAAATCATGGAATTAAACTGTGTATTACTGTACTTTTAATAATAAAGGCAGTCTTAATTCTGGTAATTCTTAGTTTGAGCATTTGAATATATGACCTTTTTACAACTCTTTCTATGTGGATTTCTTTAAACTTTGGGGTTTTTATACTTTTCCAAATTATAAAATCTTAGACTATAGAAAAACAAACTTTTCATTGCATGTCATTGCATGACCCCACAAGGAATAGATTCTTTAGTTGGACTGAAATATTTAGGGCCACAGAAGCTTTTGCAGCTGGTCAAAAGATAGATGGGAAAGTCATCTGAAGTTTTGATCCCTCAGGATCCCATCTCATGCAGACAGCTCCTTTCTCATGTCCCTTCCTCTTTTGCTGTCCTCACTGTGTCATTTTGACTGTTTGAGCACCACTACACCCATCGTTCCATCTCCAGTTTCTGTCCTGGTCTTTCCTAACTGGTCCTACAGTTCTCCCTTTACTCATGCTACTTGATTCTTCACGTTACCACATCATACCTGCTCTGCAACACCCTGAAAGCCCCAGGGTTTCCTGCCCTCAGCTAAAGTGCATTGCAACACACATCTCTCCCAGTCTCCACCAGCTCTGTCCCAGGTTTACTGCAGAGAACATCTAGATCAGTACAGCTTATAAAGGCTCCAAAAGTCACAGAGCAATTTCACTATGAGGCAGAGGGTACAGAAGTGCTAAGAATCAACTTGATTCTTCCAAGTGCAGATTATTGTCATAGAGTTGGTGTCCTAGATCCTGGGCATTTCTGCTAGAGCCAAGACTCCAAGATGACCTTGCCAGGCAACCCCCATTTTGTTGGTTAGAGATACTGCAGAAAGGTCCCTTTTTCCAGCACAGAGCATGGAAAACTGACGCATCTTGTCAAAATTGCTAAATGAATACATAAAAGAAAAAAAAAAAATCTCAACAGATTAAATTGCCTAAAATGCCTTCAGCTTTGTATTCTGAATTGTTTCATTTCCATGTACACATGTTACAACACAATCTCCCATGATGAGACCCACAGACTTCATCCCCACAAAGGATGAAAGTCTGAGGCAGAAACCAGGCTGCTATGAAACTGCTCCAGTGGGAGCATTTCAGTGTGGTTGTGGAAGAGCAGGAGATCAGGCCGTTGTCTCAAGTATCATTAACAGGCTTTTCTTGAGGAGTGATTGTAGTCCAGAGTGAGTATCCATTTAGCTTGGCACTGACTTTTGTCTCCTCATATCAGTTTCTTTTCTTATTCCAAATGACTCATGGAAGAATCTATTTGGAGAGAAGAGGTTCAGGTAGGAAGCAAAAAAATCCTTCAGAAATCACTTTCTCAACTACTTGCCCCCATCTTGGCTTTTTCAACAGATTTTTCTCTGTTCCGCTCAGTGAAGCAGTAGAAGATAAGGAAGTAGATTCATATTGGTTTTCAGTATGTATTTAACAACTGCTAGCATTCATGAAAGCACTTCAGGCCCAATTGCATGACTTTGACAATTACATCTTACAATTATCTTACATCTATCATCTACATATATTCCTGTTACAATTTTTTTAGCAAGATGCTTCATACAGGATAAATCCTTATATGAGCAAATGGTGGCAGACTTTAGAGTGATTTGCTGAACTTTTATTTTTCATCCCACTAAAAATCATGATAAGGTCATAAGAATTTCCTTTAGGTATATATCTTTTTTATTTATATTATTAAGTTCTATCAGTTTCCTGAATTTGTGTCTAATGCCTAGAATTATATATGTGAAGTAACATAATTACATTGCTTCTTTTTCTTATGAATAAAAGTACTAAAAGGGCAAAGTTGCTTTTTTCTTGAATGCTAAGAGTTCCTGGTAATTAGTTCTTTGCTGTGAGCTTACTCAACTATTAAAAATAAAATTAAAAAACCGTCCCACAAAACAAATGGCAACAGCAACAAAAAATCTTTGCCATGACAAGTGATGGTTTTCAGATATCTCAGGTGGCCTGTTGGAACTATATATTTGCACAATATGCACATGGCATTCCCAGCAGTACACATTGTACCTATGCTGTGATTTCTATACCTGCAAGCTCCAGTCAGTTGTTTTCCTTCTCTTTTGGAGACCAGATAAAGTGGGTGATATGCTCTCCTCTGTCTCTCTTTACTCCTCATCCCATGCCTTGACAAAAATCCTTCAGCAGTTCTTAAATTTTCCTTTTGACATGAAACACAAGTTATGTCAGTTATTGGTGATGTGCCTCCCACACTACTTTTCAGTAAAGGCTACAGCAGAAGAAGAAAGCAATAGCTGCAATGGAGATTGTGAGCATGGCCTGCCATTCATATCCTCCTTGGCACAGAACCAAACAACAATCCTTCATTGCTAGTGAAATTAGGACTACTAGGGCAACAAAACAAATCAAGGGCAACGTCGGGGCAAAGACAAGTCTTCATCTTCTGCATGGTGAGGAAGTTTTTGTTTCTCAGAAGAGGTTCAGTAACAGATCCTTTCAGTAATAGTCATGATCCTTTCAACTTTTCTGCAAATGCAGAAAATGCAAATTTCACTGCTATTTGGGTTTTTGTACTGACAAGTTCTGAAAAGACCGGAAAGTCAAACTCAGAATAATTTATTGTAAAGCCTGTGTTATGAGTTTAATTTTATAAAGTAAAAATAGTGATCTCAAAATGCTGGGAGCATTTTTGATGAAAGAGCTTTTTACTTCTGCACTTTTAACCAGACTCTTTTTAAAATTTCAGCTCAGATTTATTACTGCATGTGCTAATTTCTTTCTCAATTTATGATTGGTTTGACAGCCATTTCTCACTCACATTTGGCTTGATAATTTCTACTTTGTCAAAATGTTAGCAATTTATTTGCACTAATATTAGTAGAGTAGCACCTGCCTCATGCTAGTCCCAGTCAGGAAGGTTCTGGCTTTATATTCCAGGACTTTTATCAGTGACAACTTTTTGTACTGTTTGCTTGAAACTCTAGCAAGGATAATACTGAAGGAAAAATTACTCTTTTACAGCTTTATATTAGGAAACAATGGCCTCTGTGAAAGGAATAAAGATGGTCACTAGGAAAAGAACTTCCACCTAGTGGCTTTCCAGAAAACTGCCATAATAGTGAATTTCTTGAGAAACTCAAATTTCTATTTTTACATAATTTGGCGGTAATTCTGCCACCAAAACTCAAATTCAGTTTTCAGTGAACTCAAATACACTACCTACACACACATAGTGCTTAATATGTAGTTCATGGTAATTTTAGTATCACTATGCTTTTGGATTTATCATATCGTCAACATCATTCTGAAAAACTTCAGACTAAAACTTCTTATGATTGCTCATGGCAGACTGATTTTATTCCAGCTTTTCTATTTCATATTGATAACATATTTAAACACCAACTAGACTAATATCCCCATACCCACTTCAGAAAAAGCTCTCTGTATTATCTCTGTACTTAAACTACCAGCTCATCAAAATTGTATACACAACCATTTGGATAGTGTGGCTTAGTGGAATATAAATGACTCATAAATCTGGTAAGATATGAATCTACTGTTTAATTTAAAAAGGAATTATTCAAGAGTTTAGTATTATACACCTAGCAGAGCTGAATAAAGAAAAACTCCTGGAAATGAAAACTCAATACATTATTTCTCATGCCACTGAAACAATAACTATTCTGGATCAGTGATTTTAACATTAATTTGCATGAGCTGAAAATCTGCCACTAGGCTACTCTGAACATTTTCTTTTCTCTGTAAAGCAAGTAGTAAGAAATTATCTAGGCAGACAGAGGTAAGTTTCTGTACTGTGCAATTAGTGTCATATAAAATTCATGTTTATTATCAGGGATATATGTATTGGTTAAAAAAGGACGTGGATAAGTATTGCCTGATAGGCAAAGGATGTGGATAGGTATTGCCTGATAATTAATTTTTATTAAATTCAACGAATTTCTGTCCTTGGGCTAAATTCCAAAACATAATCCAAACCTGTGATTTTGTAATGGTAAATTTTTTCCAAACAAAATAAGCAGTAGAAATAGAATAACAAATGTATTTTTTTAAATCTAGGAAGCAAATAGAGAAGCCCATAATGAGATGCAGTGAGATTAATTTTATAATTCTTAAATGTCTAAGGTAAGATAAATTCAAAATACTAAACAAGTAGAAAAAACCATAACTATTACAATTAGTTTCAGATTTTTTCCCTTTCCAGTAATCTAAACACTAAATTATTTAGTAATATAAACAAGGGAAATAACCATTTCCTGTTGCTGTCTTGGCCTTAGAGTCATGTATGTTTTATATAGCCAAGTATTTTTTCTCAAAATTATTAGAAGGTGACTGTAGCATATTCTTTGAATACCGTGGGAAATTATGCAAGATGCAGAAAAATGAGATTGTTCTTCTTAAGTTAACAATAATTCTCAAAACTATCAACACACATATTTAAGTAATTTACTATAGTTTTCCTGTCAATCAAATGCGGAAATATTAATCTCTTAATATTATCAGTATATGGGCATTTTTATTTGCAACATTATCTTCAGCTATCTGACCACCCTGCACATATCTACTATACGTTCTGATTACATACACTGTATGTATGTAATTTTGCAAAAAAAAAAAAAAAAAAAGAAAGAAAAAAAAAGAAAAAAAGAAAAAAAAAAGGAGCAGAGTCAGAACAGTTGAATTTGGCTTAAATGTTTCAACTGCCATTTTAAAAAAATCCGACTGTATTTTGTGCTCACAATGCTTATCCTAGATAGAGAAAGTTAGGTTTATATTTAATTTTGTGTGAAATAGGTAAAAAACAAGTTCAGAATCAACCAGCTCTGTGTAAACATTGATTGACTAATCTAATCTGTTGCTTGGGAGTCAGGGGGATGGAAATATTTTAAACAAGTTAATTAAGAGAAACGAACATTTTTTGTATGAAGTAATTACTATGTGGCAATTTTCATTAGAATGGGACTTATCAATGGAGTTTTTAGTAATTTTTTCTTGCATCATCCCTTGTGATGTATAATATTTAAGCCATTATCTTTCAAGTGTGCACTGTGAGGACTAAGTCAAACCCGTTACATGAAGTACAACAGTGCGATGTGAAGAGAATGAGGCTTTAAGTGTATGATGGAAAATCCACAAAGCCAGGCACCTTCCTGAACCCTGACTGTGGCTTCTTTGAAGCTGAATGACCTCTAAGTGCAGTAGGAATTCTTCTTACTTTAAAGGGTGGTGAGATCCTATTACTCTCTTTCAAAGAAAGAGGAAAGTTATCCCAGTAGATCCAGGAGTGATGGGAGAGGAGATGCAGGCCTCTAAAATAGTGCCTCCCTGTCATCTCCTTCTTGCCTAACCTGGGTGTAAACCTATGCAATAATGTTTTCAAAATCTTCCATTTTTATTCTGATAGTGTGTATTGGGATGTCAGGAACAGTTTGAGGACTGCAGCACATTCATTTCTATCTGTCTTAAGTTTTCATTACAGCTCAGAAGTAGAATGTCAGTACTTGCTTATTTACTAGAATGGGTATATATTTATTCAGGCTAGTGAACTGCAATTAATCTTGTTTATGGAAAGAAAAATTAAACAATTAAGCAATCAAACGTACTGTACAAATTAATCAGAAAAGATTACAAGAAAAAAAAAAAAGGCATATGACTCCTTGACTTGGTTCCAAAGATTTTAAATTCTACTTTGGAATAAGGAAAATCCAAACAATCAGAACACATAAAAGTTTTTAGACAAATAATTTTATAATTGTGTGAGATTTTTCACATCATAAAATGGAATTAAATCTCTTTTATTTATAAGCAATTCTCAGTACTGTGAATTGATAGATTTCATATCATAATTCTGGAGGACTTCAGTGAAATTAAAACATGCACACTCCCATATCCTCCAAATTAGGCAAATAAAATACTCCATAATCCATGAAAGCCTTATTAAGGTTGTCAAAAATGCATCTGGAAACATCTGGCTGTAAAGCAGGAAATTACAAAGGTTGAATGCAAACAATATCAGCTGTGAGAGACATTCATAACTGTGATAAAGTCTGACATCCAGGTGAGTCATGCTGCCCAGCACTAATCTTAGCCAAGTCCTGCCTCTGGTCCAGGAAGACAGGCAATATATAAAGAGCTAGGAGAAGAATATTTTAAAATAGTTCTGGCATGGTTATTTTCACAGTAGACATTGAAGGAAGATGATTTTTGCTGCAATGGGAAAAGTGATGGAACTTGAAAGGCTGGAAGTTTTTCAGAAAGGCTACATTTAACAACAACCAAACTGCAAAATAATTTCAATTGAAAAAAAATTTGACATGAGACCTAAATATGTTTATTTATTACTTTTCATATGATGCAAATAAATACCCACATCTCTGCTCACCCAAAATCTGAACTTTGCTTACTGAGTCAAAGGAGGGGAGGGGTGTGTGTGTGCGCATGTGTGGTGCATGGGTGTGCAAGGGTGTGTGTACACACCTGTGCATGTGTCTGGTGGGACTGATCCATGCATACAGGGGTGAATATAAATGGTTTATGGTATATTTTACAAAGGGGAGATGTAGGTGTTCTATAATTAATTACCAGAGGTATCTAACAGCCACTACAGCACTCCACTTCGTGGTACAACCAGCCAGACTATCGACCAGATTTATAAATCCATGCAGAAAGTACACAGGCAGAGGCAGATGGCCTTCAAGAACCATGTAACAGGAATGGCAGCCATAATGCTTGCTCTTTTCTTCAAAACCCAGTTTCTCCTGTTGTCACCAGCCAGGTTGAAGTACTTTATATTTACAGCTTAAAGCTCTAAAATGGGTTATTTTATTACAGCACAATATCATGACACTAGGATATGAAGGCTAGATGATTTATTCACTTTGATGCAAGTAAGGAAAGCTTTTATTTTTAAATTTCTACCACTCAGTGCAGTGCGTCAAACAATCAGTTTTAATATCTTTAGGGTTAAGTGCACTCTTGTAATTTAGAATTAAATGATTTTTATTAAGCACTTTTGCTGAATATCTACAAGCTTTACAACTCTGCTGATTAAGGATCTGACAGTGACTGGTAAAGCAGCCACCTCCATGAATTAGGGAAGCATTAGGGAATGCATTCTGTCTATGTTCCTTAGTGCTTAGGGAGTATTTCAAAATAAGTGCAATTTCTGTAGAATGTAGTCATAAAATTGCAAGTGAATCAATGTATGTGAAACCTAGTGCTTGCATTGCATAGCAACATCTTCTAACAGTTTAAAGGTCTGGAATGAGGACAGATAAAATACTCCAGGGGTGAAACTTAAAGTGCAGAGTTTCTGAAATATTCCCCTGTAACAGTTAAACATTTAAATGCAAAGCTAGCTTTGAATAGCCAAAGTCTAATGGCCATATTGCCAGTGACAAACTAGATTTGAGTGAGGCCTGGCCCAGCAGCCTGGGCACAGGTCTGGGACCAAGGAATGCCCACTGCATGCTGATATAAACCTCCTCCGCAAGCTTGCACAAGCTCCTTTATTTCCAGAGATGTTGCTCCCTCTGCACTCTCATTAACTTCAATGGGAGCCAAGAATGCACAGCACCTTTGAAAATCAAGCGGCTAAACTCACAGCTTCAGTTACCCATCTATAAAATGAGGCTAAACCTTTCTTACCAGTCTCATAGAGCTGTTGTGAAGATTAATTAGATAATGACTGCAAATCCCTTTGAACATGAAAAGTGCTAAGAATTGTTGTTACCAAATGATGGCAAAGATTGGGCTATTCTTCATTGCTGTCAAATAATAATAAAGAGATGTGCTAGTCTAAGAAAAGGAGAGGTGGGAAATAAAGGGCAATAATGGCTGCTGTTGTTTGCGCATATGGTACTGAATAATCTTTGCAAGAAGAAGCCAATCTTGTGAAAAGCTATCTACTGTAATGGTGCTAGGGTTATTGACAGGTCTGGCTATAAGTGCAGGTTCCATTAGATACATCAGCCACAATGTATTCGCGGCAAATCTCACTGATGATTGCCCTCCTGCAGAGGGAGAGATAAGACAAACTATGATTGAAGTAAAAATGTAAACAGTTAAAAAAAGAAATAGAAGTCAACCACTGCTCTCCCACAGGGGCAAGGACCAAGGATTGTTGCACCTGCGAAGCAGTAATAACATCAAATGTTAATGTGATATGTGATTGCAGCACAGATACTGCTTCAAGCTCTTGCTGAAGAATTTATGTTGTTTAGTATTTTTATATGTATATTAAGTGAAGTGCACTTTCCTAGTCTGGGGCAGTTCAGGGCACAATACTGGCAAACTGAAGGGGTTTCACACGAGTCAAGTTAACAAGAGCATTCTTCGGCAGCACAAGTCATAGCTGTGGTTTTTACAGGTCTCCAGCAAAAGCCTCTGAACTAATAGCGACCCTCTTAATCTCAGGGTTGTGTTAGGAAATATATGGGCCATGGTTTTCTCTTTTGTGTTTAAAGTTGATATTAGACCCACTACTGTAAAAATGTATTATTAATTCATATCAATGCATGACATCAGCTCTTCTGTTTGGCAACTGGAAAGAAACTGAGCAATATCTCAGTGCTAAGAAAGTACCTCCTATTTTCCCAGTGATAAGAAATGTTTACAGTAAACACCGACATTAAATAATGTTCAGATCTGAAGAATGCCATAATATTAACCCCAGAGTTTTAAAGCAATTGGTCAAAGAGGCATTCTAAGGTTGATTTATGTGCATGGCATAAGAAATAATGCAATTTGTGTGGCTGACCATTCATCTGGCCATTAGTTCTCCTTTCCAACCCCACATGTTCCCCCACACCCAAATAATTTTCACCCTTTGGATTAGTTGCTGTCACATTCAGCAGAGGCACAGGAGTGGCAAATAGAATTAATTTCCTCCACATTTAATTAAAATAAAATACTGTCTGGGTAGAACAGAAAGCCTATTCATGGCACAGAGGAGAATTCATTGTCCCTTACTCTTAGGAGCAGCCAGCTTATTCAGTGATCACACATGTCCTAGCCAGCCAGCCAGCATGTCTGTGCCAGATGTGCTGGCTCTTCCCCAGCTGGCAGGATAAAATACAGAGGTAGAGAACATGGAAAGAAGAATACAGAGAGCGTGGAGTACGTGGAGCTTTTGCTGCACTGGACATGTTGCACTGGAGATGGAAGGGAGCTGGGGAGAAGGATGGTTATATCAGAAATCGAAGACTGGAAGACTGCACAGCAGTGGTGTGGGGAGCTAGGTGATGTGATGGAGGAGAGCTAGAAACACAGAGGGAATGACATGGAGAACTGTATTGAGAAAGATTTAGAGGATGTGGAGAGAGCTGGGATGACAGTAGTGAGTGGGTGGAAGATATAACTCCAAAGAAAACAATGTATAATTATTTCTACTCTTCATGGAACAATCTTTAAAAAATACTGGAATGCTCTCAAAGTTTCAGTGATCTGGAAAACATCTAGCATGTTATCATTTTTCCAAAATGCTTACACATTACCAAAGTAAGTAAAAATCTAGCAACCTTAGATTTGTTCTAGACAAAATACTGGGATATAGAATAGAATGGGATTTAACCAGTAAGGTTACAGAGACAGTAGCCTAATCCATTTCAGTGAATGAGTTTTCACGGAAAATTAGTGATAGAACTGATTACATCCTCAGCTGAAATGAAAAGTTCTGTTGCTAAAGGAAGTCGCTCAGTATAACTGAGCTATTTTACCTTGTACTCTGACCTTCTGGTTAAATGTGACACTACATAAAATCTGTGTAGCAAATTTTAACTGGCATGAAAAGGCTGATACAGCCAAAAAGTAATTGCACAGAGGGCATCATTATATAACGGGGTTCCACATAGATCTATTCTTAGTTCAGTGCTATTCAATATCTTTATCAATGAGATGGAAGAAAATAGAAACTTGTTGTTGGTAAAGGCTGCAGATGCCATATTCATGTGTAAGAAGTTAGTACGTGACCTGATTTTTTGACGCACTAAACATATTTAGGCAATGAAAAAGGAAGATTTTGGCTTAGAAGCTGAAGCCACAAAATATGTGGCTATTGCAGTGCCAAGCTTTAAAGCACTTTTTGGGCTAAAGTCATCTCAAAATGGGCTTCAGAACAGATGATAAGTGAGAAATACCCAAACTAGCCAGTACAGAATGACCCTCTTCTTCAGTGTTTAGCCATCTATTTCTGATCTGTCAGATCAGAAGGAAATTGCTTCATCTTAAAACCCTCACACACAAGTAAGCACTTAATTGTTATTTCATACAACCAAGCTGTCTAGAAGTGAGGGCGCTCACTTGGCCATGTGGGCTACCAGGGCTGAACATCCCCCTTCAGCAAGTTGACAGATGCACTTCTCAGGTTCTGGAAAGGTGTCTTTGTCTACAAGTTCATTTGGATGGAGGCGCTTTCCAACCCTCCATTTAAGCTTAGACATTATATAGAAGAGCTAGAAAAACACCACATATGCTCAGACAAGCATTAGATAACGTAATAACTACTGCCTCTTCTGCCCTCATTAGCTGATGGTGAGAAACAGATGACCCCGGTTTTAAAATAAAATTATTCCATGTCATCATACTTGTTTTTGAGATAAAGTCTGGTGCAACAGAAAAATGTGAGTAGATAAGCAGGTGCTAGTGGTTTCTCTTTTTCTATGCATTTATAAGTATAAAAATAAATTAAAAGCACCTTTGTTATCAGCACAGGAACATGACTAGAGTATGCTTCCAGCACTGTTGGTTTTTACATAAAAATTCATTTTCCATGGAGATCAACATAAAGAAGAGGACAGACAAAGATGGTATGTCTCCACCTCAGAGACATTCCATACCTGGATCAGAAGACAGAGAAATATCCCCAGATCTTGCAGTTAAAATATGGCCTCAGAGAGCAGAAGTGCTTCCTCAATCTTCACTGCCCCTCACTATCTTACATGTGCTTATTTGTACCCTCCTATTAATTTCCTCTCTTGGGTAATGAATAACAGACTTTTCTATCTCTTGTCATAAAGCTTTCTTTTAGGCCTAGGAGTAAAGCGAAGGCCTGGCACAGGTATTGCTGCAGACAGCAGATACAAATGTACTGGAGGAAGAGAGTAAAAAAAAAATCCCAAAACATTTTCATTAGTTCTGATAATTAAATTGGTGATAATAGCAAAGCATGCTAACCCCTTTGTCCTCACTACAGGTAGCTGGGGACAGAGGCTTTGCAGACCTTCCTGAGTCACAGGTTTATTACAGTGATCCTGGGCAGCTCACTCTCCAGACACATTCCATTTTTGCACTGCTGGAAGTACTAACAAGAGTGCCACATGCAGGTGTATTTTCTATAAAGTAGACCATTACCAGCAAAAAGTAAAGTGAAACTATCAATTCACTTAATGCTGAATACCTGTGAGCATTCAGTTGCTGCCACTTCTGGGCACTGAGCACATTTGAATATCTGTAGGTGTTTATGACCTGCATTCTGGATTGTGACTACCTGATGAGCTGGCCTCCAAAGAGCTGGCCAAGCTCCTCCATGGGCATTGCTGCAGTGCAGGACAGGGTCCCTCTGTGCTCTGAGTGAGCCACCAAGGCCTACATCTTTTCCTGTCTCTTGGCTCATGTAGATATTTTGGAACTGATAAGGTGATTTTGGATGTTGTTTTCAGGGCCATTTTATAGCCCTGTTGGACTGCAAGAGCTAAAAGACCCTCTCCACATTCAGAGCATGTTCCTTTATTTATACTTGTCTTTATTTTTAATAACTTCTGAACCAAATTGTCTTAATGTCCTTCAATAACAAAATAGCACAGTAACTGTCTAGTTGAAGTGAGCCTTCCTTGCATAGGGGCTGCTGGTTCTGGGCCGCAATGCTGGGTGAGATACCCGAACTGGCCTTAAACGACTTAGCTGCAGTCTAGCCATTCCAGCACAGCTGTCAGCTTGGATCAATTTTCCCTTCCAAAAAAAATGCTGCCATCAGGAGGAACGCTTTGTGGCTGAGCTATCTTGATCCCCCACTACATTTGCAGCAGGGATCTAGACTATTTATATTCTTCAGCAAACAGCGAGGAAAGAGCACTCCTGAACTGTGAGCCAATATGTGCCCCATTCCTGTTGTAGCACTAATGTCAGGTGGGGTTGGGTAGTCCTCTGAAATAGTTGCTCATCTAGATGACTGGCATGGGTGCACTGTGGCTAACAGCTGCAGTCTGGTGATCTGCAGAGCTCTGACAGAAGTCAGATATTTTATTAGAAATTGTGGAGTTTGAAATAAAATTGAAATAATTTTACCTAACATGATTTTCTGACAGTTTATGTATTTAAATACTTCTTCAAGAAAGAATAGAATTCTCCCCAGCAAAGGTAATTAGTAGCTATCAGCATGCAATACAAAAATGTTTTTCTCATTTTGCTCCTTCAAGGAGCAAAATCACATTATCACATTAACACTGTCTGATAGCAACAGATGACAGCTACAAAAAATCCAACATGAAAATTAATAATGCTTAAAAAATCATCACTAAAGACCTGATCTTGCTAATTATGTTTAGGATGAGCCATCAAATTAGTTCTCTGAAACAGGACTGGCTGATGTTCTTACATTATGAGATTGTTTTGTTGTAGACTTGTGACAGTATCGAGCAGACAATAAAAGCAAATTAATGACCATTGACACACAGACGCAGAAAGAATTACACCTATGTTATCACATCCCCAGGAGCGTCCTTACCATCTACAATGCCTAGTCACTGTCCATCCCTCAGGGTGCACTTTGAGCTCCCCAGCTCATAGCAAGGGGGGGAACCTCAGAGCACTCAGCCTTCAGAGTATTATGGAGAGCTCAATGGTACATGGAAGCCTGACTTCATCCTGTCCTACAAAACTACAAATTTGGCCCAAAGTACAGTTCCCACTCCACCTCAGAGTGACTTTACCTCAATATACGAAACAACACAGCACAAATGTTTCATCCTAATAGTGTCAAATGGCTGTGACAGGGACACACAACTTCTCATCCCAGCAGGAGGCTCATCTGCTTCTTTTCAAATGGAAATTGGATGGAAGAGACTACTCATTTAAAACAGTTACATCTGTGCAGAGATCACTGCCTGTTCTGGCAAGCTGCTGTACAGACCAGCCAGGGAAAATGCTGAGACAGGCCTCAAGCAAGGCTAAAGGACAGTTTGTAGTTATGTGCAAGAAGGTACCACATCACCCTCTGATGAAAGAGGAAAGCATCAAACACTGAACACAGGCATACTCTCAAAATAGCTGCAAATGAAATATTCAACTATTCATCCAATATGGATGGACTCACTGAAATGTCCACTGTCAAGAGTCACCACATAGCTACAGTAAGACATCTCATGCCGGGGACAGAGTGTGAGACCACTGCCAGCAAGGGGTAATGATCCAGACGTGACCAAGAACCTCTCTGTCCCTAAAAAAGATGGAAGAACAGTGTTGAGTGGGGCCATGAGAGCAAACTCAGGGGGAAGGATGAGAGTAGACAGGAAACTAATAAAAAATTGTTTTCCAGAGAGATGCTGCAAGCCCTCCAGCAGGTGTGGGGCAGGCAGTTGCATGCTTCCCCATACATTTTCTTTGTGCTCATGTGAAGTGAATGACTGTTGCTTTAAATCCTATTTGCTGTCTGTCTTCAAAAAAAGAATTGAGAAGAAATGTGTATAATTATACACAGAATATTAATCTTCTTCCTGGTGATCTACAACTCTAGCATATTCATCACACTGGAACTGTGCTCAAAAGTATTTTCATCTGATTAAAACCGCTGATTCATCGATGCATGTAATCCTTTCCTAATAGTATGTATATAAATGGCTCTTAACAATTTGCACATCAGTTTTTCCTCATTTTTCATTGTTATATGATTTTTTCTTAAACACTGAGTGCAATTCTGAACTTTTGTGTTTTGATTGAGCTTTTTGGAGAAGTAAGGTGCAATGACCTAGGCTACAGATTGAAGAAGCTTAAAAACCTAACATCTGATTTCAGCTCTGGCCAGAAATTCCCTTTGTAGCTTTGTAAAATTCAGACCAGTCTTGTCTGCTCTAGGATGAATTTTACAGTCACCTTCAATCCTGGACCCACAATTTTTTTTAGGAATTGTGAATACTTAAACCTGATCACCAGCCACCTACCTCACTACTGCAAACTCTGCCACAGGTCAGGGTATGAAGCTCCCTCTGACTCTCACCGTACCACGCCTTTCTACACTTCCGCAGAAATTCACATCAGAAGATACTCATACACTCTCATAAAAATATAGCCATTTGCTATTCTTTGCTTCTGAGTCCTTCTGTACCTCCTTCCTTTCTTTACTATTTATAGGTGACAGCTTGCCTAGGAGACGAGACGAGGCTGCCAAATGATCCACAGCAGTGTGCCACAAGGAAACTTGGGATAAATCTTACCTCTATGCTCATTAAATAGACATCCAATGATAACAACTTTTGTTTACCTCAAACAGCCCATAGATATATGATGCAAACAAGAAATAATGGCTCATGTGACTTCAAATATTTGAGAATAACTATCATATCTTTAGGGCGTATATTTATAGCAGTCTCAACACCACTCCTGTCAAACCCTTCAAAGCTGGAACCCAGTCCTATGGGTCAGAGATACTACCAGTTAAAATCCTATCTACTTAAACACCTCCTTCCACACATGCTCACAGATGCTCAGTTGCAGCCTTTCGAGAAATCTGAATTAGTAGCTATGTTCAGAGCATGTGAAGTGTCTACCTAGGAGACTGATTCTGTGTGAAAATTAATGTTAGATATTTATTTTATTAAAAACAAAGACATGTACTGACCTGCTTCCTGTACCTTACTCAAATTCAGCTCTCTCCTTAGGGTCCTGAGGAGAGACACAGCAAGATCAAAAACAGAGCTCCCAAGAGCGTCACCGTTCAGCTGAAATCTCTGCTTGGGACACAAATTCTACTTTGGTTGTTGGAGCTGTTAAATGGCAGTCCTAAAATGTGCACAGTCTTGTGAGTACTTGAGGAAATAGATCATACTCCAATCCCCAGTTCTCTCCATCTCCTTTTTCTTCAAAAATTACTCAAGCAGTTCATGCAGGAAAGGATGCAGAGTTCTTCAGCCCACGTGGAAAGAAGTTCGTAAAGGGTTATTTATACAGCTGGAATTGTGAGAATCTGGAAATCAGTCTTTCTCTTGTGTTAGCTCAGGCAGCTTCATGCTCACCTGCTGCAAACATTCTGAATTAATGAACTCCTCCCATATCTTGATCCTGAGTAGTTAAAAACTTGTAGTGCTCAGTAATATGATATCCAAGAGTCTTTATGAATTTAACTACTAGGACAAAAGTTTCCATTCTGAATATGCAAATGTCTTCAGTGCCTCTGAAAATTAGATCAAGTCTCTATCTAGTCAGTGCCTAATTTTACAGTTGATGTTCTGAAATGTTTGCCCAACCTCTGTATTTTCTGGTTTTTGTTTGTAAAAATGGAACATTAATACTTAATTGCTTCTCAAAACTTTGTGGGAATTAATGCTTCTAAAGCATTTCAAGAATGAAAAGGACCACATAAACTGACAACTACTGTAATTAAGTATGAATTATTTAAAATGAAAAATTTGTATTGCAAATGAAGTGCTGGAGGAATGTATTGAACAAACCACCAAAAACTTCACAAAAATTACTAATCAAAACACAAGGCTTAGACGTCTTGCAGCACCACCTCTTAACAAAGCATTGAACATCAACTGAGCTGTAGTAATTGACCATATATGCACATAGCCTTATTTTGATGGAAAGCAGTTTCATGTGAAATAGTTTACCTTGCATTTGCTTCAGCCAGGAGGATGTTTATGGTCACTCAGTTAGCACTGACTTTATGAGGAGCCTCAAAAAAAAAAAAGCACTACTAATTCTGCACTTATTTGAAAAGGAATGTAACACTTGAAGGGTGGAGTTACCAAGCTACTGGTTTTTGTCCTATGTACATAGAGCATACAGACCATGACACCTACAAGTGTACTAGAAGCATTGTTAAGATCCAAGCAGTATTGTTGTACATGTCCTATACCTCATTTTTTCCCTGTTTATTTTGTATCTTAGTTTTGAAGCACTTAGAATGAAAGGGATCTATATTAAATAGCAAGGATATCTCTTTAACTTTCTGCTATTTTTTTTTTCAAATCTGTTTCATGAACACTGTCTTTCAGGTTAAAAAACAATGCAGTAAGCAAAATTATTTAGCTCTTTTACATTATTGTTAAATTTCCTATTGAATTTTTAATAGCTCTTTTGTTATTCATAAAATAACGCCTTTTTTAAAGGACATTTACTGTATGCATAAAAAGGATTTACATTAAATACCTCAAATGAGTATATTACAGGTGAAACATGGTTGGTTTTGGGAAAGGGAAATTAATAATTCCTCTATAATATGGTATAATAATATATTCGTGTTTAATAACCACACTAATAAACAGCTAAAAATACTCAATATTTCTGAAACCTTCCACTCCCAAACAGGGTGCTATTATTTCAAGTTTTGCAGACATTTTACAAAGTTGTTCTAGTCAGAAAAAGGCCTGATGACTGGAAAATAGCCAACATAATGTCATTATTGAAGATGGACTCAGGGAACACTTCAGGAAATTACAGACCATTTAGTTTTTATGCCTTTTGGGAGGAGGGAATCTTAAAAAGCATTTTTGGACATTAAATGGGAACCATTTAGGAAAGCACAGCTTGATGAAGGATAGCTAACATTGTCTCAGGAATGAAAGGTCATGCTTCACTACATTCTGAATTTCTTTCAGGTTATACATAATCAGGGGACAAAAAGGTACCATACATTTTGTTTTCATTTTCAGAAAGTATTCAGGAAGATTTTAAATCAAGGACTAATATATTGTACTATGATGTTGATAAGGGAATAAAATAAGTAATTTTCTAAGAGGAAAACTTTATTATTCTGAAACAAATAGGAGAAGAGAAACATAGGTATTAATGATAGAGGTTTGCACTTCCATTTCACATATACTTTGTGACAATGGAAATAACAACATTAGACTATCCAAACCCACATCCATTTAAGTAACAGAATACTAAGCATACACATAACTCTAAGCAGATGCTGAAGCAGTATTGTTAATGAAAGTGGAATTACTCAGGTGCTTAAATGATTTACAGAGGTTCAGCCTCTTCGAATATAAGGTCCTAGAATCCAGATTAAAAACCAGTATTTGTATGGAAAACTATATAATTTCTGCAACATGTTCAACAGGAAGGTAATCTGATAATTACAGCACAGTTTCTTAACTTCTCCCTTCTCTACCGCTAAGAATTCACTTATAGGGTTCTGATCCATCCAGCATCATGATGCTACCCTCTACAATTTGTTGTACCTCAGTTCAGAAAATTTTATGTACTTTAAAATATGAATGTGTGGTATCATCAAGATTTTTCAAAAACAACTGAATATTTTGAGTATCTCTATGCTTGAAGACCAAAGAAACGTTTGAAATATGTGCCCTACAGATACCAGGTGAGTACTTCCATTTCTGAAATGAATCCCATTTTAAAGAAATCCCAAATGTAACTTAAAAAAATTGAGACACCCAAGACTGTGAGAAGTAACCCTTCTCGAAATCCTTAACAAAGATAATTAAAGTACCTAAGTTTAATTGTGCAGCACACACAATAGAAATATATTTTCATTATGTGAAATTATGAAATTTAGAATACTGTAATATCTGCTCAGTAAGTTTCATTATTGCATCAATTTGCATTAAATATATCACTACCAAAAAAAACCCAACTACATAATATACACTGGAGCAGATTTAGCTAAAAAACTTTCTGCAATTTCTTTCTCTAATCTTTTTCTATTTCCTCTTCAGTATCAGTAGCAGTTTGAGATTTCAATTTGAATGTCGAGTTTCATGTTGAAAATTTATAGCTGACTGCAATTCTGGAAATATTATGACAAAACAGAATTAGTTTGCACAGAAGCATTTTGCTTTTCATTTCTTCCACATACAGACATTTGTTTGAGGCCCAAATGCTATAGCTAATATACTATAAACGTGTTAATGCCAAATTACCCTTCAAACTCTTACTTTTTTTTGAGTGTCAGATGAGAGAAATCCTATGTAGGATAAACAAGGGGAAGACTGACAGAATTAAAAGAATGTCAATATGCAGTAATATTCTAAACAATTACTCTTGACATAGCCTTAATCTGAGAATCCAGTCTCCAAATCCCTGCAGTGCTCTGAAAATAAAGCCCAAGGAGAATACCAGATCCACCTCTGTTTCAAAGAAATCAGAGGAGTTGTTGCCCTTACAGGATGGAGTAGAAGAGGAAACAAATGAGCACTGTACAATACACAGACATGTTGAGAACAGGATCAAGACTTTGAAGAGGATGAAAAGAAAAAATTATGGAATTTCCAAGCCACCACTACCCCAAGCCCACCTCAAAAAAAACGGGGGGCGGCCCCGGGGCGCAAGACTGAAATAGTTCATTTGTGAGCCTAAAATCAATCTCATTGGTATTAGCCGTCTCAGGCAAAAGTGCCTGAGAAGAAACCAGACACTGAGTCACCTTCATTGTTTGGTAATGGGGAAATGCCACAAGGTTTTATATGGCCTGGTTTGGCCATAGGAACATGGAAGCCGAAAGGAATTCTCTCAATAGGACGCCCAGAATCAAAAATCTGTGATGTTGTCAATAACCCAGAGGATATGGCAGAAATTTAGGTGAGATTTCTCCCTGAAGCAATGTGCTTAAGCTCAACCTGTAGCTCTTTAGGTTCTCAGTTTTGAGCATTTTCTAAGGATGCCTTAAATTCAGATCAGGAGTTACATCAAGCTACCGATGTAATTGATATTTCTAGCTAAATTATTCAAAACCATGGTCAAGCATGTATTTTCCATCTTTAGGGATGCCTCTCTTAGGAACTGCATCTCTAGCTCAGCAGGGACTCAGTGACACACCAACTGTAATTCAGTTCAGCATTGCTTTGGACAGATTTCTGAAATAGTATGACCATGCTGGTAACACCAGCTGTCCAAATCAATAATTTACAGAATTGTGTTGTCTAAAGATCTGCTTCTTTGGGGGAGGGGGCCCTTAGAATCTCTGGTCTTCAGCAATAAAATACAGATTTTCAGTGTGGGACTATGAGCTCTCCTCATCTTGCAATTCCATTCAGCCCAGATCCATAACCAGGCTACTAATTCTGTGCAACAGGTCCTAAGAGACAAAATGATAGCAAGATTCCCTTGACATTCTGCTGTACCTATATCTCTTCGACCTTTTTCTAGCCTCTAATCGTGTCTTCCTTGAAAGTGAGGATTCCATTGATGTCTTTCTATTAATAATGAAATTAAAAAATGTTGGCATCAATGATTCTTCCCTGACAACTTTTTCATCCACCGTAATTAATTTGAAGTCAATACAAGAGCTTTAGGAAGCAAACTACAGCTACATGATGTGTGCAATGTAGACAGTAACTCAAATGATTTAGTTCTGCTTCCTGACCAGACCAGATGGAAGTATAAACATACTGAATATTTCTGAGAATATAAGGTTTAGCCTGGTCTGATGTATATATGACAATTGTAACTGTGGTCTCATGTGATCTGTGGGTAGGTGTATACAGTAATTTCAAAGTTAAATTAAAAAATCTGAAGACATTAAACTTGTCTTTAATGTGAGGTAGTTTTTCTTAGCTATTTAAAGCTGATCAGATGGGTATGCCTGGCAAGCCAGAGCTCACAAGTTCAAGTACTGTAA
This sequence comes from Petroica traversi, assembly GCA_025920805.1. Taxonomy (NCBI): domain Eukaryota; kingdom Metazoa; phylum Chordata; class Aves; order Passeriformes; family Petroicidae; genus Petroica; species Petroica traversi. The sequence continues at coordinate 21,777,868 of JAHLSL010000007.1, forward strand.
ATTCATATGCTTTTCTGCACACTACCTTCTTTCAGCAAAGAAGCACAGAAAGCAACTAAAAGAATGATTTGTCCAAGTCCTGTGAGGTTTTCACTAAAGAAAGATGAAGATTAATCAATGCCTCCATTTTGGGCAAATCAATCTGTAACAAGACTCAGTGGTTTAAACTAAAGTCTGCATAAATTCAAACTAGAGGACACATTTTTTTCCTTTTTATGCTAATAATTGAAACATAATCCTCAGTATTTTGGTAGATTTTTTATCTCTGGAAATTTTATAATCAAAACTAGCTTTTTTTCCCTCAAATATACACTCTAATTCCCAAAGGAATTAATTCCAGTAAAATCTTAGGTATATGTTATGTGGGAGGTCCAGCTAGAGAATTGCAATGGTCTCTACTGGCTTTATACTATACAAACAAGCTAAGAACCTGCCACTGAATAGTTGTTGCTACACCACTCCTGTTTGGGGAACAAGCATTATGGTGACAATGCTCTTTCAGTGGCAAAGCTCTTTTTAACTGCAGGCTAAAGTATCAAAGCCTAGAAAGAGATTTCTAATTTGTCAGGATCACCCATTCTGCCTCTTTGTATTTCTTTATTAATTTCACATTTCTTTCTCATTTTGCTATCTCCGTGTCACTGAATAAAATCACAAAAAATTATTAACACCTCAGTAAATTCACTCATTGATTTATGATCTAATATTCTGATCTGTCATGTATAAATCAAGCATTAAAGTCTAGTAATTCAGTAATCAATATATGACTCACATGTTTGTCCAGGTAGCGAAACTGAAAAATAAGCGTTCCATAATTCAATATATTTTGCCCAGTATTACAATTTGAAATAACACTGTTAGAAGCCCACAGTGTGAAGACTGACTATCACCTAAGACACAAATCAGGTGTCTTAGGTGTCTTTTGATCACAGAAAAGTCATATTTAAAGCTGTTTCAGTAGTCAAAAACTGGAAAATAAGGCTATTACAGCACTTTATGACTATATAATAAGGACTGCTCAAGTATATCGCTATATGTAGTTACAAAATCAGACTTCTTCCACTTTTTATTCCAAGACTGGTGTAATTTCATCTTGGAGACAGCTTTAGGATACGGTTTATGCATTAAATCAACTTTCCTACTTTTCAAAAGCACAGATGTGTCAGGATCTGTCACTCTTTTATCTTTGTGAAGAATGCTAGGCTAAACTGAATCTGATTCTTGGGCAAATGCAAAAACTGATGAGGATGCAAAGGATCCCAACCTTTGTAAACACTGGCATAATCTGCAGAGGGACAAAGAGAGAAAGAAAGAGAATGTGAGACACCGGTGAAAGAATTCACAGTGCTTAGGAGCTCCAATTATGGACCAAGATCCTGTTTGCATTGTTTAATAACAAAAGATGGTTCTTGCCCCAAGGCACTTACGATAAATGTGGATTTGAAATTAATTTTCAAGGAATGCTAGGGTAATTGTGTGTGCACTGTGTTTAACATACAAGGCAACACACTTTCAGAAATGGCATATATGAGTGGAATAAAGCCAACCTGAGCCTGTGTATTGTTAAAATCCATTCAGAAGATAAAAATTATTGTATGATATTAGGAAAAGACATAATCTCTCCATTAATAAATTCCAATTTTAAATGCCTTTCTATATTGGCTATAGAATTTATGCACCTAACAGTATCTGAATGAGAAAAACAGAACATTTTGCATTCTGTCACTGAATGACCTTGATAACCATAAGTGAAATTAGAAAATATGTTCTATATTTGTTATGGCAAATGTATTCTCTAAAGTATTACAGTAATCACTTTTAAGATCACAGTAATTTAACAGTTCCTCAGTCCTTCAAGTACTCTGGCCTTGGATGATTGCTTGAACCTTCACATACACATTACCTGCAAAGTCTTTTTAAACGTCTTTAATACTTCAAACTCTTTATTTTCCTTGATATATGTTTAAAGGTAGTGTGGCTTATAAAATGCCTGATGAAGATATTTCATGGTCTTTCATCACACAACTGATGTAAAATGAAACTATGTTCACAGACATAGTGTTTACTCTTCATTTTTATGAAAATGCTTTTATTTTCTTCTTCCACAAAAGAAAAAAAGTGACCCCTCGGAGAAGAAGAGACATCTTTCATATTGAGCAGGAAGTACCATTGTTTCACTCTCGTAGGCTTGGATCTATGAAATAAATTCTCCACCATTAGACCCCATAACTCAATTCTCCTCAGTGCTGGTAATGCATGAGCTTGTCTCTGTATCTCACGACAAAGTCATTACAAACAGTGTACATCACTGCTGGCACCCTTGGGACATTACCATTCCCTTATGCACCAGTGATCTTCCTGATAGCTGAAAGGTTTGGCAGAATGCTTTGGGAATTTTCAGTTCTTCTTTCCCATGTGTTTTTTCCCTCCCACTCTCCACACTTATCTTGTGAAGCTACTGAAGGAAATGTCATTCCTCCCCAGATCTCCCAGCTTCTTTGACCTACAGCATTGTAATCAGCTCCAATGTTTCATGAAGACAATGAAATATGCTACCTATAAAACTATTGGAGAAGCACAAAGTCCTCTCAGACATAAGGCTTTTTTTCTGTTTCTGATCCCTCAAAGTGTCAGTCACAATAGAAACTATGCCCAGAACTTCCTCTCACATTTCTACTTTTCACTGTCCCCTGAGCTGTTTCAAATTCTTGGTCCTATATGGTGCAAACCTCTTCTTTCCCAAACTGTTTCTATGAAAGCCATCACCTCATTTATTTCTTCCTCAGATTTCTTTCTCCCCTCCAGTCAAGGTTCCCAATCTCCAGCATTATGCTGAAGGGAGTTCTATCTGTCCTGTTTATGGGGGTGTATACGCAGTATCCACAGAAAAGTGCATCTCCCTGTGGTACAGTCACAGGAGGGTGCATATATTGGATCACACCACTTTTCTCCTGATGAGACCTAATTTGTAAATCTCAACTATCAGAAAGGAGCTGTTGGACATATCTGAGCCCTATCAAGAGGAATACAGTTTCACAGAGCTCAGAATGGCATAATACTCCACTCCCAAATACAAAAGCCAGTTCTTCTCTTCTAGTTATTACAGGACTACAGAATTTCTTCCTTGGCTCTAAAGATTCATCTTCCTTTCTCTATTGGAGTCTGTCAGTAAACCTGAGCAGATCTCCCACACTTTCTCTGAGGTGAGAGGTGATAAAGATATAGATAGAGTCTACACTTTCTCAGTGTTTTACATTCTTTGCATCCACAGCAGAAAATGCAGGAAGTGCTTCTTTCTTCAGAGCATTCACGATGAATACAGAGCAAGACTTCCTCTGATTTCTGCCTGCCAAAGTATTGTGTACTTGAGTACACTCTAAAATTTCCCAGAGGTACTTCCAAAGGTTGTGCAAGGCTATGATTCAGAGAAATGGTGCAGAACATCTATGTCAGAAAGTGAGCTGAGCTCAGCTGTGTACATTGACTCAGCTGTTATGCAGACACCTGGCAGATAGAGACCTTCAGCTGCCATCTGTGCTGCATGTATTGTGCAATCACATCTCTGTAATCTAAGAGTAAAAATGGAGGGGAAGATGTAGCAATAACTGTGGAGAAAGGAGAGTGCAGTAAGTTTCATATAACCTCTAATATCAAGAAGTGTAGGTCACGGAGCAGTTGATTTTGCTTGCCACAAAAGCAATTTTCACAGTAGGTGATATACAAAATTATCCTAGACACAATCATTTTTTTAGAATAATCGAGGAGAATTACACACACATAAAACTCTTGTCATATATAGGGCAGTAACAGCCATTACCAGAGGAACTGTCAGAAGCCTTCTTCCAAAGAATCCTTAAGAGACATCACAAGGAGAAGTCATTAGGTTTTTGTAATCTGCAGAGGGTAATAAATTTTGAGTGACACTATTTGGTAGCTACTTTTTACAGCAGCACCTCTACTTGCTGATAACTATCCCTTACAATCTCCCCTAAAATGAATAAAATAAAATTAGAATGTCTACTGGCAAGAGGAGGTTTATTCTTTAATACCCAGCTCTGTATCAGATAGACAGGAGCACATCCCAACACCAGAAAGTTAAGACATAGGAAAGCAATAGTTCAGAAGCAATGTAGTACAGTGGTGGTCTCCTCATGCTTTTTGGGCTAAAATGGAAACAACCAAAGGACCAACTAGACTGAAAGTTCTTCCATTTAACTTAACCTCTTCGTTACCTTCCCAGCCTTTCAGAATTCCTCAGAGCTTTCCAAGTTGAGCTGGGCTTCTCTCAGTATTAAAAGGTTTCAGAAAGAGGCTATGTGGAATAAACGGGGTAAATTAGTAAATTCATTTATATAATGGCAATCATTCCTTCAGCTTTTGTAACTGGGCTTTTGTTACCAGGCCTTTTCATATGTCTTTTCCTTAGTGGTAACCTCGTTTGAGACTTAAAGCAGTTCTCCTATAGACAACCCTCTGCTTTCAGATGCCAGGTACAGATTAGCTAAGAAATTATTTCTCCCTGGATTTTCATCTCTGTACCTCAGTGTTTGGTTTCTGTACCTGGTTTTGACCAGGTTTAGATGGATCATATATGTTTTTTGTACAATATGCATATGTTAATCCAGAAACGCATGTATCCTAATACATATTATTCTAATTTACTTTCACTTGCTTTTTACAAATTACTTATTGCATCTAGTTTTCAGACTAAAATCAAGCTCTTTCTACATGTTAGTATATTGAGTATGTAATGCAGTAAAATTATACTTCAAACTATTCTGCAGTTCTACAAAACATGAAATAATATTCCATAATCTGTGATTTTTTTTTATACAGTTGCTAAGGTAACGTGCTGGAGTTTGTGATTCAGTTTTATGCAGCTGATTGTTTATTAAATTTTAAAAATAAGAGACTTACAACATTAAATTGTATTTATTATTTCTATAACCTCTGCAATTCTGCATGGACTTCTGTGTAAGAAACAAAGGCAGCTTAGTGTTTTGGACTACCTTTTCTCAGAGAAGATGATGTAGAGGGAAGGTAGGTAGCACTAGACAGTAGTTCATTAAGTGGCTTATTGCTCTTCCAGAAGACTCAGATTTTGGGAGATATTTTCCATCTGTCAAAGTTCCTTTTGTTCTGCTAGCATATGCTTGTCCCTCCTGTATGATTAGCCCAATATTTGGTATCAATCTTTGTTGAAACCCTTCTCTTCACCCATGTCTGGACCAGGTACATCCTACCCCCATCAGGAGAAGCAGCATGGCCTGATCCTGCTGGTCTGTATTGAAGTGTCTCCTATCCTACTGCTTCTCAGGCAAGCTTGGGAAGCATCTCTGTTGCATGTTAGGCCAAGCACAATCAGCTGGGAAGGTTTTGCTGCTTGTGCTTTTCACCCTGCCATTTGTGCCTTCAATTCCACTTCGATGTCATCACAATTCCTTGTATTCAAGGGTTTCTGTGAATGCAACTCACTTCAGTATTTATTATAATGATTCATTAATATTTTAAAACACAGGTCTCTTGTAATCGTAGAATTCCATCATTTCTTTAGGAAATGTTCAGGTGAACATCAGATGTCTACAGACTGTAGTTTCACCACACACACAGGCTATTCTGAAGATATAATTTTTAGGGTATCTCAGTATGGAAGCTTAGGAAAGACCTTTCTCACCAATCACTTCAGTAACTCAAACTTGCTGCTTCCATTGAATTGGGAAAATAGTATGAAAGCATGAAGTGCTTACTAAGTTTAATGTTTTCATTCACCTAGTTTACTGCTTTCTCATCTACCCTTTACTTACAGAGGACTTAAAATCAGATAGCAGCTAAAGGAAGCACACTTATCCTGCTGCTGTCTATTTAGCTTTCATTAAGTAAGTTGGTGCATAGTTCACACTCATTCTCAAAATCAGCCCATCATCTAAAAGTATTTACGTAAGACTCTTTGCATTATATACCAATCTCTGCAACACTAGTATTAACTACTGACATCTGCCAAGGCTGACTAGTAAGTGCTTTACAGTATCAATTCATCCCAAGCAAAAAGCATGTTTAAGTGCTGCAGTGCTCTTGTTAACACCAATAAGAAGTATCAGAGCTCATATGACACCTAGCAGAAATTAGTACCCACATTCAAAGAAAAGCTTTTGTTATTTCCCAGAGTATTATGTGGACTTTATTGAGATGACTGCATCTGACACCTGCTGTAATATAAAATGCAGCTATAATTAGCCAACTGATGCTCTCCACAGTTTAGGTCGAATCCCTTCTGTGGGAATTATGCTTTAAAATATTCAGAACTCCAAGTGGCTCTCATTACATTTAATTTTTACTTAGAATTAGGTGGTCTAGAAAAAAAATTTAGGATTGTAATAGCCCCCCGCTGAATGCCACACAGCAATGTGAAAACCCATAGATTTTTTTCCAAATAAAAAAAATGAGAACAAGCAGACTACACTACAGCCTTCAATTGAAGTCTGGCTTTGCTTAATTGTACTTTTTGCACTCATCAGTCTCTCCTCTTCAGAGCAAGCTACAAAAATTGCCTGAATAGCCAAAGAAAAGTTTCCCACAGTCACTGGTCACAGAAAAACACCATTGTCCTTCCTCACAGTTTGATGGACAACATTTCTATAAATGGGTAGCCAGTCTGTCAATGGTACCCTTGCTGAAAAGGCAAAAGAAGAGAACAGATTCTGCCAATATCTGACAAAGCATGTTAACACATAATCAGGCATTCACTAGTCAGGCAGCTGCCCCTGGGACCTTCATAACACAGGTGCCTTTAAGCCATTTCCTATTCACAGATAAAGGAAACAAGCAGGAGATACCTGGGAAAGGAGCAGTCTATTGTCACCTGTCAAATGTCCATCTTCTAGGCTGCCTGTATAAAAACAGAAAGAACACAAAAGAAACTTCAGTCCGAACTGCTAAATTATAAATCAGCAAAATACTCTCCAACTCCATAACTTTAGTCTTCATTTAAATAATAATTTAAAAGGTTACTAAAGGAGCACCATGCCTTATAAGATGTACCTTCTTCATTCTTTTTCTTGCATCAAACTGAGAAAAAGATCAGTCATGTCCCCAAGGCCAACAACTAGAATAAATTCAGCAGTGGCTGTCCCTGGAGTGTCACCTTCACTCTCTGCAGCTTCGGTATGGTTTGTCCATGCCTAATCTGCTCTCTTCTTTACCCAACTGAGATTATTAAATTAATCTTTAAACTGAGGAAAGTGGAATTTTCTGAGGGACTAGTTTAGTGTGAATAAAAGTAGATTTAACTGCAGAAAAATACCCTTTTCCTTTTTTTAAAAAAAAACAACTTTAACTTAGTGAGCCTAAGAAGTGACATTTCATAGTCAATATTATCTAAAGGCCACTAAGTGGAGCGACCATTTTAGCAGTGAATAGATCATAAGACAACAATCAGCTTTAAGTAAAGGAAAACATTTGTCTTTTGCAATGATGCAAAAGATGCCTACTTCATACACTCAGCACTACAGTCCCGAGCAGGAACTCAGTTTATCTTTAAGTAATTTAATTTCTTTTTAATGGTAACTTTAGTAGGATTGCCTGTGTGTTTAATGTTAATCACATGTAAAAGCTTTATCTAATTCTATGGAAGTTCTTGGTGGAAGAAATTCACGGAAGCAATACCTAGAAAATGGTTTCAAGAGATGCATCACAACAACTGGAATTGCCCTGATTTTGTTGGGAGGCTCCTGCAGGTAATGCACTGTCTCTGAGAACATAAACTGCTGCAGTGCAGCACAAAACACTTGAAGCAGAAGACAGCATATGGTACGAACAAATAAGTGTGCAAAACTCTTCTGTACACTTCCATATGAAACAATATTGATGTCTTGCCTTCTCCTCAAGCAAGTTTCCCAAGGAGTCTAGTTATGATTTCTCACAGCTACAATTCTCTTAGCACATCTACTCTCTCATATAGGCTATGTGTGTGTATTTAAATATATAGATATATATGAAATTTAAACAGGAAAGTTTCTAAGTTCCTGCAATAAAGTTATTCAAATGGAATTCATATACGTAACGAAATTAAGAGGAAGCCAGGAATTAATAAGGTTAAGATAAAATTCAGTATAAAAAATGTAAATGAAAAATACATTTATGATGTCTTCTGCCATTTTTTCTTGGTCGGTTTTCAGAGTTCTTTACTATGAGATCTCCTAGCACAGCCCATACCTGTTCAACTCAGCTACAGTTACTCTTCTCAACTTTTAAGAAGGCCTGCTTTTTCTCTGTTGAATCAGTTTCAGATCATTATCAAATTTACAACCTAGGCCCAGTCCTGCAAAGGCTTTTACACACAGGCTTAGCCTTATGCACATGAATAGTCCTTTAGAATTCATTAGAATGATTTGAGCACAAAGTAAGCAGGTGCATGACCAGCTTCACTGAAAGTTTGGGACCAAAACTTCATATTCCCTATGTACAAACGCTTCTTCTGCTTTAGAAGAATACTGACTGTGTAAAGATGAGTGTGATCCTTTGTCCATTTAATACAATACAAATAACTTTATAGTTACTTTATATCCAAAAAGAGCATTATGCATTTACTTCTAAAGATACAGAAGTTGAAGAATACTGCAGGTGGTATGAACACAGAGGGACATATCCAGAGAAGCTGATAGGATTCAGGTACCTATCTTCCTTTGTCATATGGATATATGAGTTCTTTAAGGCTAGTTTGAGAGTCTCAGCACAACTACATAATACAGGCCCCTAATTTCAACTACTAGTCCACTAATCTCCTATCTAAACTAGATCTGGATCTGGTTTTTGAAGTCTGCCAGGAGGCTGCCAGAATATGGAATGATTGATCAGACAGATTGATGATGACAGATGTGGTCTATTCGATGATAACAGTCTAGCTACTGGGTTATGAAAATTTATAAATGGAATGGTTGAAGCAGGAGATAATTTTAAATTTGAGCAATGTAACTGTTCCACAGAAAAGGCTGAGGAAACTGTAATGTTGGAAAAAGGCCTTGGCTCCCAGCTAAGCTATGTGAAAAGCTTGCACACAGCTCAACCAAAGAATCCTATTTAAAATATTCCTAAGCATTCATCACTATTATTTATTTTAAAATAATAGTCAAATTATACTAATAAAGATGCAAGCTACAGCTTTTAAAATCAAGTACTCAGTAATCAAAGAACCCCAAGAGTTAAATTTTCTCTGAAATAAATATGCTATATTCCTGTTTCCCTGTTAAATATAGATTTTCAAGTGTCCTGTTAAACTTGAGTTAAATATATAATATGTAAAGCATGTACATATTAATGCAATGGAAAATTATTAATTTTTAGTCTGTCTTCAGGTACGAATGCTTAATTTCACAAATGTGTGTGTCAAATTGCTGACAGTTTGCAAAAAGGGGAAACACTGTGTGAGCATAGACACCTACTCTGCAAGGCACCTTCTACATTTTTATGTGATAGTCTCACAAGAAAATAACAGGAGGTAGATTTATAATCAAATCTTACAAAGTAGCTATAGAAGTCTAGAATTTGTGAACACGGACTAATTATAATAATGGTCCACTGACTTCCTAAGAAGAGCTGTTGAGCTAGGATTTGCAGGGGTCAGTTCTCAATCCCAAATTATATAACTGAGATGAAGGATTTTGTGCAGAGTGCTAATCATATTTGCAGATGGCAGCAAGAAAGGAGGCAGGCAGGTACATAAAATTTAAACATGTTGTAAAATTACTAAACAAAGACAATGAAAATAAAGGCCAAAGTAAGGAAGAGCATGAAGCAGTATTAGAAAATCACGAGAGTAAAAAAATTCAGAAAGGAAGGGTCATGGGTACATATGCATGCCAGGATAAGGACACTAAACAAAATGCAGGCAACAGCATCACAAATGTTAGGAATAATCAAATTACTGCAAGTCATAAATAAAAGATACTTAGAGGTTTGTTGGTTTGGCTTTTTTCTTCAATGGCAAATACATCATGGCTTTATTTCCCACAAGATATTTTGTAAAAATCCCATTCCAGTCCTGTCTGAACAGGGCTTCTAAACTTTGATAGAGTGAGAGAAACACCAAAAGGTCAGCAGAGACATTTGCTTTGAAGGAATGCAGCTCCTATTGGAGCATTAGATTTGCAATTCAGAGCCTTATTTGAAGTTAATAAGCATATGACTACATTTTAGGGAAGCTGGCTGAGTTTTTTTTCAGCTGTGCTTAAAATTAGGCACCAGCTTAAGTATCTTGTTGAACCAGGATCTACAAACTTCATTGGAGTGATGCCTTTTCCTGGCTACTTGGGAAGCAACAGAAGTGAAGTGCTCTTAATTCAGAAATTAATGCTTGAAAACATAAATAAAAGCTTTTATTTTGGAGGGGTTTGGTCATTTCCTACTTTAACCCAATGAGTAGGATACTGTCAATTTTCTTTTTATAACTGAGATAATTTCGAGCAGCACTGATAATCTGAATATTAGGAAAAACTGCATTTACATCAGTTGGTGTCAAACTGCACAATTTTCCTGGGGCTCTGGGTAGAATTCAGAGTATTGTTTTTATCTCTGAAGCTCCAAATGATTTCTTTTTTTTTTTTTTCTGAAGCATTGCCTCTTTCGCCTTTCTCTGCGCTACAGCTGACATAAGCAGAAGTAAACAGCACAAGCTTTTCAACTCAAGAGAAAAATCTGCTTATATGTTACACAGCCTCCTTAGCTCAGCACTTCATTCTTTGGCACAACAAACCTCAATGGCTGGTACATTCTGCCAAGGACCCACCTTTCTTTGGGTATTAACAGGGGACAAAATTAAAATGTGAGCTCAGAGATTATGGTACTATAATATTCATCAGAAGAAACAGTGCTAGCAATTATGGCAGTGGTGAGCAACAGAGAAAACTTGTGTCAATTTACTGACGCTTACTGTGATTTTAAATTGTTTAAAGGCATCTAGACTTAGAAAGAGGTGAATATGTTTATCATTTTACAAAGAAAATAAACAGAAGCAATAGTCCAAAACCAAAAGAAAAATCTTTTCCATTTCAAAATCATCTTACTCCAACCCCAATATTTGCAATTGAAGAACTGAGTGGATTTGTACTTATATTTTTCAAGGTGGTTTCATTGGGAGAGGCTTTTATATGCCCCAGTGATCCATTCAGGGATCAAAGCTGCAGGAGGTTTAATATTCTCATGATAATTCTAACCCTGAATGTTGAAAGCAAGACCAGATTACTCCTTCCCTTGGTTGCCATATTGTTAAAATATCTGGACATTACTGTCAAGTTAGACATATTTAAATCTTCTGATTCCTCTTTCTAAATGAGTATCTCTATCTCTGACAATCTACTTCTTGCCAGTTTTCTATAAATTTATTCCAAATTACCAGTATCTTTCCAGCAAGGAGAGCTTCCAATATTTTATTGTTTCACCAGCTTTAGTGAGCATTCCATGTAATTTCCTCTGTCTTTCTGGAGGCCTGGATTTACTGTGGCCAGCTTTACTGCCAGAAGCGATTGCAAGTGCAATCATTTTTACTGTGCACTACATGCAGTGAGCATATAATCATCTTCTGGAACCATTCTGCTCTGGTCTGTCTCTTCCGTTAGATATGAAGGTTTAACGTCTTTGCCTCAGCTGTATTTGCACATTTTTTTTCTCATATGCTCTCATTTTCCCCATCTCTTAAATAACATTGAATTATTTCTGTTCTGTTCGTGTTTGTATAATGCATTGCACAGTTTAATCTGTGAAACTTCAGATGATACTGAATTTATTCAACAAGCACCTGCAACACAGATCAAGGTCTTCTGAGACAGAGACAGTAGGAAGAAAATCCTTCCCTATAGGAATCATTACAGTTTCTCTATGAGAAGACATTTGCAAACAAGAAGAAGGCTGAGATTCAGTTTCTGCTTAATAAATAAATGTGGGTATCAACAACTCTACAGACTACTTTCTGGTCTTCTGCCTAGTCTTCTCGTAGTGATCACTGAATAAATAATGGTGTATTACCCCCACCCTCTCTTGAAATCCTCCACATTCATTAAAGTTTTCTTATATTTGCATGTATCTTTCCGGTATTTATATGCTTATCTATTTATTTTTCATTTGAAATGTTTTTTACCCCAAAACAACTTCTGGCTACAGGTAAAGATACCATGCTCAAAAGCAAAGGAAAGATCTTATGTCTCTCAGTTAGGAAAGTTACATGCACCCACACGTACCACTGCTCCATCACTCCAAGAAAGCTGAATTTTTCCAAACTGGAATCTATCAGGTAGCTGAGCACTCATCACTTGAAGTTAAAAATTGGTTCAAATGCCCGGACTTGATCTGTCTTTTCAGGTCATTGGGAATTCAGTCAGGACAAACTGTCTCCTCTGACACTGAGAAGCAACAAGCAATGCCACGTTGTTACATCTGTGCCTCATAACCTGCTCTGCCTAGTAGATCACTTATGTGTTAATTCAGTGTTGTAGTGCTGGTGGGGGAAGGGGAAAGGGCAATGTCTTTTCCTTTCTTCTTGAAAGCTTCATGATTGGATCCAAATGACATGATTACATTTTGCAGGGTTGCTCCAGCTGCCTGACCAGAGACAAAACAGCAAGAAGCTGAAGCAGCCCTTGATCATGAGCTGGAATTAGTATTGTTGTACAGAAATGCAAAACAAAATTTCATAAATTTTCTTAATTGACTACCATATTCTGTGCATGTGTTCAAAATGTTATTTGACAAAAACAGTGTGTTTTCAGGAAATAAGTAAGTGTCTGTGTTTCAGGGCTTCTAAATCATGAGCGCATTCTGCCATGAGAATTTCTGAATCCAAGGAATGGTCCTCATCAACTGAATCCAAGCAAACACCATCTAGTTCACCCTAGTTAAGATATTCTTGCAAAATGCAAGAATGAAATATATTTGTAATCATTAACACAAGTCTTCTGGAAATATTTTTTCTCTGGAACTGAGCAGAGCTTTCTCTGCTTGAGTCTCCTCAAATATTG
>JAHLSL010000007.1:21791271-21885600 GCA_025920805.1 Petroica traversi
CTGGGCGCCGCGCCAGCCTCACATCGCCTCGCTTCGGGGGCCCGCGCAGGGCTGGCTGCTGCTTCTCCCCGGCCTGCGGGCCCTGGTGGGCTCCAGGAATAGAGGACGGCGCTGGATAGGACACAAGTGTGCCACAGGCAAGAGAGCTGCCTCGCTTCTGGAGGTTGTTGACGCCCGCCTGGCTTCTGCCAGGGCTGGGGCGGCGGTGCCGGCTGCCTCCCTCACTCCCTCCCCACACGCAGGGAGCGTGGCCGCTGCTGCTTCTCTCCCGCAGCCGGGACCGTGCCTTTGCCTCGCACTGACGGGACGGCGCCTGTCAGTTGGTAGTTTGACGGATGATCTCTTCCATGGGAAAGTGCAATTTCCTTAATTGCTGTATCTTAATTAATTACTCTGACTTGAGAAGCTACTGAAAGCTTACAGTGCGTTAAATCAAAGTAAATGATCAGGAGCTTGAAGTTATCCCTGCCTTGGTAATAACATGCTATGAAACACACAGTGTATCTGAGGGTCAGAATTTTTAAAGGTGCTTTGCTGTGTGATACTTAAGTTGAAACACCTACTTTATGTTTAGTAATGTCTATGAATTGTGCAGCAGATGTTACAGTGGTGGTGGAAGGCCCTTATCAGGAGAAGATTTTAGTGATAATTTAATTATTGCTATAAAGAGTTTACAGATTAATTTTCCACTGTGGAAACAACTGTGTAGTTCCGTGAAGGCAGTAGAAGCACACTCTTACTTCAGGAGTTAGCAGTTTCAGGATTTGAGGCCAGATAATGAGCAGTATCTGCAGGAGCTAGTGTAACTTAATGTATGTTGGTACAGAAATGGGCTCTTAGATGCAGAGGCAGTTTAGTAGTAGCTTCTGGCTGATCAGAAATTAATTTTAGAGTGTTTAGAACCTCTTGTGTGTGTGGAACTACATTAAAAACTTTAAATTTTCTGTCTTTTTCTCCAAAGCTGGCTCTACAACTGGCATGTCGCTGGAAAGGCCCTGGTGATTTTTAAAAATAACTTGGTGTGCACAGACAGTAACGAGAGAACTGTTTAGAGTTGCTACATCCCCTCAGTAGAATTACAGTAGATACGGTGCAGAGTATAATTTTCATCTTTGGTGTTTGGAATGTCCTCTTTCTGTGTCAACAGACCCATTTTACTGTCCAGTGCACTGAATTATAAGGATCTGGTTGCTCCATCTTAGCTCTGTGAGTCCTTCTAATTGCTCAGTTATGATCCTTTCCAGTTCCTGAGTTACACGCTTGTCTGCCAGTGCTTGAGTTCTGACAGAATTAGCTGCTGTGTTTTACTCCCTTGTGGATTCTAGCAAACTATCTTCATTTTTGACTGAAACCACCAATTCTCCATTTCCTTTTTATAGAGAGGACTGATCATGTGCCAGATTGTTAGCAGTCACAGTTTGTGATTCATTATAGTAGTTTAAGTTGGATTTAATGCTAGTAAATTGGCTGTAAGCAGGAATATTTCTGGCACGGCAATTTTTTTTCTGGAGCAATCAGTGGCAGTACGTGACCAGGAGGACATCTGAGAATAACAACTCTTAAAACCAATATAGCTGATCCTGAAAAGTTCTTCAACATTCAAGTGATGTTTTCATAAAACAAATTTCCAAGGGCTGAAATTACTTATGGTCCTGTAAGTTGAATAGGCTATGGACTTGTAATCAGCCTCTAAATTATTCTAAGTTAGAAGTTCTGTTGCTTTTTGTGCATTGAACCACCTGGGCAGGAGTTGTCTATTATGATATGAAGGCACATATCAGCTTATTCTTTTTGAAAAAGGAGGTTCATTAGGAAATTGCAATAGCACTCCCATTTGGCTCATTTGGATGAGTGAATCTGCACCTTTTTTACCCTGTGAGTAGACTGTAATGTAGCATATAGGAGATGTCACTCTAGAAACTTTGGGCAGAAATATGTGCTTCAGATGATCACATGCACAGTGGCTTAATTCCTAAAATAAATCTTATTCCTAGTAAATTCTAAATGCATTCTTGATTTTGAAACTTACTCAAGTCTAGTATGTCCTAGAACATGACTTTTCCTACATCCTGTGTACTTTGCTTACGTACTAAACAGAGATAACCATTTGTGTGAGAAGTATCTAAAACATATATCTAGTCAGACTGTCTCCTTTGTTATGTAATTTGAGAAATGACTCTCAATTTAGTAAGGCTGATCTTTGACTAAAGAAAGAAGGTTCAGGCTTACAATTCTTTACAAAATTGTGTTCATGCTGGGATTTGAAACTACCATGGGACAGCTTCACCACCTTCATGCCTTTAGAGTGGTGGAGGCATTCTTGTGTCCAGTTCTCAGTGCTTCCTCATACACTTTGTGGTGGCTTCAGGACATGAGTGCCTATGCATTCTGAGTTCTTGTTTATAATATTTGGTGCCGTTAGAAGTTAAATGTCTTTAGGCCATAAGTTAAAGGTCTTCCTGAGGTACCTTTTTCTGTTCCCACCCCCACTTTTTTGTTGTAGTGGAAGGGGTGAGTGATAGATGTACAGATATGCGTATGAATTGGGAATTCAGTGTTGCAAGCAGAGTACCTGTAGGTCCTCTTGATTTCAAAGAATTTTATCTGTATTTAGAATTTGGGGTATCACTTGCAGGATGTTTGGTTGAAGAACAACCTACTTAGCTTTGGGAATGAAAGTGATCACTAAGATCTTGGAAGAGCTTTAGTGTAACAAAAAGGGCAAAGTTGGGTATTAGTTCATTAGAGATTATTGATAATCAGCTTTGTATTAGAAAGTGTATTTTTAGCTTATAGAAGATATAGAGTTCTTTTAAATAATACTTCAAATTCATTATGTGTGTTTTTCTTTATTGTCTTGGAAGTTAAATATTGCAATTCCTTGGCAGTGAGAATAGATGGTGGCAATTGTTCATTTCAATACTAATGCATATGCAGGAAAATAGTGTGATTTGAAAATAGGTTTAGTAGTGGTAGTGTGTAATCTAGAGTTGGTTAAACTTTGAGATTTTAAAAAAGATTTATTTTTTTACACTTATTTTTAATATAAAGCTTCGTTTGGATTAGCAGTAAGTAAAAATTCAAGAATGTGGCATGGTGTTACATCAAGACATGTGTCATGCAGGCATAGATAGTCTTGCAGTCTGGAATAAAATACATGAAGTTACAGGAGACTGCTCTCCCGGGTCATGTTTCTTCATGCTGGTGGTTCTAATATCCATGAAAAGAAAAGATGCTATGAGTGATTAACATGAGTATGCTTTCATACAAGAATTAATTAAATAAAGCCAAGAACCAGATTAATACAGTGAAAGCATGATGAGTTAATAAGGAATTTTAAATTTTGGAACATATTCTGCCAATACTAGCTTACTTGGAATATGATAACTGCTTGGACTATAATTAATATCAAGTCTTTCCAATGTTCTCATCTAAAATTGAGATGGGTCTATATGAGACCAAGCATAATTGTAGAAGTCTTGTGTACTTTTTTGATGTTAATTCAGATAATATAATTTTTTATTATGTTTGTTTTGCCTTGTTGAAGCTTAATCTCGGAGACGATATTGTGAAAGTTGTAATCGATTGGAGCAAGCTTCAGAGCACATCAGCACTTCAGCCAGCCTTGCTCTTTAGTGCACTTCAGCAGCATATTTTATGTTTACAGGTAAATATTTCATGGGACGCATTTGACTTGATAAAAGTGATCAACAACTAAAATTAGTTATCCAAACTGTAAAATTCCAGTAATTTTGATCTTATGTTGCTGTGTGCAGCAGAAAAGGAATGCAAAAGTGTTAAATGCTTAGAATTCCACTATGCTCCATAGGTACTCACATTTACGGATTTTTCAGATTAGAGGTGGGAATAGCCACTGTAGGTGAGCAGGCTGAATAAATGCAGCCTCATTGATTTCTAGACTTGCATTGTAAATGTGATACATTTCCATCTATGGTGGGTTATAATTAAGCAATAAGACACGGCAGGTGTGTGTCATGCTATGATAATGATTCCATGCGTTGGGTGAGTTTTGAGGCTCATAGAGTGCTTTCAGTGGTTCAAGAAGTGGCATTATCCCAGCATGACACATCCTGGAGTGTCTTACTGCAATTAAATATATTTTCAGCGTAGGTTTTTTTTTTTTTAAAGAGTAATTTCTTTGACATTAATGTCTCATCTTGCCAAGTAGCCAGTCACCATTACTGTCATTTCTTTTAACTATTTGAAACTTTCCAGCCCTGCCAAAAGTAATTTTGTAGCATGGCAGGGAGGGTGGGCAGTTTGTCAGGTGGTTCCTGAACAGTGTTTTGACCTTGATAGTTCATAGGTAGAAGATGGGATTTGAGTATTACTATTTTGCTTCACCTAGTCAATGAATTATTTGAGGTGCATAGTACTGAGAGAATGAAAAAGGAAATTCTTGCGTTTTCTTTTCCATAGGTAAAAGGAAGACCCTTTGTTTTTTCAGACATCCACCAGATCTTTGGTGTGATGAGCAGAGAGAGAAAATATGCAAAATAAAAGCAAATAAAATTTGCACCCAACATGTAAGAATGCTACAAGTAGGAATTCGATTCCATTTCAGAAAATGTGACTGCTAAAAATCATGTTGTCTTTAAAAAAAGTAAAATAATTTATAGAGAGAAAATAAGCAGTGAAATTTAGACTAGATGAAACTGATAGCAATTAAAAAGAGACAGGGACATATCTATGTACTGAGATTTTGATGTTACATAGTACGTAAGAGTTGCTGCAGTAAAATAAGTATTTTTTCTACTACAAATGTCAGTCCCTTTTCTCATTTAATTTCATGACCCAAGTAGATAATCAACCGTGTCAAGCAAAGCATGTGTTCTTGATAATGCCTATGTATTTCATGTCTGTGTTCTCTCATTCTCTTGGGCAACTACGGCTTCAAGTGGAGAATGTAGTGCTGTGGTGATAAAGTAAAGGCTTTACAGTATAAGAGCACTGGATTTCATGTTAAGGAGGAAAAATACTAAGCCTTACTGTTCTGAGTAAGCATTTGAATGACATGTTAATTAAGTGGCATTGATGCCAGCAATTGAAGCTTTGATTTAACTAGTAACACGGGAGTATGGGCAGATTTTCACAGAAATTTGGGAGTTTTCCTCTACAAAGCTCTAAAAGACGCAGGTCAAAAACGGCATGATCATGGTGTACACAATATTTGGAACTTCTTTTTAATCTTATTACTGTGTCCCGTCAGAGAAAGATGTTGTAATTCCCAAAATTATTTCCTTTGGTCTGGTTTGGAAATTGTAATAGCACTTGTCTTCTTGGCTTTGGGACTTTTGGAGTTCTATTTTTTTAACCTTAACATACTGTTTTCTTTGTTCAGCCTCTTTTGGAAAAACTCCAGTCATTGATCAAAGAGGAAAATGTAGGCCATGTTGAACCTGCAGGTAAAACAGAAAGTCAGACAAGTTTAGATATTTATGACGGTAACAGTCAGACTGAAGAAAAATATGGAAGTTATGACTTGAGAGATCTGAAGGATGCTCATTTTAATTTTGATCCAGAAGTGGTGCAAATAAAAGCTGGAAAAGCCGAAGTAAGTGATTTATGTGACTTTTAAAGCAGAATAATGAAAAACCTTTCTACAGTTTAAATTTAAAGAATTAAATAGATATATGCCATCATGTTTATTACCTGCAGATTGACAGGCGGATATCAGCCTTCATCGAGAGGAAACAAGCAGAGATCAATGAAAATAATGTCAGAGAATTTTGCAATGTTATTGATTGTAATCAAGGTAACTGGCTAGCCAGACTTGAATCTTCATAGCAATTTAAGTTGTGTGGGGTTTTTTCTTTAATTTTTTTTTTAAAAAGCACTAATCTGTATTTAAAATAAGCTTTTTTTTTAAGAGTAACTTTGTTTTAAAATTTAGAACTTGCATGTGCACTGCAGATGTCAGATAGAAAAATAAAGTAAGAGGTCACTGGATGACAATATTTAATGTATCCCATGCAGAAAGATTATATCTATTATTGTGTTAATTTTAAGAACTGCTACAAATCAGATGATTTTGTAGCCATTGTTCCCAGTGTTTTAACTAGATGTTCCTCTGGAGTAAATGGAATGGCAGGTCAGAAATGCCTTGTGAATTGCATATTCAAATTGGAGTTAATTCAGTGCAAGTTAAATTACAGTGAAGTAATTTTTACAATGAATTTGAATTACTGGCTACTTGAAATACTTTTAAACATTGCTCACACTTTAGTAAAGTGGCTGTATCTGTAGCCAATCTTAAATCTATCTCGTATGCTGAATCCCATTTGCAGGATCAGTAACTGTAGCCAAATGTGTCTTCGAAGTTAAGACAGTTTTATGTACCTAAAGTAGTACAGAGATATTTTCTAAGTACCTGCAAACCCACATGTGCATTGTCCCTGTGAGGTACTTACATTCTTAGAGATCAAAGCTTTTTGTTCAGTAAGCTTCTTAGAGAGTTTAACTGCTTGAAAGTTAGTTGGAAAGCAAAGGACATCTGAAGTTTAGTAGAACACGCTAGACAGTGAAATTCTGTTTCCCGAAGTTGTTAATTATGTACAGAAAAAATGATAATAAGAACTGTCTCATTGTTCAGGCTTAATAAAATATATATAAAATCTTTGGTATAATGAACTGAGATTAAAATATAAACATGAGAATAAACTAAGGTTGTTTGTACTATAGGTTTTTATGGTTAAGCAAATGAAAGAAGTCACATGGATCAGAATAAATGCAGAAGGGTTTAGGAAAGAATGCTGATGAGTAAACTAGATAAGTCGAAAAATAGAAGAGTTTCAGAAAAGGACATAAAACCAGAGTAACAATGGTAAACAGGAAAAAGGCTTCTGTATAGGAAGAAAGAAATAAGTTACAGAGAATTGCAGTGCAAAGGAAGAACCAAATAAATTTGTTTCTGATCAAGTAAACTTCTATATACACGTGTGCATACATTGTATGAGTAACTTACACAATTAAAAACAATAGGTCCATGGAAGTGTGTGAAACTGTTAATGGGGCAAGTGAATGAATTAAGTATTTCTGATTTTTTTTTTATGGTTTGAAGCATTTTAATTAGATTTATTTAAAGCATGAAAGCTAATGGTGGTTAGAATATTTTCAATTATAAATACATAATTTGGATCTCACTTGTTATATCACTATCTATTTAGAAAATAGCTGTGCCAGAACAGATGCAATTTTCACACCCTATCCTGGATTTAAAAGTCATATAAAAGGTAAGCAACTCTTTTAAATGTCCACATATAACAGCACTGATAACTTTTTGATATAAAAAATTTTTATAGAATGCTCAAAAATGCAAACTTAACGTATTGATTTTTTTAGTCTAGGGAATACTTTTACATCTTCATTTATGTCTCCAAGGTTTTAAATCCCTTAAGTGCTTCACTAAATTAATGGGTAGGCACTAAAGACCAGAACAAAATAGCCTATTTTCACTGTCTGAAAGGAAATGTGAAAAGATAAAGCAGGATAGAGAAGCTGAACAATACTTAGTTTTTCTTATAAGGTGAAGCCATCAATAAGGAATTGAGATTAAATAGGATTATCTTATATTTTTCATTAGCTGGTGTAAGTGTATTGAAATAGAATATAATTTTGGGACAGTGGAAGTTCTAAGCATAGATTTATAAGAAGTGACAAGCTGGGGAATGAGTTTATCACTGCACTGTTTTTTGGAAAGGAATAAATAATATAGAAATGATGACCAAAAGAAGTTGTGTATAAAATATCGCTTGTTCATCTGCTGCTCTCTAGGTGTACACAAGTTACCCTTCTTTAAAAACAGACAGAATACCCAAAATGAGACTGAAAGTAACCCTCTTTTGCATTTTTGAGAGTGGTGATGTTCAGTTATCCACTAGATACTGGTACTAGAAACCAATAAATTATTTTGAATTCTGTAATTCAGAATAATACTGTAAAGCATGATCCTAAATATTGAAAACTATGGTAAGCTTAAGAAGGAGATGGGAAAGTGAGTTGGGTTTTAGAATCTTTCATAAAGAAGTTCTTTCAATAGTCATTGTTTTAAACTGAGTGCTAATTTGTTAATTGGATGGCAGCATAATACAGGAAAAAAGGGAAGTTTGCCCTGCAAGGTACAGTTCATAACTGAAATGTGAAAAACACTTCAGAAGGAATTGGAAGTAAAACCAGCATAAATTAAAGCAGGAATGTAGCATGTGGCCTTCATGAAGTATTGATGGTGTTTGTGTGTGTGTGCTTCAGCATCTGGAGTTGCCAGTGTAGTCTTTTACTGTAGTACACTGCAGTAGTTCTATGAGGAGAACTTTAAAAAATACTCTGATTTAACAAGAAGTGATCAAAATCTTCTGATGAAGACATGGCTCAGCATGGGTAAAAGAGTGTCCCAGATGCAGCTGAAGAATCACTAAAGCCTCTACCCAAATGACAAAAATTAGAAGTGAACTTCCTGGCTGAGGTTCGTATTGGTTCTTCCAGTTGTGTACCTCCCCTCATCTTCATGTATTTATGTTGCTTCCTGCAATAAGAGGTCTGGCCTCTTCTTTGCATTCACAAAAGCTCACATGTACAACTGCTGACATAGATATCAAGGCTTCTGCTGTTTATCAGCAGCTGATGACAAATTCTTGACACTGCCATTCTACATGAATGTATGAGTAATTATTTTACTTTGCATATGTAAAATCCTGGAATTTTCTTAGGCTTAGTTACTTATGCAAAAAAAAAAAAGAAAATTATTTTACTTGGACTTTTGATCTTAATGTGTGTGGGACCCTTCATATGCAAGACTTTTAAAACTGATTTAGCACAGGTTTTCATGCTTCAGTATTTTGATTCTTTTAGATAGATCTTCTTAGTGTTTCATGTGCATATATGTGAAATTTCTTTTCTCTTACCTAGTTTCTAGGGTAGTAAATACATATGGACCTCAGACTAGATCTGAAGGAACACATGGGTCCAGTCACAAAGCCAGTGTATCCATGCATGATTGTGGAAACCAAGCTGTTGAGGAGAGATTGCAAAACATTGAAGCGCACTTACGGTTACAAACAGGTTTGTATGATGTTTTAATTTCGACATTGATGTGCCATTTTATTCTACAGTTATCATTGTTGAGGTGAAAGTGGGCAAATCTATAGAACCTAATACTGTAAAAACAGTGGATAGATTTAGTTCACCCCAGGCAGAGTGATCTAGTGTTTTGGGTGTTATGCCCAAAATGGAACTCAGGTGTATGCCCATGTTTGAGATGCTGAGTTAGTAAATGTATGCTTTATGTGGTGGCAAAGAAGAGAGAGGCACATCAGAAAAGGATTTATATTAATATGGAATATCTGGAGGTGGGGGTTCTCCAAAGCCACTGGATTCCTGCCTTGACCTGCTTAATAGGAAAAGCTGAGTTTAGGTCTAAGGGCTGTTTCATGGAAAACTTGTGGGCTGGTGGTAGAATCAACTCAAAGGATGACCTGTAAGCTTTTCCTAAAGGTAGATGCTTCTTGAAATACATTTCGGTGTAAAGCTTATTTCCCTGAATGTGGGAAGCTTGTGGTCACTACTCTTTTAGCCTGTGAACATGAGACTGTACCTTACACAAAAATAAATGCCATAGCCATCAGGCTACTGATGTTTTTTTAGGTAATTGCTTTCATCACCCTAGCCCTAGGTTTCTATAATATAAATCAGCGAGGCACTTTGCAAGGAGAAGTCAGGATTTTTCTTGAAAATTATTTTCAAAACGGAACAGAATCCCAAAACGTGAATTTTCTACACATGACACTGCGAACACACTTGACTTTTTTGTCTTCTGAATACTGAATACGTGCCAATCCACTACCTTAAAAATATTTGGAACATTGACTAGATTACTAGATTGATGTGACTGTGTAGTGGATTTAACTTCTGTGGCAGGAAGGAGAGTAAGATATGCATAGATACTCTTGAGGCAGCAGTCAGAGCTTGGTGCTTAGCTGTATGGCTGTCTCAAAAATAAGCTGGCTTTTGTGCATGGCAGTAGAATTTAGAAGTGACTGGCCAGCATTAGGGTTACAATGTGTAGCTTTGGAGTTTATGCATATCAAGGACTATGATTGGAGGTAGCTAAGGAGGGGTCCTTGCTTCCAGGTTGTACCTATAACAGGTGATAGAATTTTATTTGAAGAAATGGGTCAGCTAAACTGTACTATAGTTGAAGAACACGGAAGCATTCAACACCAGATCAACTCCTATTCAAATCAGCATTCATGGGGAACATCTTAATATTATTTGATGCATACCCCAACAGCAGTGCAAAAAATACTCACCTGAGCAGGTAACATGCCTCAGCTACGTGTTCCACCAGTTTTTGTTTCAGGCAACAGAAAGAGTTAATCTTGACTCGCTGGCTGTTTTTCAGGACAGCTTCTAGTGCTAGTACTGCTTTTTTCCCTGTACATTAAGAAAAAGCAATATTAAGAGTGAGAAGTTAGCCAATTTAATTAGTTAGTGATGAGTAGAGAGCAGAATTGAAGGAGTGAAGCTACCTGTGAAATTGTTTCTTTGAAGGGACAAAATGGATGAATGACAAAAAAACCCAAAACCCCCACATTAGTGCATATTTTTGTAGTTTGTGGAATAGAGCTCTCTTTTCTAACAGATCCAGAAATAAAAGGAAATGGGTGTCAAACACTAAAAGCTTGCTAAGGCCTTGGTTGTCAATGCAAGTTCAGAACCAGACTATCATTTTAATTGGAATAGCCAGTACTTAGTGGTGATTAACAGTTATTTCATATAGTTATTTCATTATAGAATACTATGGAGTGCAGATAAGATGCTTGCTCAGGCTGATCTTTTGATCAGTTCTATTTTTACATGGGGAAACAAGCCCTGTGGAATAGATGAAAACAGCAAATGGCTTGATGTGGGATTTTTTTGGTGCTGTTGTTCTTGTGATATGAGTGGGTTTTGTTGTGGGGGTTTTGTGAGGGTGATTCTTGGGGGAGCTTGTGGCTTTTTTTTTGTTTGGTCATTTTCTTGATTTTTTTAATTTTTTAAAGCTCTGTTATTTAATTCAATACACACATTCCCCATTCCTCCCATCTATGGTCAGACAAATGCTGTTCTTTGTCAAGCACAGCTCATACTTGTCCTCTAACCTCTGATGCTCAGTGGAGATTGTCCTGAAAGAAACCTATCTTAGATATCAAAACTGAATTCATGTGTGGGCTGCCATCCCATCTGCTCTCTCCTAATGCTGGTGTCAGCTTTGAAGTGGCAACATTTCACGTATGACTGTTGCATTGTAAGAGTGGTCCTTAGTTGTTTCAGGGACCCAGACAGACATACTTCAGCCAACTACATGAAGTTGTCTTACTGCTTTCAATGACCTCAATGGCTTATCAATCAGGTTTTACCCTGAATCATATTAATTATCCTTTCTTTTTATTATCCCATCCATTTATTTTATTTTGTTTCAGCTACTGATTGATAGCTAATCTTGAAGAATTTAAATGTCAGACTTGCTATCTTTAGTTAAATAAGTTATTCAGGCACTTTTCCTGATTTCTTTGCATTACTACTGATGTATTTAGGTGGTCCAGTACCAAGAGACATTTATCAGAGGATTAAGAAGCTTGAAGATAAAATCCTTGAGCTGGAAGGACTGTCTCCTGAATATTTTCAATCTGTAGTAAGAAATTTTCTCACCTTCTTTTGACATATCTAAATGTGCTTGTGCTTTTTGTGCCTGAATCTTTAAAGTACAGAGAAAAAACTCAATCAGAGGGCAGACACTTTTAATAGATAACTCTGGCTTGGTGTAGTGGTTATATTACCTGTGGACCATCTAATCAAGTTCATATTTATGTAATTATCACTTGAAAGAAAGTATCTGTTGGGGGAAGAAAATTGCTGCCCCCCAATCATAAGTCATTTGTAAGAAATGTGTTAGAAAAGTTGCATTTCTCCCCTGTGCCTTAAAATCTGAAGTGCTTCTTATATCAAGAAAATTGACTGAAGTTTTGATTTCTGATACAGATCATTAATGGCTTAAAACAGCTGAAATCATTTGGGCTTCTGTACATGATCTGATTGCAAACTGAAGCGAATAACTTCCAAGAGGATGAGTAAACTGTTTAAAAATTGCTGCATGTGATTCTGTGACTTAGTTTTCTTTGCTTCTGGTTTTCAGGCAGAGCTCTGTCTCTGAATAGTACACCTTACCCTTCACTCTCCAAAGAGTATTAGGACAAAGAGAGCATTAGTTGTTACTACATTAGGCTCTACTTGACTGTAGAAATTCCTCGTCTGTTATCTTGCTCTATCTCATTCTTCTTCAGAGTGAGAAAGTCTCTTTTATTGTTGACTAGCCAAAGAAGAGTGAGTTAATAAATATCAATAGCAATATTACACATTTTTGTTTACTTTTTTAAATTCATGTTGGAGACCAATAAAGTTCTTTATTTGTGAGGCTAGTCCTTTTAAGTAGCTGAAAACCAGAAGTTAAAACATGCACTTTCATGAGCTGAAATTTCTATTGAAAGTGCTTTAGGATCTCTAGAATGAGGATCAGGGAAAAAATTGTGATGGTGGCAACAGTAGTGTTGCACAGTAATTAGCACATTTTTTCTGAAGTTTTGCATAAATATTGGTGTGGATATAGGCAAATTTTAGGGACAAAAATATTGACAGTTTCAAAAGCTCAATTCTGTCTGAAGGAAGCTTCAGTTAAATTGATAGTTGTTGACTGCCAAGTGTGGAGAAGCTTCAACAGCTTCTGACTGCTCTCCAGTAGTATTTCTCATGATCCAAAGTACTTAATTATAAAAAAAGGTTTCTTTAATCCATGGAATGGCAGTCAGTGCTTTTTCTATACTTTAAAGACTCTTGACAATGTTGTTACAGAATTATTTGTGGTCCTCTGTCAGTGCAACATTAAGTCTGTTTTGATTATGTCTTTTCTTCAGAGCTGTTCTGGCAAGAGGAGAAAGGTTCAATCTCCCCATGTAAGTACTATTAACTCTTGCTTGTCTTAAGTTTAGGATGTTTTGAGTGGAAAGTAAGCAGAAGTTCTACAGAGCAAGTATCTAAGTTCTCAGAAATAGCTGCGTCAGTTGGATAGCTTGCTGCTGAAGAGAGAGGGAAGGAGACAGAAAGCTAATATATGTTACAATGTAATGAGTCTTCTAAGAATATATACTTGGCTAAGGTAGGGTTTTCACCAGCTAAGAATATGATAGAATAAAACAAATCTATAATACTCTTAATCAACCTGAGTAACTGGCAATTTCTGTATTCTGATCAGCCCTCTAATGTCTTCTCTTTTTGTTTTGTGGCTTAACGGTTTTTAGTTGATTTAAAAATTATTTTCCCATTGGCTTCATTGGTTTATGAAAAGACAAAAGTAGAAATGGCTGGCTTGCCAAAAGTATTGCAGAAGGACCCAACATTATAGCAGATATTAAACTGTCAGTAAAACTTGCCATTTTCCCAACACCATCATGTAAGGGAATCCATTTGCCGTGTCCCTCTTAGGCCACAAGAGAGAAATGATCATTGGTGCAGGAGGGACCATGCTGGAATCTTGTCTGCTTCTAGCTCTCACCCTTGGAGACAGATGGCCTGGGGAGAATGCTTAGAATGGCATGTGGGCCATCTGAGACTTGAGAAAGTAGGCTTGTTTAGGAAGAAAAGTCCGGCATAGGGTGAAATATTTTTACAAAAGGAATGATGACCAGTTTATGTAAGAAGACATAAAAAAAATTGTCAGGTTAAGTGGCACAGAGGAGGTTGATGTTGGGAGTAGGGAAAAAAAAACCCTTTAGCTGTAAACCCATGTTCTGCAAAACCTAGGTAATGTCATCCAGTGCTTTAACGTGAAGGGATTCCTTAGGGTTTCTTATGAACAAACTAAACAAGCATCTAATAGAAGTAGCATGAATATATTGATCCATGGTAAGGACTATCTTTCTTGCAAGTTTACATTCTTTTTCCTTTAATTTTAAATAGGCAAAGACTAGATTCAGACAATTCTGCTGAAGTAGTTCTGTCACTTAGTGCGATATGCAGCGACCTCAAGAATCAAGTGATAAGCCACTTCTCTGGCAATTACAAGATGTAAACGATTGTGATTTTTATTTTGTTCTTTTAGCAGAGCTATTCATTGGCTGAACTTGATGAAAAGATCAATGCTATAAAACGGGCATTGCTGAGGAAAACAAAGGAAAGCAAGTCCAAGGAGGCTGGGCAGCTTCTTCGATAGAAGTGTTTTCAGAATCCTCATCATGATTTACACATACCTAAACCGTAGACCTGAGTAGTGTTCATCTGAGATGACTAGCAATGGAGACAAAGCATGCATATAAGTTCCTTTTGGATGATCTTGAAAGCTTTCTTTCAGAGTAACTTCATTAAAAGCAGCTTTATTACTGAAATAGTTCCTTTAAAATGAAGAATGTTTCAGGAATGTCATTCTAATAATCCATTCCCTTCTGTTATAAAGGAGGACTGCAGCATTGTTTGTACGTGAAAAGTCTTAACCTGCACACAAAAGCTACATCTCACGTGTAATTCTTGGTGACTAAGTATTCAAAAGGACTGTCTTTTGCATACTGTTCATGTAAGTAGTTTGCAGAGATTCATGAAATTAAATTAAATACTTCCTCAGAAATAAACTGACTTGGGGGGAAAAAACTACCAAAACCTTGCAGAATGCATGCTTACCTGTGGGGTTTTTTTTCTGTATTTGTCACTGTTTTCACAGCTGTTAGAAATGCAGCAAATTGCATTTCTGTGTGACAGGTGATTTATGGAAATCCTATATGTGTAAATAAAAACAACTTCTTCACTTTTTCAGTGTCTTGTGGGATTCAAATTTCCTAACCTGCTCACAAACAATGTATTCTAAAAACCATCCCAGGGGAGATTTTGAGGAGCACGCCAGCAAGGCACCAGCTTCCCTTCCATGTGCATGCTTACATGACTTATAAAGCATGGATGCCAGCTGAGTAGCTTATTTTAAAATCAGACCTTTGGCCACACAGTGAAGTGGGATTGTGTTGGGACTTTTTGTTTGGTTTTGTTTATTTGTTTTTTAATAAACCATTTTGTACTTATACAAGTTAGTTTGTTTACTGTTTTTCGCTATTTCAGTTTAGAAGAAAAGTAGCTATTACTGAGGGAGTTTTATGTAAACTGCTCTGCTTACAGCAGTTACATTGTTGATGTCCCTGTATCAGTTTGTGACAGGTGTTATGAACAGTACTGACTGGACACAGCCTTTGAAGAATAGTAGGCATTTTCTGTAACCTTGTCTTTTAATCCAGAATAACATTTGTTATTACAGCAACTGCAGCTAATGTTTTTCTGGAGGAGAACCAGCAGAGATGGAAGATAAAGCTGTTTGAGCTCTTGTCCTGGCTCCAGGAAGGATGACAGTATGATAGTAACCTCTAAGGTACTTGTTATCCTTCCAGGAAGAGATCTGAGTATCTCAGATACAACAGTGGATAGAAAGAGGTACTGTTGCAGTTGAAGATAGGCGGTTCTTGTCAGGCGGTTCTTGTCAGTGCAGTATCCTTCAGAGGCAACCTTTGTTACATGAAGGGTTGCCGTTGTTGAGCATCCTAACGCCATGTTTTATGAGGGGTGTTTTGGTGAAGCAGCACAGTGGGCTGCAACTTTTACTTCTTTTTTTTTGTCCTCTGGCCCAGGAGCCATAGCTCAAAAGAGTACAATGTGGCTATAGGGCTATAGTTGCCACACCACACACTTCAAACAGTAGTTGTAAGAATGGTAGGAGGTGGCTGTTAGAGTGCCAGGAGGAATGGCCAAAGGCATTTAGCAGTAGCCTCCACTCTTGTGCATTGCAATACGAGTACTAGTAACACATGGTGGCTAAATCTACTGCATTTGCAGTAGACTTACTTTTGCAGTATGTAGTTTTCTTCAGAAAGTTCTGCCGAGGCACTTACCTGAGCTGCATCTCTACTGCCGTGTGTTTTCAAGGTGCATGCTTTGAAGGAAATGCTAAAAATCCATGTAGCCAACCAAGAACTGAAAGGATAGTTTTGTTTCCAGAGCAAGAACTCAAGACAGACTTTTATCCCAGCTTTAATATACAAAATTTATATATAAAATTCCATCTCCTTATTTATGCTTACATGAAAGCTGATCTGTTGATATTTCCAGGTTTTGTCAGAGTCCAGTAGCCTGTGTTTCACACTGCACCTCAGTTATTGAGGGCTTCCAGTTACAAGATAAAAAGGATAATTGTGCAGCATGGTAAATTTGGCATTAATTATTTGAGGAAAATGTCTAAGAGCATCACTATTATGCCAAGAACATTTGTCTCACATTGCTGTTTAGCACTTTGTGTGAGATGTAGTAAAACATTAGAGCCTGTGTTACTGTGCAGTTCTGCAGTGTGTGCATGATCAGTTTCCTTGCTTCAGGCTCCCCTGAGTAGGGAGCGATTCATCTCTAGGAGGCTAATTTCTTACAGTTGAGTGCAGGATTTTAATAAATAAACCCAAAAGTGAAGTGCCCTTTTGAACAGCCCTCATATCAGCAGGTAATATCAGTAATTTAGAAAACTCAAACCATTCACCATTCTATCCAATGTATTGTGATCAGTCTTGGATTATTTATTTATTTATTTAATACATCACAATTCATCTCTTTTGTTTTAATTAAGACCTTATAAAAATACTGAGAAATTTTAAACCCAGAATGCTGAAAATTAATTTTTTGAAGGGTGAGTAGTCAAAATACTGAATCAAAGTAAATTTTTGAATTGATCAGTTTACAAATCATTTGCACCACTGAGAATAAACAATGCGTTTTCTACAGTAGTAGATGCTGTAGCAATAAAACCCTCTCCTCACGGAAAACCTGGAGAGAGGGCTTTGAAGGGGTAATAAAATGTCTCCAGAGATTCCCTTACAGATACCTTTTCCCTTGCCCCATAAACGTCTGTGTTTTCCATAACCCTTCCTATTAAGAGTTGTCAAGTGCTCCAGGCTTCTGAAGCTGTAGGGATCTCCAGCCATGCTCTAACAGGAACCCATATAATCCTATCACAATTTTTGCTACCTCAAAGCATGGCAGAGAGTGAATGAAACTATCCCCAGCCCTGCAGGTTGCTAAGGATCCTGGCAGGCTGTCCAGAGGGGCTGGGCTGCACATTGCCTTTGCTGCCAGCATTGCTCTAGCGCAGATAAGGTGCTCCTGTGCTCAGGAAGAGGGATTGATGATGTCAGATAATCTATCCCACCCAAAGGCAGTGAGACCCAATTCAAGGGGTTTCCAGGAGAGAAGTTTTCTTGACATTTCTTCCTAGGATATATGAATTTGACTTCTGACTTTAAATGCTGTCTGATGGGGGAGAGGTGGGAGAACATACTGTAGAAAATCTGATGACTGAGAAACAGGAAAAAAGAAAGCACAACTTAAAACAACTGCTCCTGTAGATCTAATGAAACTGCCTTGTCATGGACAAAACACTTAAAAATAACAATGAAAAGAATAGGCATTGTTTGAACCTATTATTTAGAAATAATCTAAATTTTTAAAGGTTAATTAGTGTAATTTACCCATCTTGATTATTAAAAAGGGTTATACATGAACAATAAACATAAGAGTTCAATCCGTTTTATTTCCACAGTTGATTCATCCACATCTGATTAGCTTTTTATGACCATCTAATTGATTTGTAGAATTCTGTCCAGTACAGATGGGCTACTGTTCATGACTACTTTCACAGCATTTATATTATTGTTGCTCTGATTTTTATTCAAGGCCAAACAGAGGGGAATATAAGAGTGTGATGTTCACCTAAACATAACAATGACATTAAATTTCTATTTGGCTCTGAGATAAGAATAGATTTGTGGAGACAATCTACTATGAATACAAATAAGTTGTTTATACATAAATATAATAACATTTCTTACTTAATTATGAACTATTTCACTGATTCTACAATATGCTGTTACAAAGTTTTGTAGCAATAGCCAGGGTAAATCAATTGTCGCAAACTCATTTGGCTCAAAACTACAATTATACACCTACTAATGCTTGTGAGAGAATAAAAGCTATGCCTTTGCAGCCTGCACTGTGATAATTCTAATAACTTTCTAATAGTCTCTTATACAGCTGTACATGCATATACTACATTATATACATCGTTTATACATACAGAATTTTGCATTTAATGGAAACTGTCACTCCCCCTTGAGTCATCAAGGCCAGTGGAGGATGAATAGCTGCTTCCCATCAGAGTTTCATCTCTTACTGAAAACACGTAGCATGGGCAATGGTCTGGTCTGTAAACCTGGCTCTTGCTCTGTTTTGTTTCTGATCCATATGAATATATTGGGAGTAGTATGAAAGTCCCATGCTGTAGGTACCTTTATACAGAAGAATTGTTGTCAATCCCAGATCCTGAGTCATCTAAATAATTTAATTAATGAAGAAACTTGCCTTAATTTTCTAGTACTCTAAGCTCTGCTTTATGTAGTTGGAGCTTCATGCATGTAACCTGTGTGTGTATCAGTTATTACAATAATGAGAGGCACACTTTATGCCAGTAATTTGGTACACTTCGTGTTTGCTTAAGATAATAATGCTTCTCTAGCCAAGAAGGTATGTAGTATCAAATGAGCTCAAATCCTGCACTACAGCCTTTGCACAAAACTTGTGAAAGAAAGTATGTGGATTATTGCCTTAATGTATGCCTTAATTTTTCAGAATTTGTTGTCACAAGCATAGCATCTTAAAATGGGAGAGGAAGTCAGAAAGAGCCATCTGTTCAATACAGATTAAGCTACCACTGAGGGAAAGCAGCCTGTTTAGATTATACAGCTAAGCAGATTCTACTGCCTCTAGCTTCAGTGACAGGGTGCAACATCACACTTGCCAAATTATCCATCACAGTTTAATGTGGCACAGCACAGGAATTTCTCAGTGCAGTGGAAAGCCTTCATTGACACATTGCAATGGCTTATGACAAAACCATTTCTTACATTGTGGGTATGAGAGATCTTCTCTCACACTCATAATTCTTCATTAATATATATCCCAAACGGCAAAGGAGGAAAAATACTTTAAAATGGAGAGTATTTAAAAATCAGTATGTGAAAAGTTGCTGATGCTAATTGCTTCTTACGCATGGAGAAACACCCTCCAGCACAGGCTGAGGGATGCATCAGTTCAAAACTCACACTTGCAGGGAGTGTTTCATCTCTGGGTTTTACAACAACATGTAGCAAATAAAAAACTCTTCTGGCCTGTGAATTCCACTTTAATACAGGACATGTGTATCTGGACTTGTCTTTTAGCTGTGCCAAAGTGTTTCCCTGAGGACCTCTAATGCAATTACAAGTCAAGCAAGCAGTGAACAGAAAAAATAGATAAAGCGAAGGTGAAAAGCTATTTCAAATGCAATTTGAAACAAGACAGAGAGTCAACAAGAGACAAAGTAAGGTTGTTCCAGGTATTGGAGCTGCAGAAGAGAAGACACTTACCCAGCACAGATAGCTATACAGGTAGAGAAGAGACCAGGGTGTTACAAGATGTGCCAAAGGAGAGTGCCAGAGATTGACCTTGCAGGATGCTATACAGAAGGGCTGTTAGCACAGAGGAGATGAAAACAAAGAAAAGCAGTCTGACAGGAGAGGAAGGAACCAATTCTGGTTACATGACTCTGACAGGTTGCTGCTGCTGCAGGTTGCACAGAAACCAAGAAGTCTAAAGGTTATCAGGTCATTAAATGCATAGAGGAGAGCTGTTTCTGTGCAGAAGAAAACCAGACTATTAGTCCCTCAGAACCTCTCAGAAAAAGGTGTTTCTGACTCCTAGCGACACAGAGCTCCATGATTCTGCCTCCATGATTCTGCCTTCAGGAGCCAATTTTCTCTCAAGTAATATCAATGTTGCAGCTTATAACAAGAGTTCAGGGCTGTTAGAGGATTAATTAAGAAAGGAATTGGCTTCACAATCTAGTTTTCATGAAGATTGTGTAATCATTTTTGTAACTCCATTATTAATTACAAAATATTTGTTATATCCTTTCACTATGTCGGTGGAGACTGCTGGGTGGCAGCAGTGAATGTTACTTCCTTGTGTCCTTCTGAGGGAAAAAATTTAGTACAGCAAGACTTAGAAAAACAAGTTTAGCAGGTACTAATCGCCAAGAACATGGCATACCTTCATGGCAAGAAAGAAATGCTGCCATCCTTCACACCCTATCCCAGAATGCTCCCTATGACTCCAGCTGCTTTGTATTTATTTTAGTCACTCCCATTCTTGAAAATGTAGCTATGCAGTCATGGCTCCCTTTCCCACTTGCTCTCTCTTGCTCAGATTACTGCCCTTGTCCTGCTCTTTTCTGCCATGCGTTTGGTGATCTCCTCATTATTCACTGCTTGGAACATATGAAAAAGCCCAGTGGGATAAGGAAAGTCCTTGGACTTCTGCCAGTGTGTCATTATAAAGATGACGTACTGGTCTCAGTTTTAAAGTAACGCACCCTGGCTTCATGTGGGGTTCTACAGCTGAGGTCAGCAAAGACCTGAAATTACAAGGGGATAGAAACAATGAAAAACAAATAATTCAATTAACTAAATACAAGTCTCTACATTCTGGGAGAACAAAATGTTATCATAGTTTCAGCTCTCTGTTGAGATTTAGCAGGGACTGATTCAGTGCTTTCCTCATCCTCAAGTTAGTGGTGAAACCCTGTGCAAGCCACAATCCTTCCATGTGCTCAGTCTTCTCTGTTGTATTCCTTGGTTCCCTGTAGGAAAATGGGAACCATAAAACCTTACAAGGTTGGTGTCATGATAGATTAAGAAATGTTCAGGATGCATTTGGGTCCTGCACTTAAAATAGTGCTTTCACATGTTGTATCTGGGACAAGAAGAGCAGACTTTTCAATTATGAACTTTTCTTCGTATTGCTACTGAGTAAAGACACCTGAATTTTACTTTTTTCTGCTGCTGCAAGAGTTCAGGTAAACTGGCCCTGCAGCTGAATCCAAAGCAGCAGAGTGGTATAGCTGCTGAAACCAAAGCAGAGCAGGCAGAGCTGTGTGTGCAGGCGGTTTCACCATGAAATGTTGTCACAAGCTCCTTGAACCACCAGTGCACTCTGCTTTCCCTTATGAGTCCCTGCCTGGAACAGGCTTCTTTTCCTCCTTGGCCCCCTTCCTCGGGCCAGTCCCACCACTTGGCCTCACTGCTTGTTCACTGCCCTTCTTCCAGGTGGGTCTGAAAGCAGAAGCAAGGCTTCAAGTGGGAAATCCTTTCAAGCAGCCTAGCAAAACTTTTGTTCTGATTTGTGCCATTCTGTGTGGCTGCTTAAGAATTTATATATATTCTGTTCCTATTTTTTGACCCAGAAAAATCAGTAAAAAACAATTTGAAAAAAAACACATTCCCTTAGGAAGACGTAGTTTCTGAAAGCATTTCTTTGAAGGAAAATTAATTACCAGTCTCTCTCTCGTTTTGATACTTAGATGTCTCAAAGAAAGAAAGAAACAAAAACAAAATCCAGAAACATATAAACTGTTTTAATCTGAGCTTGTTTCACAGAAATAATGTTTTCAAATGGAAAGAAATGAAGGGGTGTGGGAAATATTGAAAAGTCATGAATCAATTTCAATCAATTTTAATTCCAGTATAAGAGGAAGTAATGCCACTTGTCGAAAACAAAGCAATCATTTCTGACAGCTAAATTTGCAAGAGATTTATTGCTGTCTGGAGAGAGGTAAAGCTGAATGCTTCCCTGCTTCTACCTCCTTATTAATTGACTTCCAGTGCTGTTTCATATATTCTAGTAAAGTTTCTCTGCATCCTGTGGCTCCTACCTTTCTTCCCTAAATCACACTCCCACATATAGATAATTACTTTTTTTCCCAGAGTTTTAACTTGAAACTTAGATTTTGTATGCAGCTGTTTTATAAAAATATTTTTATTGATGAAAGATACCTTGGTTTAAAACAGTTGTTAGGAAAATTTGGAATGATAGTTAAACTAGAATAAAATAAAAAATTAAGATAAGACTGGAAAGAGCACCAAGTCCCTCTTTTGTGTCATTTTATTGTGTTTTTTTAAAAGCTGGCTTTTCTAGTCTGTGTGTATTTTCTGACAATGCTTATTCATCATTTAGCACTCAATAATAATTTTGATTGGTTGTTGCCTAAACATTTTACTAGCTGATTTCCCCCCTGAAATCTATGAGTGTTTTGGATTTCACATGGATATATTTAAAAAGTTGAACAATTTTGTTTTTGTACTACAAAGAAAGGCAGGAGCCTCCTCCTTTGGAGGAACATCGTGAGGACTCAGCCCTCTGTGAAAGTTTGCAAGGACAACACCCCAGTGGGTTTTCCCTGGAAGGGGAGACCCACAATGAGGAGATTTGCCCAAATATCTCCAGGTTGTTAAGAGCTTTTGTCCTTTAATTGATTTATAAACTGATTCCTCCACATACAGTGAGCTCAGGTAAATCATGAAACAAACATCTGGATGACAAACAGCACCGAACATTGGCTTCCTTAACGAACCTCTTTAACTGAGTTTTCCATTGCTGATTTCAGGTTTTAGAGCTGAAGAGGAAAAAATCACTGCTCAGCACTGCTCATTCACTGCTACCTGACTAACACAGTCAAGAATGTGTCTGTACTTAAAGGGTGTTTTTTTCTAGCCTGTGCTTCTGCCTTTGGCAGCAGTAGGGCTGGAGAGACGTGTTTCTTTGGCTGTACTGGAATTGTTATCAGCAGTGATCAAATATATTTTTTAACTTTTATATGCAATCCTGCACATAAATGTTTTAAAATTGAAATGTATTAATCTTTTCTTTTTATCTGCAACCTGTCTTTTCATAAGACAGTTTGAAGCAAGCCACATTTTCCACTAAAATTTAATGTTAAAAGTAAGAGGTTAACAGTGTCTAAATTCAATCTAACAGGGTAACAAGGGTCTAGTATCAACCCTTCATTCCACACACCAGGGCTACTACAAACACAGGTCTCATCCACATTCTGGCATGAGTCAGAAGCCCTGGACTCAGACGAGCATTGGAAAATCTCAAAGATAGTAGCAGTGGAAGACTGAAAGTTTTGATTTTGGCAGATGTAAAAAAAAAAAAAAAAGAAAAAGAAGAAAGAAAGAGAGAGAGACAAAAGACAAAAAGCCCACCACAACAAAATACACAAAAAAAATGCACTTTTGTTTGTACTTCATTTAAAATATTCACAGGAGCAGGGGAGGATTTAACTTGACAATTTAAAAATTTGAAGAAAAATTCATTTACTGCTCTTGAACAGATTATATCTCTGCCTTTTGTACAAGATGTGTTTTATACACCTATTCATACTCATGAAGGAAGAAGCTTGATCTGTGCTTCTATGCCCATTACTTGTGTAATTCCCTGCAGCTCAGTGAAAGCAGCTGTAAGGGCTCCTTGCATCATTAAAGACCCATAGGACTGGGCCCATCTTTTGTTACGGATGTAGAGATGGGGATCACTGTAACGAGAAACTTTCAAACTTTCAAAATACTGAGAAACAAGTATTTCATCTTAGATTTCACCCCTGAAGTCTGTCATTACCAGCTAACTAACCATTCCCTCCAAAGAGAGCCCACAAAGAAAAAAGTATATTTTCAGACATTCAAGAGGCTGTCAACGTGACACCCAGTCTTCCAGGCAAATTCATTAGGCCAGAATTAAATACTTACTGCAGAGGAAAATATAGGAAGAGAAACTTCAGCCTTTGTCACCCATACTTTTGTTAACCTAGACTTTGCCAGATTTGCTGCATGTCACAACCGGTGCTTGCCGGGGCCATTGAGGCAACAGGAATGCATTTGCTTTGTGAAGTAGTTTCCGCTTGCATGTGACAAAGCAGCTAGCTGGCTAGTCAGCCCCAGTCAGTGTCTATTTATGGCAAAATGTCAAAAAAGAATGTCCTGCATTTGTGGCTCAACAATAATGAACATGGCTAAATCTGAAAATGAACAAAGGGAAGTGAACAGCTTTTTAAATCCTGAAGAACATTCGATTCTTGGTGTCCTTTTTGTCCTGATTGTTTGGGCTGAAGGCTATGAAAGGACCACCTGTTGGGCTGCCATTTTGGGATTGTGCTAAATGCAGGGATTGCATGAAAGAACACTTTCCAAAATAACCTGGTATTATTATTCACTTATTTTATAGTAAATCTGCATTCAGAACCTGCAGGAGAGTATAAGGCTTTTTTTTCTAAGTGAAATTTAAAGCTGTAAGTTCTCTATAAACACACTTACTGTGGATGCATGATTTTATAGTGACAATCATGATTTTTTAAAAGGAGCTCAATTAAGCCTTTGATATAGCAGTAAGTTCCTCTAATAGAAAACTAACCTTGTGAAGTAATAAGATGAAGGAGTGATTAAGTTATGAAGGACTGAGTATCCCTGAGGATTAATTTAGCAAGGACCACTTGCACAAAATGTAACTTAGATATTTATTTTGCCCCTGGAACAGACTTGAAATTTTTAGTGAAGGCAATTGTTTTTAATATCTGTGAGAATGTTCTTGGTTGTAATTTGCTTTTGCTCAAAGACTGCATTGAATTATGTTAGAATTTTACTGAATTTTGAGAAAGTTTACCATAAAGCAGTATAAACATTTGGTTTTTAAAATATGACAGTAGTATTCAGTTTTCCATGGATTTTTTTTTGTAAAAGATACATTGCACAGGCAAATGATAATGCATAGTAAAAATTAAGAGAGATGTTATCTAAATTAAAAAAGAATAATTTGTATTTTAGAAACATCAAATCATACAGCTGTAAGTCCTGAAGTTGAAACATTCACATATAGAAACTTCCACCTGATTCCAACAAACACACCCATTAATGTATTAACAAAGCAAAGCTTTCTATGGCTCTTGAACAACCTCTATTTAAAGCCAATGTTAATAACATGTAGAAAAGCAAGGAAAAAAAGTGTTTTCCAAAATGCTTTCTTTTTACACCCATGATGAATTCTGAAGATTTTTACATGGTGTTCCATATATTATCTTATTTTTTCTAAAATATAGATACCTAAGTAAATCCACGTGTATGCTATTTACCAGGATGAGCAATCAGCATTCTCTGTGTGTACCTGAACTTACATTCTCATCTCATGCTACACAACACACATTTTGAAAAACTTTATATGAATTTTATCTGACTTCATGGTTGGAGCTGGTTTACACATTTGTTGAAGGGATAGTGGAGAAGGCTTTCTGCATAAGTAGCTGGATATATTTCCAGCTGCTTTCACAAGTTTCAAAACCAAAAGTTGTAACTAAAACTCAGGCAGTAAATCTCTTGGGATTTGCTTATTTTTCATCCTCAGAAACTTAAAGGCAGTTGTGTGACTGAAAACAAGCCATAAATATATTAGAGTAGGTAAAAGAGAGCTTATTTCCTGGAAACCTCCTGTATATCTTAAAGTAGCAGAAACTGAGTTTAATGTAACACTATTTTTGCAAGTTAAAACAGGATTTTAAATATACCACAATCAGTTAAAGTGACTCTTAGAAAATAATTATTTTGTTGGTCAAACAAAACTTCTAGTCAAGCAGATTTTTACATGGGGATTGAACTATATTTCCTCTATTAGTGAAGAATGAGATTTTGTGTGGCTATCAGTTCAGAGGGGGAAAAGGTGAAGTGGAACAGTGTACAATGCACAAGTATAAATTAATGTCTGGGTTTATTGTTCACCATGCCATAAAAGGAATGTACTGCACACAGCTATTCTATTAGAGAATTATGCAAACTGAAGCTAGCGAGCAAAAATTACTTATGTCTGAATAAAAATATGTATCTTTGGGAGAGAGACAATATGTTTGGAACCCTGAGGGTTAATGAGAGGTAAACTGGTGAAGGGGGAGAGGAGATAAGGGAAATAACAGAAGCTGAATAGATGAAAGAAGTGATTCAGTGGGAAGCATTGTTGATCACAGCTAGGTGTCAGAAGCAAACTAGAAAAATGGGAACTGCTTTAGCATTGGCAAGAAAATAATATTAAAAAAAAGAACTTATACCACATAGTAAAAAGAAAAAAAAATAAGAAATAATAAAAGGCTTTCAGGCTTTCTTTGGTACGCATCAATGAAAAATACTGCAAGCAAGCAAGAAAGAAAGCACTGAAATGGAACCTCTACGAAGATATCTTGGGGAGAGGGGCTCATTGTCCCATTCTTTTCACATGAAGAATTTAATTTTGCATTCTTTTTGTCTGTCTTGAGATATACTTGCAGTTATTCTACACTGGTTCCTTTTTTTTTTACTTTTCATCCACTTAGGTAGCATACACTGGCTGAGAGAGAGCCAGAATGGGAGAAATCTAGCCACGAATCAAATCCTCTGGCTGTCCCCTGCCAATGTGATTCTTGAATAAAGTTTGAACTGCAGTCAAATGCAGAGTGCCATCCTCTTTCCTGAATGCCAGAGGGACCTGCAGTTCTTCAGTTTCTCTCATTTTCCGTTCCCGTTTTTAACATCTGTTTTTACAGAGAAATTACGTCTCTAGCATCCAGATTTCATTATGCTCCTGCTACACAGAATGCAGATATACCTCACAGAACTTGATTACCTACACTTCACTTTGAGCAACTTCTACAAAAAGGTACCAACTTATATTGTCCCTCTGAAAAGATCTACAGAAAAATGCTATTAGCAGAACATAAAAAAAACCCAAACCCAAAGCTGTTTGCTTTTTAGTGCCAGGGACATTCCGGTTCTTATGTACGTAAACTGTTTACACCCATCCCCCACGAATTCCTAAGACAGTTTCTCTTATATTACGCTTCCTTTTGGTGCCCATAGCAACACCATCTAGTACTGAAATGTTCCTGCAGGGTTTGCAGGAGTCCTTTCAAAACAAGATGCTGATTCTGCAGTTATTGCACACCCAGCTACTTGTATCAGATTCGTAGTCTGAACCCTCAGTAGCACATGGAAGGCAATTCTTGTGGCCACTCACTGTCCTAATCATCATTAGGGACAAAGTATGTTATGTATGTTTTGCTTTGTTCAGATTTTCTTCACAAAACCAACTTGAGTTTTTTTTGATTTTTGCATTAAGAGTCTACTTAACTGTTTGAAGAAATGGGAGAAGGTGGTGGGCTTTGCAATTTGAGATGATTCTGCTGCTTTGTTTTCATTTATCTATCTCCAAATAGAGTGACATGCAAACTGATTTCTGCCCTCCTGTATGTCGCTTGGAAGCCACTTTCTTACGGACAGTGGTGAGAAGGCAGAAAAGCTACACTTGGTGGGAGAAGTTCATGGGAAGTCCCAATGTCTTCCTACAGCTCAGGAACTTTTCCCAGAGCTAGTGTGCTGGGAGCCCAGGTCCTATGGGACACGTGGGAGGGGTCAGAGTCACATTGAGCTGGAACTCGGCAGGATCCACACGTGGACACGGGGCAAAAGGGAAGGGCCCGTGTCATTGCCACTGCCCCATACCTGTGTGCATCGGGATAGAGGAGGCCTTAAAACAGCTATGTGAGCCTGCCTGCCTCCATGTCCTATCCCTGCCTGCTGGAGACATCAGCAGATTTCCACAGCAGTGCAGAGGGCTGGGGAGGAACCCCAAGGTGCGCTCACAGCCCCCTGCTCCAGATTGTCAGGCCGAAAAGAAATAATGCTCCTTTCAACCACCAGAGTCATGCCCATTGTCAGTACCAGTCATTCATATGAGTTTGGCTAAAAAAATTGGAAAGGATCAGGGTAGTGACAATATGCATTTTGTTCATTCATTCTGAACACTGTATTTCATTTAAATTCTGTGTTGTGCCACGCTGTGTGCTAGAAAATGTACCCTAGGATATTTTTAAAGCTATGAAAGTTCAGTAAATGGAGACTTCTCTGCAGGACTCAGCTATTAAATCTTTGCTGGAAAGTGGGAGCCACGTCCATTAAAAAAATCATATTCTGGTAAGACTAATCACATCTTTGTACTGCTAAAGTATGCTTGAATTCAGATGTTAATCGCATAAATATTTGCCAGTTATACATTGTGTAGAACAAACGCCACAGTTTGGCAGAGTTAAATAACCCCTTATCTCTGAAGTTATCTTGAGAACATGGAAATATTTGGGACATGTGTTCAGGGTGAAGGTGGAACACTCGCCACGGCGAGGCAAAAAATAATCCCTTCCCTTGCCATCATTTAGCAAGAGAAGAGTTCACCTGGAGTGCAGCTGCACGGACCCTGTGCTGTGCAGGGCAGAGCAGGCTGAGCTCTGCTCCCTGCTCTGAGCACAGAGCCCCTGCCTGGGGACGACACCAGCAGCGCCCCAAGGAGGGCAGGGATGTTGCTGGTGGATAAAACATGGAGAGAATATTTGGCCTTTGCACAGAAAGTGAGCAAGGGGTGGATGAAGTCCCCTTAGCCCTGCTGGTGCTCTGAGAGATGCCTTAGTGTGGTGCCAAAGAATCAGATTCAGCTGTGCAGCACTTGTGCTCTGAAGGGAAAAACAAGGCCTGGCAAAAGAGAAAGCTTGAAACTCCTTTGGAGGAGCTGGGCCACAAATCACCCTCTTCTGAGCTGGCTTTAGCAGTCATTCCACAGCAGGAGTTAAGCTATACAAACAGTGTCTGGAGGTGCAGCATGCCCATACTTCTTCCTTGCAACTTTCACACATTCTGTGAAAAAGGTGTAATTCTGAGTAACTAAGAATTTGAAGCCAAGTTTCATTTTTAAATTACTGTTCATTAAAAAATAATAGTTTTTTTATGAGTCAAATACCCTTTTCAACTCGCAAGGAGATGTGAATGACTCCTAACATTAATATTGGGCAATCATATTTTTATCTGATGTCATTCTTTCTACCCAGCATTAAATTCCCCATTACTGACAATTAACTCCTTGTATGGTCATTGCTATGTTGCCTGGAGCAAAATCAAGATCTCAGGAAATTCTCTTTGTTTCAAGGCTGGCAACCTGGTAAGCATATCCAGCCCATTGGACAGTTTCTTCCACCCTTCTGGGAATACAGCTCGTGCAGAGGAAAACAAAACTGGGGGCAGCATCGCCTGTGATGCAGGAACAGAGGATTACAGTGGGGAGGAAAGGATGGATTTGCAGCCCAGCATGGATCTGGCAGGATTTATTTGGTAATTTGATCAAGAAGTGCTGCATTAACATTTCTATACTGGACAGGGTCAGAGCACAAGGTTGGAGTTAGAAGTAGCATCCAAACATACCAAATTACTTGATCCCAAATGGACTAGACAGGTGTTTGAAAAAGGAGATAAAAAATCTGGACCAGTACATTTGTTTATAAAAGCAAGGACTAGAAATATTATTTTTACAATTGGTTTATACTGAATCTCAGATTATCATTCTGGGTGAAGTTTTGTATTTGTTTATTTGGTTTTCTGTACTCTTCTTCCTATCTTTTTATTAGGGAGTGTTGCTTTTATGCAAAGGAGTCCTGATACTACACTAACCTTGAGAAAAAAACATTTTTGTTATGATGGGTTTTAAGTAGCAACTGCAACCTGAAAGAATTTTCTTCTATTTCATAAGAAAATTTCTCTTGTGAAGACACATGAATACTGTTAATGTTAACAAAATATCCAGTTCACACCAGGCTGCATCTTCCTTGTATTTTTTTGCTATTTAGATTTCAGAAAGATCCAAGATGTGGGGTCCAATTCATAATTTCATTAGTTCTGTTTTATGCTTGTATACATCTGTTGCTTCTAAGTTAATTTATATTATTTTGGGTTAATTTAAATTAATTTAAAAAAACCCCTCTCAAGACGTATGCTGCCCTTTTCTGAATGTCTAGAAAGTTCCAGGAAAAAGTCAAAATGAAATTTTTCTCAACACAGTTTCTAAAGATAATAATAAATCACATCCAATGCTGTCTGTCTGCATGTGAGTCAATGCATACTTCACTAAAAAAAAAAAAAGAAATTAAGAAAAGATAATAAAAATTACTAAATGCAAGAATTTCTGTGAAAGTTGTGCCAGTCAGGTTGTTCTCACTGCTAAATCTTGTCCCAGTTTTTAATCCAGAATTGTAGTCTGTGTTTCTTGCAATGGAGATGTTAGCCTCCCTTCCAAAAATCTGTTTTGCTACGTGTAGTTGCTAATGAGAGGAAATCTGGGCTTG
Source organism: Petroica traversi (assembly GCA_025920805.1). NCBI lineage: Eukaryota > Metazoa > Chordata > Aves > Passeriformes > Petroicidae > Petroica > Petroica traversi. The sequence continues at coordinate 21,821,435 of JAHLSL010000007.1, forward strand.
TGCCCAGCTATCATTAGCTTTAAAAAATTCTCTCTTCTGATAGTCAGAACCAATATTTGCCAAGTCAAGAAATGCCACTCCTCATCTGAACACTCAGAATGCTTGTACCCAGTCATAACCCATCCCTTTGTTATCATTTTGCTGTGCTGAACAACCACAGATTCTTTTCTTAGAATTATGAAAAATCATAGTTGTTGATAGTATAAGTTATTTTTTTTAATAACTAAAGCAGTAATAAAATATCTGATATAGAAGTTTGGAGAAGGGAGCATAGTTAATTTAAGAGAAATTATAAATTTCATCCCCTGAAACTACAGAAACTGTGCAGATTAGTTGCTTTTAATCCCATTTAACTACAGCTCCCCATTTCATTCTTCTAATCTTTCCTCACAAAAACATCCTTCCAACTTCTCAGTCATGTTTTCTATCCTCCTTGGAATTTCTCTCTGTCTGCATATTCTGAGCATAAAGAGAGGCCCACGGAGAATGCAGGATTCTAGGAGGGATTCTGTCACCATTGTGCTAAATCCGTAATTAAAAAGGGTTAAAGTTAATATATTTAAGCTACAACAGCGAAACCACTTGATCACACATGACAACAGAAGCATTTATAATTATAATGATTTTCTTACCTCTCAAATGGTCAGACTTAGAGTGTTTAATCTGTATAGATTTGTTTTCTATAATGAAGATTTTAAGGACATTTCCAAGACAGTGCAATTTTCACTTGAATTGTGGAAAGTGAACAATTTTTTTAAGGGTTTTAAAAACCCTGGTTTTGGTCTGCAAATAACAACCTCTTTCCCATCCACCTTCACTTTAACACTGCTCTTTCTATCTCGGTGCAGCAGGACCCCCACGTTACAGCAGCACCCTCCGTACGCAGCCACAGAGCAGGCAGGACAATGCACTGTAGGAACCACAGCTGCAAATAACATTTCCAAAACATTTTTCTGCACTTTTACTGAGATGCTTAAATAACACAGTTGTGATGAGGAAAACCCACATGTTCAATCCATCAAGCATTAGCTGAATGCAAACAGAATTTTTCTTGTGTAAATTTTATTATTTAAATGTTCTCTAAGCTGTGCTGAAAAAAACCCAGCTGTGTACAGGAACCCCAAAGCTATTGACTGCCAGAGTGTAGTGTTACACTCTGAGACACCAGAGGTTACAGTTATACAACCCTAATGTCCTTGGTTTATTCCTTTCCTGACCTATAACTGAAGCTGAGAATAATTTTAAATTCAAGAGCAACATTCGTGCCACTGGTGGGCATGAACACACTGCCTTGGAACCCCTCTCATGCTTTGGGACCCCAACAGGGTAATGACAGTTCCCACCTTACAAAAAGTCTCTGATCTGAAAGGCTTCCCCTGGGCACAATTTCTCACTTTGTATTGTCAGACTCACAGGCAAAACATTCGGGAAGTTTGGGGTTTGGGGTGTTTTTTGGATTTCTTTGCGGGGTGGGCTTGTGGGGGTTTTTGGTGGAGTTTTTGTTCGTTTTTTGTTTTGTTTTGGTGGGGTTTTTCTTGTTTGGGTTTTGTGTGTGTGTGTGTTGGTGGTTTTTGGTTGGTTGGTTGGTTGGTTTTGGGGTTTCTTTAGGTGTGGGGGAGGGGGTGCTTTTTTGTTGTTGTTAGTTGTTTTGGGGTTTTTTTTCCCAACCAGTGATGCTATGGAATTAATCTGAACCAGCTAACTTGTGCAAATAAATTATGTTCTCTCCAAAGACTAATTTAGTGGCACAAAGCACATATGCATGTGTACCTTACCCCACCCAGACACACCTGCACAATTACACACACACACATACATTTACATGAGCAGATTAACTGCATCTAAAAATTAATTACTTATCTGTATGCACACGTGTTATTAAGATTTATAAAGACTCTGCATAGATTTAGCTACAGGTTCTCCTTAGTTTTCCAAAAATTTGAATCAAAACATGGTCCTGATGCTTTTCATCCCTCTGCTCTTTACCTACACACCATCAGCACGTGATGTTCATTTGTATATGGTATAGACAGGTGTCAGGGAAAGAGGAATATAGACACATCAATCTATGTATCTGTATATGACCATCATGCATTATTTATAAAACGAGTTTATTGCATATACAAACAATAATTATTCTAAACGTGCAATTATATATCCATATTTGTACGTCTATATAGATTTTTTTGTCCTTAATGGAAAACTTGAACTGCCAGCAGCCATGTCAGAACTCAGATGGTTAACATTCACTTCTTGCTGTTTTATTGCATATTACTGTGCGCTCCTGAGCAGCAGGAGCAGATTCAGGCAATTACAATCAAGTCAGGGCACACGCCGTGGCTGAGCAACACGATCATGATGAGGATACTGATGAGGCACTTATCGAAAACCCCACATCATCCACACTCATCAGCCACAACATGTCACCCCAAATGAGGCATCAGCTGCCTTCAAATGGCTCATTGCACACTGTTTACAGCTTTCTTTGGACCCACTTTTGATTTTGCGGTCAGGACTTAGTTCAAACAGCAGCTGACTGGCACTGGCAAGCCTCGGGATTCAGCAGAGCTGGCTTCCCAGGAGTCGGGAGTGTTTTGACACGGGGCCTGACCAACAGAGAGGAAAGGTCCCAGTTCAGCTGCCCCAAACATCAGTCCCTCTGAGAGTGAGAGGATGAGTTATTTCAGAAGCGTTTGAAATCAGGAGAGGAGGGGCAGTGCAAGAGAGGGGAACAGCAAGCAAACAAACAAACAGCCCCACAGCACTTTCTGGTATTTTTTATTTCCTGCCTCCACCTTAACAAGCAGCCAGCAAAGAGAAATCTGGCAGGAACACTTTGGACCAGATCCCTGTGATTTCTGGGACCCCCAGAGTCACTTTGATGGTGTGAAAGGGTCTTTAAAGTGGGGGCACAAGTCCTGGGTTCTCTAATCCAAACTGTGTGGGACTTGCTCTAAGCTGGTCAGAAAACTTTTCCTGAGCTGCAAACTCCCTATTACTGACTTGGATTCAGGGAGTCCTTTCTTTCTTATTCAGTTATTTCTCTATAAAGCAAGCAAACAAGAAAGAATGAACAAGGAAGGATGAGAACACATGAATGGTTCTTTGGGATCAGCCCCCTGCCTGAGTGAGGGTCAGGGATGAGCCAAAAAGGAACAACTCCAAAACAGAGAGACAGAGAGAGTCTCCCTCCAGCCAGCTGATGGGCACTCAAAAGAGGGATTTGGAGACTTACTGGAATAGCAAAGACCACATCCAGACCCTTGCCTAAATCAAGTGGAGTGAGAGCTCTGATTGGTTACTCCCACAGAGCATCACCCCGGGCTGAACTGGAGCTGAGATGCTTTATCCTGCCACCACTGCATGGAAACAGATATTTCCACAGCACGGATTAGAACTAATTTGTTTTGACAAATAGAGATTTTTCTGCTGAGAAAGTGCTGTGTCATGGAGTCCCCAACAGTCTGCCAAAGAGAGGTGAAACGACCTCATGGTGAATAGAAATCCAGTCCTTGAACTTAAGATGTTAGCTGATGAAAACACGTACTAATCAATTATTGTCAGTTCATATCAGTTTATGTGAGAGACTGGAAAAAAATGCAGCTATTTTATTTTATCCCTCGTTCTTTTATATCTCATAGTAGCTCATTAAATTATTTTTTTCATTAAAGACAAAGATCAAAATCCCCAGACAATTGGCTTCCATGCCAATTAAAAATCTTATTTTATAAATAGACAAGCTTATTGATTCACCTGATCTTCCAAGGCCATCTTTGGGTTGTAAAGCACATAAACTCTCTTCTGAGTTTTCAATTAAAGTGTAGGATTTTATATGTGCATATATGTAGTTACCTTTATGGTTACAGTGCAGTCTGCCTCAATAGTTCTCAAAATCTACAAGGTAGCACATTCCCTCTGGATATCAAATTGTAGCAGCATATTGCATTGTGAAAACATTTGAAGCAAAACCAGAGGATCCATGAAGGATTTCCTACATTTATCAATATATTTGAGGGCTTTTTTTGTTTGCTGATTTCATTTCTACCCTGTGTTGCCCAGTGCTTTTTCTCCTAGGGACAGATTCTTCCTGCTGATTACAAAGATTTTATTTACTGCTAAAGAGAGGAAAAATATTTTCCAAAAAGGCAAAATAGATGGTCCTAGGAGGGACAGAAAACGATCTGTACCATCCATTTATTTATTGAGAGCTTTTCTTTTTTTCCCCAGGGTTAACAAATGTCCTACCCAAGTCCTAAACCCACTGATATCCTCCGGTACAGCTTTAACTCATTGTTAGGACTCCTATCATGCTATCCTCTCTGTGGTGCTCAGCAATTCGAGCAGGAGGAGGAGGAGGAGGAGGTGAGAGTGTGCATGCGTTAGGATGTCACAGCATAAAATCCCTGAAAACTGCTTGACCGAAATAAAACCGAGCTGCTCGGCACAGCGCTGCAAAGACACGAAACTCTGTGTGAATGATGCTAGATAAGAACTGAAGCACCGGTGGTAAAGCATCCTAATTACAAACCTGCGGTGCGGGTGGAATAATGGACAGAGTGGCAGCTCTTGTGGCTGTGTAAAAAAAGGAGTGGAAGTTTGCATTTTGGTGGCTGTATCTTGAATTGAAAGGGGGTGGGGAGGTGGAAGAGAGAGAGTAAGAGACTCTGTGTGTGTGTGTGTGTGTGTGTGTGTGTGTGTAAAGAACTGTTTTTGGGTCATCATCTTACGCTCTTTGTGATGCACATTCTAATTTAGGCAAAAGGGATGCATCTTTCAAATGCAGATCATGTTTGCATTAGAAGAGCAATGAGAACACTTGTCACTTTCAGAACATTTATGTGCTAGAAGTACTGTTAGCAGAAGAGCAGTTTAGATAAATTCAAGACTTTTTTTTGCTGATCACAAACATTAAGCTTCACACCTGAAACCCTCAACCCCCTGCTGTGCTCTAATCCTAGCACCATTCACCCTTAGAGACTCAAAGTGCTGTGCCACTGCTCTCAAACATTTGATTGCCCTTACTTTGAATGCCACCACCTGCAAAAATGCCTTTTTATTCCCTTTGAGCCTCTTGAGAAGGAAGTAAAAATGATAATTCATGACAAACATTAATTAATTGTTTACAAGATGATCTTTTCTTTTTCTAACTTCTGTTCAGCAGACATGTTGAGCTGCAAGACTCCACGCTTGATGCCAGAGCTTGTCAAGAGGTCTGCATTGTTGTTTATCACTCAGGCATAGGATAGACTGCAGGTCATTGTTTCTGCAGTTCAAGTAGGACTGTCTAGCTCTTGTTTGAAGAATGGAAGTGCCATGCATGAGTTACCCAGCATAAAAGAACTACCGGTTCTAAGAAGGAACGGGGATTTAGCTTCTACTGCAGAGTAAATAAACATTTTTCACCATCTCTCGCCCCATGTGATTTTGGAAAGGTCAAGAGGTGCCATACAGTATTTTAAAAGCTTCAAATTATGTTTAAATAACGTATCACTAAACTCAGAGAAATCTTATCAGAATTTAGGAACCTATTGTCGTACTTTTAGTTCTTGAATTCACCATCAGAGGAAGACGTATTTTGAAAGGAATGTGCTGTTGTTAGGAAGGCTGAGATTACTCAAGGCTTGGACATAGCTTCTCCGCCAAGCTAAAGCATAAACCCTTCCCCCCAGCAACGATTTAACCGAGTCCTTAAATTCAAAAATTGGATTGACCAAAAATGTTACAGTTTTAATAACTGACATGAGTATCCCAGTGACAGACTAAAAGAAGAAAACAGTCACTTAAAGTAATTTAAAACAATGCCACCAAAATATTGAAATCTAGGCAGCAAAATTTCTCTCGCAGAATTATACTTATGCTGCTAAAAGTGAGCAAACAGATTTGGAAAAGACTAAGCTGCCACAATCTGGCTGAATTCATTATAAAGTGTGGTGACCAGCACCTTTACGGATCAGACCTTTTATTTATACTCTTTTTTTTTTAAATATAGATACAAACATCGGTTTATTTACACACATGTAAGCACACATGTCTTGGAAATGTTGCTCTAATCCTCTTGAAAAAAAACAAAACAATTCCCAGAACTTTAAACCACATCAAAAGTCTGGCAAAAAAAAGGTAAAGAGAGTGAAAGGTCTTACTTGCAGGAAGTATACAGTAATATAGCTTCTTGGTGAGCTCTGGTTTCCACATTCCAAATTAGGAGCCCTTAGATCACGGCTGCAAGGCTAAAAATCAATGATATTTTCTGAGTCAATACTAAGGGTTGCACTTAACAGACGTGGAGACTAATAAGGTATGCAGAAGGAGTAAAAGCAGTGCACAAAAAATTCAGGCCTTCGTCTTGGCGACGATCCAGCACAATGATGTTTCAACCAGATTCGAAAAAAAATTAAAAAAAAAATCAATAACATCTGTGGTATAATGGTTAATTAAAGAAGCTCTTCAGCAAAGCTCAAGATGAGAGGCTCGGCCTGAAATTCAGACAGCTGAAGCTTGATTATCAGGAAAGAATGCTTTTTTAGCTATGAGTGGATAGGCCAAAAGCTGCAATGTGTGGAAATGGGGGAAAAATTGCTTTTATTTTAACTTTCTTTAAGTAATCAATACATGGTTTTCACCTGCATTAGGAGCTGTTCAGAGCAAAAGCCTCTTTCTATATGTCTATATAAATATAATCCATTCCCTTTGGAATCTATAGATTTTAAAAAACCTAGCAAAGATAAGCAGATTGGCTGCCTGATCTTAATTCACAAATTCTCCACTTCCCCTCCCCAGCCTTTGTGGATGTGCCTTATGTACAAAACCCATTTTATGGCAGATCCCTTCAGCTACATTATCTTTTGATTTCATTTAATTTTAAAGGCCTGAGCCATTTAAAGATTAGTCTTGAAAGAATATAATCAAAGACCGAATATTAAAGCCTGATATCTGCAGTAACCAGGTAATTCTACTGCCAACTTCTGTGTCTTTCTATCCTCCTCTTTTTTTTTGGTCATTTTTATCTAAAATATATATGCACAGATTTGCAACCAGAAGGGACTATCTTAATCCATGTATTGTGTAGTACTGGACAGAGGTTTCCAGGTGGTAATTCCTGTGGCTTGTCTTAGAGAATCTCTTGTTTAGAGATTTCATACTACAGAAAATCTGTTCTATCTCTTGGCTAGTTGTTCTGAAAGTTAATTAGCATTATAATAAAACCACCTTATTTTTAGTCTTACCTACTTGTGTCTTAGTCTGCAAAGTTCAAGAGCCCTGGGCTATCAGAAATAATTTCTCTGTAGAAATTACAGATTATAGTCATGCCTGGTCTTCCCCTTCCTCTGGTAAACTGGAAAAGATGGTACCTCTTTACACTCTTACAGTAGACAGACTTCCTTAATGTAGACAGATTTCACAGATTTTTTTCTTGTAACTCCTTTCAACTTCAGGTTGTTTTTCAAGGGCAAATAGACAAACACCCTCTCCTCTTTCAGTAGCACTGTCACTGATGCTTAACATCAGGGCTCCGCCTTCTACTTAGTTTTTCCCTATCGATCCATCCAAAAACTTCCCAGCTGTGAAATCCCTCCCTAAGAGCTCAGTTATTTAACTCCAATTATATCAAACCTTTTCTCCAAAATGCATGTCCCTTCCTTAAAAACAAGAGCAACATTCCTTCTTCCAGAGGGTGAAAATACCTTGTATTCGACCGTGTCATAACAAAACCTGTTAGGGTACAGCTCTGCAAATATAACAACTCTTTCATTCTGCAATGCTAAGCAAAGCAGCTCCCACATATTACAACTGGTAGGAACATAATTTTCTATTTTTCAGGAAATTCCAAAATGCAATTCAAACAGGCAGCAAAAATTTTTTAACTTATCCAACAGATGTAGCTTCAGGCAGAAAAAATGTGTTGGGAAAAAATAATTTATTTAAATAATTTAAACATTTAATTCAATTTTTTATGCTAAATTAATGTTGTGTCTATTTATTTACTGCTTCTTAAAATGCACATAAAATTATCTATCACGACCTGTTCCAAAAGGTTTTAAAAAGTTATTTCAACACTAGCACAGTGTTTCCTTTCTTTTTTTGCTGGGTGCAATCTCTTGAATCTCTTATAAATTTAAGGGAAGCAACACTGCTCATTAAAAAAGATTATAATAAATGAGTTTCATTCATAATAAGGAGAATCTAAGAAGGCCGGTCTTTCCTTTTGAATTTTAAGGTGCAATGTAAGAGTAGAAATAAAATCAGCAGTTCTGGTAACTCAGAATTTTCAGGGCAGGGCTTCCCAAAACAATCAGGATCGATTTACTTACACATCCATTTAAATCAGTGTTAGCTTTATGGCTGTTTTCAAAGGGAGCAGACCGAAGTCAAGAGAGAGTGCAAAGTAAAATCCTGCCCCCTCAAACTTTCTGTCAGAATTCTTCAGATTCCTCTGGAGTTCAAGTGGAATTTTCCTCAGCAAACAGCATACCCAGTGCAAAGATCTTTTATGTCATCAGCACTGAAGAAATGAAAACATCAGCAAGTACATATTTGGAAATATAACTGCATTCACAGTGAAGACCGAAGGAGACAAACATCATTAAAAAATGGCTGCACCTGATTTACTCCATGTAAGATGATGTCTATCGGTGCATTTTTTTGGATGTGCCAAACTTATTTCAGCATGTGAATTTTTCCTGAATAAATTTTTATTTGCTATCCATATATGACATCCAAAAAAACCACATAATAGTACTTTCTTTTGGGACGAGAAGTTCCCCATCCCCTCAAGACATATTGCAAAGCATCACATTAACTCTTCTCTGCCATGATTTCAAGCTCCTGCAGGCACTGGACCAATTCCAGTTGCCCTGTCTCACACAAGGTGAGAAGAGCACTGGCAAAGCCTCCTTGTTCTCCCGCAGCCTCCAAAAGAGCCAAACACTCCATTAATAAAATAGTTCTGCCTTGTAGACCTCCTCACATGAATTGACAGCTCTCCAATCCACAGCAGCCCCCAGTGAGATCTCTTGCAGGGGTCGTCTGAACAGGCAGTCTGCCAAGAGATGACACACTGAAATGGTGTCATTTTTAAACCCAGCTTTAATAATGATCTGGCATTCAGCTAGGTCCATCAGCCCTACTTCCCACAGTTCCATTTAGATAATCAAGTAGTTCATTATTATTTGGCATGTGTGGTGCATACTCATTGTTCCAAGCGGAATTCCTCCCAAAAAGGAGCAGGGCCCTCCGCCAGATGAATGGCGGCTGCTAGGGCTGCAAGGGCAGGCAGAGGGCCCAGCACTCTGCTCAGGATTTGAGGCAGTCACACTGCCACTGGTCTTGCCAACAGTGCTCCCAGGATCATCTAGAAGGCCCAGGAGCCAGATATCCGGCTGAGAAACTGAGCTGGCATGAAGTTTGAATGTCATCCAGGCTGACTGAAGTGTTTCAATAGACAACCTTGAGCGTCCCTGGCCTTTGTGGACTCTCCAACAGGACCTCAACACCAAATTGCCTTTCCCCTCCTTTCTCTCAGAAGGTGTCAGTGGACTGTGGCATGGAATTGGTCTACTGAGTACACAGAAAGCATCATATCTCTGGCACCTGCAGGAGCCTCTGTGAATCTGGGTCCCATAAATGTCTTTCCTATGATTTGACATTCATGTCTGGCCCTAAAATTAATCAAAGGTAACCTTTATAAGTCTTGGCCCATATAAACAGAATATTTTTCCGTTTTCCTTAAAACTTGTTCCCTCATGAAGGTTTCCAAAATCCACTGGGCATGCAGTCACCAGGGGTAGGATGCGCAAAACCTTGGATATGAGACCTGTGTCTAAATTACTGTGCCTGTCCCATTGATCTAAGCACAGACTGACATGATTTGGATCTGGTCACAGCACTGGGTTAAACACATACAGACTTTGCATGGCATTGCTTCCAAATTGAGCTTGAGTAAACAGACTGTAACCATGTTTCAAATCTACTCATTTGCAATGCCCAGTACAGAAGAAAGCTGAACTGCATCTAAACCATAATTCCTGTATTTCCTTCAGACCACTGAGACCAAACAGGAGCTTGCAGAATGTTCTTGCCTCCCTAGGAACCTTAAAAAGACCAAGGATATTCTTAACATATGTCTGGGTAAGGTACTGAGATAAGGGAAGTTACTTAAGCGCCGGCTTTAATGAATCTAGTAATAAGTTTTCTAATAACTTGTTTAATTTGGGGATTTTTTTCATCCCTGTCTCTCCTAGAAGGTGAGTTTATAATGTGAAGAGGCAGTCTTTGGAACATGGGAAAAATACATACTGGAAAACAAGCAGACCACCAGTGTAACTCATATTCTTTAGCCCCTAAAAGAGACTCCAAAGGTAACTTTGATTTGCTGCAGAACTGGGGCAGGGATGTAGAAAAATAAAGCCCCATATTTAATGCCTCACTTCTCTGAGACCAAAGAGTAACTACAAATGTGCATTGCAGTGGTTGGTCCAGCCTTCAAGCAGAGATTGCTCACCTCTACTTGCCTTGATCTGAGAAGAGAGAGGCTTGTGTTTTCTCTTCCTTCTTTAAGCTGAAGATGCCATGATAGATCTTTGTATCAAAGGAGGAAAAAATTTGCATGGGATAATGGTGAAATTTCAATGTGTTATAGGTTTGATGTTTTCCTCCTGTATGCTTAGGGCAGGTGTGCCCAAGGAACAGTTCTGATTGGAATTAAGAAACAAATTTCAATTCTACTCTGCAGTTCAGCCTCTGAAGTCTAACCAGCAAAACATGATTCAGGGGGAGATACTCCCACACTGCTTCAAGCATGCCCACACTGATATGAACACACTTCTGCAAAGTCTGAAGCAACAGAGCAGCTGGCAAAATCAAGAATTAACAGACAAACTGCATTCCAAAAGAGGTCTTGCTCAACAGCCTCTCCTTAAAAGTACTAAGAGCCACATGCCACACTGATAAAAGATATCTATTTCTTCCTGTTGTTTTCTTACCTCTGTTCTGAATTCTGAAAGTTTTCATGCTTCAGTGTTTTGGAGAACACTGTATAGACTGCAGTGCAAAAAATGACACAGTTAAAAGCTGATATAGGTGATAGAGTTTAAATAAGGTCTACCTGAGTCAGAAGAGCAGTCCAGTAATGGATCTCTTCATATAAATTAATCCAAAAGGCAGAAGTTCCAGTTTAGAGAAGGCCTGATTCATCTATGCACCAATTCATATATCCAGATTGATGATGTCACTCCCCACTACCACAGAAGGAACACAGCAAGAGGCAAATCTCTGGTATCTTTGCAGAAGTTTACTCTTTTGACTTCTGGGAGTTACTCTGGGTTTACATTTAAATAAATGAGAGCAAAATCTAGCCCATGAAACCATAAACTCAGCTGCTATCAGGCAGAGTCTTAGAATTCACTATTAATATCAGCACTGAGAGCTATTCTGATTACAATTGCAAAAGAATATTTTATAACCACTTTTACTATCTTATTCAAATACAGGAAATGAGTCAATCTCCAGCGAACAGGAAAACCAGTCAGAAGAATTGAAGAGTCATATTATTCAGCATCCAGCTTTGAAGTGAAGGAAAGGAAAACTGATTCCTGCAAATAGTCTGCAAGTGGAACTGTTAACATATTGCTAAAGGTCATACCCACAGACTCTCTCGATGTGGTGGTTTCTGTTGTTCTCTTCAAAGAGCACACAGTCATGTGGATACCCTACTTCACTAAATGCCAAATGAGAGCAAAAGCTACTGAACAAAAAATGTCTGTCAAAGTCTCCCTGAAGTAATTGACCAAACTCGGATGAAGAAAAGTGAGGCTGGCACCTGCAATTTGTGTCACTTAAGAATTTCTATCCAGTGCCAACTATAGTTCTCCTAAATTTGGGATTTTTGAGTACTAGTATATTTTGTATAGTTCCCACTTAAAGATGCATTTTCTGTAATAAACAGCTAGACCAAATACACTTGTTTCTCACTATAAACAAAGTGTTAAAAATAGAAACCAAATCACTTGTCCTTCCTTGGAGTCAAGGCTTGAGCTGGCTTTGCTCTTGGAGCTCAGACTCTCTATTCCTTTAATGGAGTATTACAGACAGGGCTCAAAAAAAGAGGCACGAGCTAGTTCTACTTTTGTCCCTTATTTTTCATTGAAAGCATGTGCCTTCTAACACTTTTTAAAAGTTCAGTTCTTCATATCTACATTATGTTCTAGCTTTCATGAATGGGGGAGTGAAGCCATGGAGGTAAAAGCAGATTAAGGACAGGCAGTACGAGACTATCCAGGACTTGGGATATGAATGTGGGTGCTCAGTCCGCTACATGCTTGTAGTGCCATCCACAGCAGTGTTTAAACTACCTGAGATATTTTTGTAGAACAGCCACAGCATTAAAAGAATGGGATGCAGGAGCCAGGAAATGACAAAGGAAGTTCAAGGAATCATCAGGGAATAACCTTAGTGAAGTTCTAGCTGAGGAACCAGGAACTATGAAGAGGAGCTCTTTACACTCAGAAAGTGCCACAGCAAAGAAAAAAACAAGTTGCCTTACCTGTTCATTTGCCATTTTATTTTATTACAAAGGCTGCCCTGGAGATATCCCAGAGAATCAAGTATCTTGCCTGTCCTCTGAAAGAGCAGTGTTTTTGCTCACTGCACTTAGAAAGCCACAGGAAGGCTGCTCCATGAGTGAGAGTGATGGTGCAGCAGAGCCCGAGGGTCTGGAGCAAAGACAGGCACAAAGTTGTGAGCTTCCCTTTGGAAAGAGGGGACAAGACTTAAAGGATAGTTTTTATAAGAGGGAATTTAAGTTTTAGATATTCCATAATGGATAGGAATATTATTTCTAACATATAATTTCATATATTTTAAAGCACTGTCATTAGGGTACTTTGAGACACTTCAGAAACCCTTTGAAGAGAAACATTGTGAATTACAAACTTGGATGATGTGAATTACAAACTCCTAAACATCAATGTTGCAGTTATAGTGGGGTGTATCTGGGTCCCTTCTGTACCTCTCACAAATATTATACATTTAACAGAAAGAAGACTTAAAAATAACTGACAAAGCGAATTAATAGAAATCATCAGCAATGTGCATTGAGCAACCCCCATAGGTAAACTATAAAATCATTTAGTATGTTAATTGTTTTCAAATAACATCTCTAACTCCAATTATTGAAGTCTGCTTTGTCTCAGCAAATCCAAGTTACCAAGGTCAGGTTAACTATAGAGCTCTTTTGGTGCCTGAACTCATTGTATGGTGGGTGAGACATAGGTCTCCCTTCCTCATTTTTTTTTTTCCTTTCTATTTTCTTCTTCAGGCTTTGGGTATTTTTAACCTAATGGACAATAAAAGCAGGCTGTGCTTTCCTGGTCCACGGGCAGAGAGAAGCCCAAACAAGCTTAGGGCAGTTGCAGCTCTTCAGCAGAAATAGGATCATGATTCACCAGGAGAGGGGAAAGGGACAGAGGGCACAGCAGAGACTACAGCAGTGAGCACGTACATCCTCCTTGGCCTCTGGAAGCACAGGACACTCCGTGGCTGTGGCTTGGAGATGGAGCCCTCCCCCTTCAAAGCAGTGATACTGCCAAGGGCTGAGACTCATCCTCATCTGGGGTCTGGGTGAGTAGTTCTGTCTCCAGAAGCCTTAGGTTTGCCTGCACAGAGACAGTCAGGAAAGTTGAATTAACTGAAGAGAGAGATTTAAAGAAAATGCAGTAAGCTACATTTAACCCTTTATTGCTCTAGTCTGTTTTAACAATGAAGAAATATTTTCTGTCCTTTTCCCGTTAAACTTAGATTGTTAAATGAAAGATATTGCTTCTTCCTTAAAGCCTGCCCTACTTTATTCACTTCAGCCTTAAGACTCCTTTGTTAATGAATTAGCCCAAGTGTACCTGAAACAAGGCAATGACACTAAAATTCACTTTATAACAAAATAGAAATATATCATTGCCCTGATAGACAAGGATTTTGAATTGTATATCTGTTTGGCTAAACTAAACTCTGGCTTGTAATGGAATTTAATAGCAAATTGATTAGCTATTGCATAAAGCTGAACCCACAAACTGTCTGTGACCTGACACGCAAGGTGTTGTGTCAGTGCTCTCTGGTTCTGGAGGAGGTGGTTGCTTTTACACAGCAGCTCATCTTTCTGTGTGTGAGAGTGATGCTCAGTGCAGCATGTGTTCACCCACACAGCTGGAGGGGTTCAGATCTTGTCCAGCAAACAACTGATGTGTTGCACACGTGGTCTCAGCACAGCTCGGCTCCCTGAGTTTCCTACCTTTCATCTGTTCATGTCACTGCCCTATTGTCAAAGCCTTTTTTGTTTGTTGATTATTAGTTTATGTGGGGAGGTGAAGGAAATGGATCTCTGATTTATTAACATTTTTGAGTCTTTGTTTAGGCATGTCCTCTAAAGTTATGGCCTCTCTTTGAAGATAAATTATATCTTTTCCAATTTTAATTAACAGTTCATGAGTGGATAAGCTAAATAGCCATTTAGAACTATGGAAATGTAATTGCTCCACCATCTGGTCAGCTGTAATATTTTATGATGACTATATGAAAGACAATATTATATCTTTACTACCGCTGTAAACCACCATGATGCTTTCAGAACAGAGTTGTGCTGATCTGAACCCTGCCCCAAGGCCATCCTTGAATTAGAAGACCAGCTTCCTGGATGTCATCGTTGATGGCCAGGTAAAGTATTACTTATACTTCCCTTCACTTATTTTGAAGTTAATGCTTGCAGATGCTTTGGTTTAACTTTGACCTTTTTTAAGGTAGCAGGAACACTGAAAGAGCCATATGACATTTTAATCCTTTCATATGCAATTCTGATTTCTGCACCGTTATACAGAGTGAAGGCAAAGGAGTTACCATTCCAAGACCAATGTGATATTCTTTGTATTTACTCTGCTGCTTCAAAGGGAAGAAAGAAAAATTTCATTACCATAACAATGTGGAATTCATGTATCACAACTATAATAGAACTCTATTAACTTGCTGGCTACTGAGTCTTGGCAATTTAAATGTAGCAACACCGTTTTGCTGCAAATGTCTGGTCACAGAGGCCATTTCTTAGATGCTATTGTGGAAAGGGTCTACGCCACTGGAAATGTATTTTTTACTTCTGAAAGGAAGGACAATGGTGAGAAAAACAGGAAAATGATCTGCAGAAATTGACTTTTTGCTTTCAAGTTGATGACTGGAAAATTTGTAGATCTTAAGAATGCAAATCTCAGACACAGCTTTGGCAGATTTAAAACTTTGACGAGGTCTTAGATAAGGACAAATAGTGAAGGGATGCCAAATGCAGAAATTGATATGGCCAAAATTCTATGAAAGTCTGTAGGATTTTTACCACTGACTTGAAGGATTCCAGACTTCATCCTATACTGGAAAGACCTCAACAATGTTCAACAATTTGAACCAGGTTGCAGCGAAACACATTAACTGGAACACAAGACACAGTAAGAGGATCAACAGGGGGGTTACAGCTGTGAACAAACTAATGCTAATGAGACATGTATGTGAACAAGACAAGTTTTCAAATAATTCATTCACATAAAGAGTCAAGATGTTGCACTCTGCAATGTCATTAAATTTTATGTAGTGAGAAGTAACACAGAGAAAATATCCAACAGTGAACTTTTGTGAACTTTTATTCAGGCTTTGCTCACTAGCACAGAGAGGATTTTACTTCTGATTCGCATGTGGAATACAGGACTCATTCTCTTGCCCATCTGAGGAAAGAATCAGCACTTTCAGAACATTTAATTTTTTTGTCAGCACTAAAGAAATATCAGACTTTACTGAAGTGTTATGGAACTGCACCCTGAGCCTCCCATGAAACATGACCCTGTGCAAACAGCTGGAAGTGATGCAGAACAAGAGGCCCATGGTTATCCAGGCTCCTAATGGCCATGTCTGTGTTAACATTTGGGTTTGGAGGAGCCCTGATGCTTGGAAGGCAGACATCCCCACTTAACTGTGTGTTGGTTCAGACGACAGGCTGGTTTTGGTGCACACTGGCTGGATTCCCTCCCGTACCACATCCATGGCTACTCAGAGCTTCCTGACACTGCTAGGGCTTGGTTTTGTCTCCACACATTTCAGACTTTTTCAGGACCTTTTTCCTTTTGCGAGCAGCTCGGTCCTGTGCCACAGCTGGGATCAGTTCCAGGGCTGTGCACTAGAGGGCAATTACAGTCATACATTTGCGCCGCTTCATTACAATAATATTCTTGCAGTAATGCAGAATATGCTGATGCAGATATCCTCAATTACCTGCAGGATCCTGATGACTACAAATCATTCTCTGCAGGCTAGCAAATGGTACTTTTTAGCTGTCTCCATTGTGTAAGATAGCTTTGCATTTTGAAAATTACCTGAATATCTTATTTTTATCCACCTAGGAGATGAGTCTCCTTAAATAATCCCATTTTCCACTGATATCCATTTAGATATTTCTTCTTTATCTCTCTTTTTTAACTTCAATTTAAGAATGCAACACCAGTGACTATGTGTCTCTATAGACAGATATTGGAAAACAATTCAGAGTTAAAATCGCTGTTTTGTTACATGAGATTTTGTTTAAGGTTTTATATGTTTTGGAGAGAAATATTCCCAGTTCAGCACTGAGTAAAGAGATGTCTTCTGTAAGAGCCTGATTCAAAACCATTGCTCTCAGTGCTTTTTGTTATTTAGTTCAGTGAAAACCCCAAACTTCATTTGTTGTTGCCAAGACATTAATCAATTGTAAGATTCTACAAAAAGAAGGGGTGGAGGGGTTGTTTTCTTTGGTTGGTTTGTTTGTTTTATTCCTTCAGACAACGACCACGTAGTGCTTAGCAGGGGTTTGTATGTCCCCTGCTTTGTGGTGACACAGTGACTCACTCCTGCCACGGCAGCTTGCAGGCAGGTGTGGTGGGGGCATCTTTAATGCCTGCCAGGAGAGCACCTGTCTGGGAGAGAGGAGCAAAAGGGGCTGACACAAAACTTGGTGAGACCTCAGTGAAAAGTCTGGCTGAGAACAATTCTTCATGTGAATTACTAGAGACTGAGGTAAACGGCAGCTGCTGGAGCTGAAGGAGCAGGCGATTGCTAATGACAGAAAAAGGGCAATAATACACTTTTCCAGGATTTGGTCAAGCAGAAGTCATGTGAGTTTTAGTGAGGCAGTGAGGACTGAAGATAGATTAGAAGAGGGAAGAAAGAAGTTTCTTCTCTGCTATTATTCAAGTAAAGCACTATAATGTCTAAAACAATGAAGATTTGTTCCAGAATCACTGGACCTATGCTTCCCTCAAAAAAAAAAAAAAAAAAAGAAAAAGACAGCAGATTTACAACGGGGGCCAACATCCTTCATATATACACACTTCACTGGAATTAGAACTAGAACAGAAGTAACTGCTGGCCAAAATCCTTATCTCACATACTTCTTTTCACCTGAAGATGTGAGCTAGGCAGTTCCTTTCTCAAGGCCCAGCCTACTTGCTGAGCTTCTCCAACTAGAAATTCACCAAGCCTGGAGACTCACACCATGGTCCTGGGGACCACACCATCACCCTTGGGACTTGAGCTGGTCCTTTTTAAGGTGCAATAGTTGGTACTGCTGAGAGAAATCTCAGGACTGTGTTCTGCTCTAGCTTTTAACTACCCCACAGCTCAGAGCTCACGTCTGTTGGTCCAGAAAGACCCCCCTAAGCATCCTCTGTTCAGAGCAGGAGTCAGAGGAATCACTTCCACTGCTGTCTTTTCAAAGAAATGTGCAACTTGCTGCCTCTACTCCCTGAAGGAACAACTGTTTCTATTGGTACTATTCTGTCTGAGCTGAAAATAATCCATCTTTTCCCTTTATCCCTAGAGGGGGAAAAAATGTCTGTATGAAGTTTCTGGCCTGCTATTCTCACTGTTGCATGTCAACCACTTCTCTGATTCAGAGCTGAGTTGCTTGCTAGCCTTCCTTGTGCTACTTAAGACTATTGTCTTGTCTTTTCTCCAGAAAGCTTATTCACAATGACTCAAAACTTTGAAACTGTTGTTGTACACTTATCTGCTAACCATTCATAACAGAGATCTCTCAGCTTTACACAGAATCTCTCAGTTTACACAGAACAAAATGCTTGGGTAAGGCTGGATTGGATTTTATTTCAGCTGGATGTCTGGGTCAGGCTGCAAGGAACATAATTTTATTCATAGGCACGTTAGTTAAAAGAGGCTCAGTGGAAAGAAAAGTGAGGGCCTTGAACAAGGAAGAGAAGAAGATGGGTGACCAGG
This sequence comes from Petroica traversi, assembly GCA_025920805.1. Lineage (NCBI taxonomy): Eukaryota > Metazoa > Chordata > Aves > Passeriformes > Petroicidae > Petroica > Petroica traversi. Next base: position 21,839,717 of record JAHLSL010000007.1, read on the forward strand.
ACAGGACAAGGAGAAAAAACCCAAACAACCAAACAGTGAAAATGCAATGCAATATTCAACCAATTATCAGTAGATGAGCACAGACTTGTACTGTGCTTCAGATATCTGCAAGTACCTCTGTGAGCTGCCATTTGGTGAGTTCTCCTTGCATTTTGTCCTAATAATGGAAATAGCATGGAACAGTACAAAAGATGAAAATCCCCCCCTGGGTCTTTACACTGTCAGTGGGGGTCAGAGAACAGAGGGGAATGGGGAGCAGAAAGACCTTTGCTGTTCTGCAAATAGCTCTGGGTGCAGACTGCTCTCTTGCTAAAAGTGCACTAATGCATAAAAATAACCTTGAGCAACTTATGGTGAAGTGGAATATATTAATTCCTAAAGATTATTAGAGTAATATTAATTATGGATGGGAAAGTCAAACATGATAAGCCCAAAAATGCAACTCAGATCAGAATATGGCTACTATATGGAAAGAATAAACACAGGAAGCAGGAAGGAAAAATTCAAGTGAAAGAATAAATATACTGTGTAAACATTACCATTTGTTTCACTAACACACCTATCAACCTTCTATTTCTAAATTAAACCAAATGTTTCTTCTTGAGTTCACAAAAGTTCTCAGTTAACATGATTTCTAAATACCAGGAAAGAGAAATTAAAGAGAAAAGCCCACAAGCCTCCACAGCAATTTAAAGATTACTCTGCTAAAAAAAACCAAACTCACTTTGTTAAAAATACTCAGTAAAATCAAGCGTGGTGAAGAAGTATGTTTTGAAACCTCTTATTTACAATATATTAATGAGAAAGCAAACATTTTCATCATTTTGAAGTAATGGGAAGACCAAAGTCAGGGTTTTACCCAGTATGTTTTCCCAAAGGAAGTGGAAACTATCTATCAAAATGTTCTCTGTTCTCAAGAATAAAAAAGGGAAGAAAGAACAAAGAGAAGAGACTGAGGTTAAAAATAACATCTGTATGGTCCCTAAACTGAATTATTATTTTACCTTAGGTTTCACACAGGATAACGATCTAGATAGAAGCTGGGAACAAAAGCAGCTTGAATAATGAGGAAAGATCTAGAAATGCAGAAAAATTCAAAGAGATCCATGTGTTTAAGGAAGGTACACCAGATAACCTTCTTCCCAGACTACTGAAAAGACTGACATATGAAATTTTAAGCCCTATAGAAAGAAGTTAAAATAAAAATTTATCAAGTCATAGAGGGATTGTGGGACTGAAAGAGAGCAAGGATAACTTCTGCATCTAAAACTGATTTAAAAAAAAAAAAAAGGCCCTGGGCTAGAACAGACCAGTACTTGCCTGACCTCAGTAGCATGAAAGAATTTCCAGGGTATAAATGACATACCCCCCCAAACACCTTTTCTTTTTTTTTTTTTTTTTTTTTTTTGCTAAGGAGCTTCCCCTTAGGTTGTGTACAAGTGCAAGCAATGAAAGTGCTTGTTCACTTGAAGTAAATAGGCAACTCAGGTCCAAAAGGCAGCCTTCTGTAGTAACTGTCCTCTTTACACCCTTCTGGTGTAAATGTCATCTTTATACCCTTCCACATTCCTTATTTCTTTTATTTATGAGAGTTCTCTTCTTCTACTGATTTGATGTATCAGCACATACTGTCATGTTCTCTTTAAATTTTATTACCACCCAATGCATCTTGGGGACTTCTCTGAGCCGCCCATCTCCTGAGCAGCCACCTGCCTCTACCTTTACATCTTCTCCTAAAGATTTAAATTTTTAAATTAAATAGGCCACCTCAAGCATGTACCAGCCTGTTCAAGCTGCCTCAGAGGCCATGCACAGACAGAAGGAGGCTTTGCTGTCCCATTTCTAATGGAAAGAAGTCCCACTTCCCTATGACGTATCTTCTTCCTTTGCCTCCCCTCATGGGTGCCTGAGGATATTTAATCGGTTGCAGAGTCTGAAGAAGAGCAAGGAGGCATGATCTTCCATGAAAAGAAGAAAAATGAAAGAAGAAAAATCCCAGATCCTCTAGTATTTTTACTCACAGGCAAGCAGAAGAAATCCAGGTGCAGAAGCAACAGTATGGGTGTAAGAGAAGGGGACAGAACCAAGGTCAACAGCATGCCAAGGCAAGCATGGTTGCTTGCTGTACAACCCTGATGAAGGCCCCAGCCTTGCTCTATCACCCTCTGCATTAATCTACCCCCAGTCTCCAGACTATCTGTGTCTCACCTGATTTTGCCTTCAACACAATCTCTATACTCTTAATGTCTGCAGTTTCCCCTTCCTGTCTTACTCCTCAAGTTTCCACTAGGATTTGCTGCTATCACCCAGATTTATTCTAATCTCTCCAACACCCCCCCTCAATTTAATCCAAATGTTCTCCATCAAACAATCTGACCTAATTTGCCTCTTTCTCTCTTTGTAACACTGATATCTACAGCTCCAAGACGAGTTTGATGGACTCTTAATGCTTTTATGTTGAGATATGAGCTCATTACTGGTCTGGGAACTTTACCTCAAAAAAGCCTGAGCTAAACTGCACTGAAGGACTGTTTGGTGGTGATGGTAGGTTTTAGATGGCTGCACAAAAGATGTGGTCAGTGTGAGTGTCTGAATAAAATGCAGTAACCTCAGTGGGCAAGAAGAAAAGGGTTTTGTACATATACAAAACAAGAATTGTTTGGGGTTAAGAATCTCTATGGTGCTATCTCTAGCTGAGTGTGGAATTATGATATGAAGTCAGTGCTAGGAATCTGGTGGGCAAGTGGGAGAGTGGAATTTAGTGAGAGAGTGGCAGAGCAGTAGTAGTTGGCAGCCTAAATTCTCTTGTGCTGCAAACATAGGGAGGTGATGCCAGTGTGTGATGACCAGTGCACGTACAGCCCTGCTCAGCTTTGCTGTCAGCTTGTATTCCAACCCCATGCCTGGCATGCAGCAGTGTCTCTGGCTTATGTGGTGGAGGAGCAGTAATCAACACTGGTGGCTGTGCTAAGCTAAGATTTGCAGCTGCTGGAGAACCCCTGGCCTTTGTTTTTGTGATGGCTGAAGGCTCCTTTATACAAGTTCAAAAGGCTTCAAGCAAGGGCAAGGGTTTGCCTAAGCATTTTTTACATTGTGGTTTTAATTATGCAATAAAATAATTAATAATTCCACATGATATCTTATGTAAAGTTGGCTGCAAGATTTCCCCAGGAGCCATCAGGGGCATGAAAGAAGGCATGACAGAGTACAGAGGCAATTTTGGCTAAAGCAGTGGGTAGTACAGAAAGGACTGGCCAAATGACTTCAATCTACAGTGCCATTATCAGATAAACCACCTAGAAACATTCAGGGTTTTGTGCTCACTGCTGTTTGCAAACTGTTAAAATGCCTCCTGGCTATCCCCAAATACCTCAGCATTTTAAAACAGCAGCTTCTCTTCTCGATCCCCGTCCCTAAAACACGCAAATTGTTCTCAACAGCAGGAATCACAGACTCATATGTCAGCAACAGCAGCAAAAGTTCTCTTCATCCCTTTCCTATAAAGAAAATACCAGAACTTCTGCCATGTAATTGGGAGCTTATAATAGGAGGCTATTAGCACAACGCTAAATTTGGGCTATTTCAGAGAAGTATATCATTATGTCTGCCGCTTGTTTTGTGGCACATGTACAGTTGTAGTTCAAGTTTCCCTGGAACTGGAAGAGAGGTCTGCACAAAATGCCATGTTAAATTTTAGAGTGATTACTAATACGCAGAAGGGGTTGATTTAAAAACAACAAGCCATGACTTCTAATCAATGCTTGACATGTGTCCAGTTTTCTAAAACTGAAGTGAAAGGTGAGGCTGGTTATTCATAACACATTCCAGTCTTATTTATTTGCATCCATGCATTTGAAAATCCAAGTTTACATTTTTAAAGCTAAATAAAGTTGCCTTGTGACACTCATATTGTATCTATTTCAAATTTCACTTCAAAACCTCATCTCTCCTAAAGCCTCTTCAGTGTGCTTGAAGTAGCACAGCAAAAGAAAAGGAATTTTCAGTTTAACTAGAGCACTGACATTCTGTTACACAATTCGATCTTGTCTATTTACCAGCTCTTAAAAAACAGAAGACACTAAACAAAACAAAACAAAAAAATAATGCTGAATGCATCCAGCCAGCAGTGCCATAGGTGTCTGAATGCATCTGTAGCTTCCCTCTCACTCATCAGTGTAATTGTTGTCATCTTATTCCATTTTTTGATTAGGCTGGTCCGCCAAGCTCCCAGCTTTTCCTGGCCAAACGTTCTTCTGCTGGTTGTCATGGTGACTGCATTGTTAGCGGGGAGAAAGGCTCTGTTGTCTGCCATTGTTCTGTTGTGCTTTAGGTAATGCACGAGGCATCACAAGTGAAGTGGATGGACCTTTTTTGCTCGGCATCATTGCCGAGTATTGAAAATCTCACATAAAAAAGGAGCAAATAGGCCCTGACCAAAGAAATAACCAACTTCTCTTTTTTTTGCTTTTTTTGCTTTTTTTTTTTTTTAAAGAAAGCACGCATTATTATAAAGAGGTAAAACAGCACTGGCGGTTAACTGAATAATCAAAGAAAATGCTAAAGAAATTATATTTATTAGAAGAACAATTGCCATGATTTGGATGTTACCATACAAGAGTAACCATTTGGCAATTTAGCTTCAATATAATTTTTAAATATTCATTTCCCCAGCTAGCAATGTCATTTAACCTCAGATTACATTTAGCTTAAAACACTACATTCTAGGAGTTGAATACAATAATTCGTTTTTTTAAATTTAATCCATTAATAGCTACTTTTAAAGTAAGCTGCCACGGTTTATTACATTTTATACCATTGTCCGAGTATGAAATCACTCTTTTTGTTTTTTAACAGAAAAGAAAGTTTTACTCCAGTTTTAATTAAACTGTCTGAAAAAATATTGAAACAATGCACACTATTCACAGGTTTGACTTTGACACTCAGATCATTTCTTTAAGAGACAGAAAAATCAGACTAAAAGCATGGAGAAAGTTCTTCAAAGAGCCTTATTTCAATGGATTGCCTGACAAGATCTTGCCTTTATACTGTGATTAATTAACACCTTTTCAACAGCAATGTACACATTAAATATTGAAAGCAAACCTAATGCAAATCCCAACTGCCTTAAAACAATCAATAGTTTATGGTTTGGGAGTCAGATTTCCAGCCTCTGTTCAAATTAATCTGCTGGTCCCATTAAGGGAAATCAGCAGGGTACCAGCATTTCTCTCCCCTCATTCCAGGGGAAAAAACACCTTCCAGCAGAACCTGTCACTGGATGTCACCAAAGTTCCATGACTTTGCAGGAAAAACAGCACTATTTTATCAGAAACACTCAAGAGGCTTAAAGAACACCAGTGAAAATAAGTGTGACAGCCAAGGCAGCTCACCTGTAAAGCTGGCAAGGCCGAAGAACCTGCACTCAAGCAGCTGTGGACGTGCTCACTGTCTCTAGTGGAGCCACTGAGGTTTTCATGTTGTGGCTTTAAGCTGCCCAATATCCCACACACCTGGAGCAATGACAGGTTTATAGCTGCTGGCACAGGCAGCTGAAAAAGTGCCCATGGTGGCTTAATTTGGATTGTAATACATATTGACACATATTTTCCCCCTTCAAGGCTGTAAAGTGAGAGTGACATTTTTCCTTTTCTTCTTTATTTAGTGATTTTTTTTTCCTGACTGTTTTTTGAGAGCAGCAGACTGGAGCCATTCCATACCCCATGTACCTCCTGTATTGGGAACTGATGGTGGGATGCACAGCACCTAAAAGAATTTTTGCCTTTCAGGTGCTCAACTCATCCATGTGTCAGACTGGGAATCTAAAAAGAAATTGTAGGAGATGCAGATTTCCTTCAGGGGAATCAATGCAAACACATAATCCAAGGAGAAGCTCTTTCACTAATGTCAAAATAATTGAGGCAAAGGTGAAAAAAAAAATGTCATGAATATAAAACTTTCTAATAACTAATATGTGTCCCAGGAAAATAGTGTGTCCTTTAGTGAAAAAAAAAAAAAAAAAAAAAAAAAATTTGTAATATAATGAAATTTGTCTGCTTTTAAACCTCAAGAGTGGGGATTCCAGAATAACAAGTTTACTTGGGCATCTATGCCACAACGACTTCCTATGAGTACTAACCCCCAAATCCCTTGTCATTTCTAGTTTTTTAAGAAATTACTTTTTAAATCTAGAGGAATTGGAATTCATACCAGTTGCCAAGGAACATCAAAGTACAGCGACTCTGAGTTTGCTGTGGCCTCCAGCTGGCCCCAGTGCCTGCTGGACACAGCAGCAATCCTGCTGTCCTCACCCCTCTGCTCAGGGTGCTCTGGACATGTGCTCAGGAACGTGCACACAAACACCTCTGAGACTGGGTAGTAAATCAGGATTTATCATGCTCACATACAGGAACACAGATTATTTACTTGCACAGCAGAAGCAGGTCTGCACACAGCCTAATGCCAGCTTCATCTATGGCAGAGGTATAATTCCTGCTAAATTCCTAATTCTCTTTTAATTCTATGAAATTACTATACAGCCCAGTTCATTTTACCCCTATTAAATTCAGGAGAGCTTTTCCATAAGGAACAGCTCAGAAACAGTAATATAGGACAATTGCTGTTTTTTGGAGAGCTCTATTGCAAGTGTATTGCCTTCTCAGCTGGAAAGGATGATTACTGATGTCTGAAAAAGGTACTTACAGCTTAGTACACAGTAAACATGTATTCTGTTTTTCTTTTGCTCTGTTAAACAATATAATACACAGCAAAAATCTACAGAAAAAGCAATCAAAACAGACACACTTTAGGAAGAATCCCAATGCTTCTTAATTTGTACTTCATTCTTTCCGTCAGCATTTCTACCCGCATTCATCACTGAATATTCATTCCCGCTTCTGTCTTTGGGTTGAGTGTGGCAGCAGCCCAGCAGAGTCACACAGGTATTTCCGTGAAAGGGGAGACAAGGCATCCCTCCCCCATCTCTGCTGTATCGCAGGAGGGTCCCCAGCCCCGCTCGGGTTTGGGAGAGCTGAGCTCCCCACCAGCCCCCTTTGCCCTGCCTGATGCGCTGAGAGCTCCCCCTCCTGTTACAGCCAATCTTAACCGCAGCCGACAGATTAATATTATTACCTCATTTTAATTAATTCCTCTCCTCAATTCAAAAAAGCACATCTGGTGCTTTTCACAGCCAGACAAAGCTTCTTTCCTCCCATCCTCTCCTGAACATCAATTAATAACTTGGCAACAAAAAGAAAAGAAGGGTTTGTTCTCTGTACCTAACAGTCACAAGTGACAGAGAGAAAGAAAAGGGACTTGCTCCAGACAGAGGTCAAGGGAAATGACAGAACTGCCAAATCTTCTGTGTTTCTGCAACTCAGCAGAGCTTATTAGTGACACAGCTACTGTGGCTGTGCGGTTTCCAGACCAGGATTGTCTCACATCTCTTCAACTTGAAGTGCACGAAAAATGATGCGTAACTCGTCTCACCCACTCAGGCAGGTGGTTAACCATTGGCTCCCAGGCAACTGCACAAGCCCAAAAGTGATTCAGACCTTACTGAAAACATTTCAACTCTCGAATCCACAGTTCAATTTATAAATAGAAGTGATTCCCCTTCCAGAATTTCTCAAATCTCTAAAATTTCCTAATACAAGTAGAACACACACAGCATCCTGAGCCCCTAGTCCTACAGAGATCAGTGCCTAGCAAACACAACACAGTGACCAGTGGCACTGAAGACAGTGAGGATGAAAGTAAATTTCCAGTTCTCCATAGCAGGAGGAACTCTCTTTGACTGGGGAGATGAAAACAAGAGATGCCACTACTAAAAAAAGTTTGTTCTGACCATTTGTGCAACATTAAGAGATGCAGAACTAAACTGTGACTCTGGGTATGTCCTCACTGGCCCATGGTCTCCCACAAGACCTGATCTGCACACAGGGAGACAAGAGCTGAGCTGAGCCTAGGATGTGCCCATCTGGCTGGCAGGGTGGGTTGACCACATCTGGTGCTCTGCAGGTAGGAGGTCTGGTGGCCATCAAAGCCTTCTCACCTCTAAGTCACCATCAGACACACATGCAAACACGGCTGGACATTTGCCATTGCATTTTGTGACTGTTCCCTGTTTTCCAGCCTGACCTCAAGAAAGATACTGATGCCAGAAAAAGCACATGAAACTTTCCAGAATGATAACCATTCATGATAAGTAAGGAGAAGTGTCACTGAGTCAAAATCAAATGTGAGATAGAAATTAAAGGAATAATTTATTAGTTTTTCAAAAGGTTACTGGTGCCATATTGTTCTGTTGTTGTCCACATGCAACTCCAGAATCTCAGTTTTTCAGTTCTCATTGTAGACATAGGCTTTGAAGTTCCTGTCCAAACTGTCTCCCTTCTTTTAAACTCAGCATCAGTAACTGAGGTTTGTGACTTGTTTGGGAGCTTGGCTTTCCCTTGGAATTTTGTTTTGTTGGTGCCTTTATCCTAGCTTTGTAGCTGCCACTTTCTTTCTTTCTTCCTTTCCTTTTTATTTTATCTCCTTTTTTTTACCCCCTTCAAAGCCATTTAGTGTGGATCATGCTCTTGTGATTTCAGTTCTTCTTGGGAACCAATTTTTTTAATGCCCAAATAACTTGTGGCTACCTTAAGGTGCTAGTACATGAAGCTATATATTTTAAAAATCAAAAGAGGCATGAAAATGAGATAAAAATTGTATTTATGCATAGTTCATATCAAACACAAACCTGTATTTTGTATCAGATGAAATGTCTTCTCACAGGCTGGAATTTCATTAGACATGAGATGAATTTCATTACAATTAAAAAAATCCAGAAAAAATTGGAGAAAAAATAGTAAGCTGCTGATAAACACAAATTTTAAAAATGCAAAATTTAATTCAACTGTCCCAAAACATAAGATTCAGTATATCAGCAGTATGACCACTCTTAAAACATTCAAATTTCTATTTTCTTTTTATTATAGAACTGACTGTCAGACAAAACAATGTAAGGGAAGGAGCTGTGTTAGCTAATCTGCTGTAATCCTTTCAAATCTCTGAAAGAACAACAAGCGCTTGATAAGCAGGGTCAGGCTGGGGCAGGATTTTGATAGGAGACATCTAAGGAATGTCTAGGTGCTTCAGGAAGGGGATGTGGGTGATTTAGCAAGATGGCTAAATCAGCAAGCTTCCTCCCCCTCCACTTGGGTGAGGAGTGAGGGAGCAGAGCATGTGCTGCAGACAGAGCAGCCTTTTGGGTGAGACAGGAGTAACACAGGAAATCCCACCAGGTTTTGTTTTATCAGGCAGGGGTTTTAACACACACCAGCTCAGGTAAGCACATCTTGCCTTGCTGACTGATGGATAAACTATTTCCCACATCCAGGCCTAAAATTTGCAGGGTGTTGTCAGGTGCTGTTAAGCCATGCCATAAACCATGCTGTTCACCCATTGTCTTGAGCCACTTCTCTCTTACACACTTTGTACATGTTAAAAATGTGTTTCTGCAAAATGCTTATGAATGGCAGGAATGCCAGCTGTGCCCATTACAGCTATCACCCAGAGCAGTCCTAGTGCTGGCTTTAACAGCTGATTATATGTATAATCACCGAAAAACAGATGATATGAAATACCAGTAAATATTTTTAATTAACTCCCCACAAAGTTCTCATCTGAACCAGAAAAATAAATAAGGTAGAATTATTTTAGAAGTACGTACCTTGCACTTCTGAAATATTATACAGGCTGTGCTTGCAAAAACAACTGCTCTCCAAGAAAATATTTGATTGAAAAGTCAGTGTCTGTGACTACTGAAAGAAATGCAGCAGTTTCAATGAAAAGAGTAAAAACCCCTCAGACCTCATTTTATGCTTTTTTGTTTCCACTGAGCATATTTTAAGACTAATCAGCCTTATAAAAGGTACCACTGTTAATCTACTGTTTGTCTTCATCTTCACTGCAGCTGCTTAGTAGATAGAGAGCAAACAAAACCAGAATTAAGGTCATTCCATTTAAATCCTTCAGAGTGGAAGACAAGGACTGAATTATTGCTGAGAATTACATGAAGGAAAGCCCATGATAAGATACATATTGTTTATTATTTGCCAGACCCATAGTGGTACTGCATTTACATATTTGTGAAGGGATTACATTAACATTTTATGAGATTAACTGGGAGAGCATGGGGAGATTCTCTGATATAATGTCCACACAAATTAAAAGTAAAGACTGTAGGTTGTATATATGGATAGTGAGAAAATAACCCAAACTTTCCAGCTACCAATCAGTTGTAGTGCAGGAAATATAATTACATTTTTTCACATTAAAAATTTAAAGAACTTTATTACTTCTCATCATGCAGAACAGGTCTGACTCACACAGGATCATTAAGGTAAAAACCTTAAGGGATCATTTTGGTTTTTTTGACAAGACACCTTAAACTTGCACTTTCACATTTTTAAGGCAGAAGGAAAAATAGTACCAAAGATCACTTTTACGTTAATAATAGGAAATAATTTCACAGTAGTCAAATATGACTAGAAAACCCATAAGCTTTTTCTTCAAATTAGGAAATATTCCCTGGAAGCTACTCTGTATAAATAATACACAGTAGGTTTAGTGTAATCTTTAGTAGGAGAACATGCTATCTTTAGAGCCAACAGTAACACCACTTCAAGAAGGAAACGCTGAGTGAAGAGAGCATCTTGCAGCTCTCTCACACTTTAAAATCAAATCCATGGGCTCTGGAATATCAGCAGCCCCAGGAGCCCCATGGCTGCAAGGTGTGAGTCAGCTCCACCACTCTGACCCCTCAAGTGGCAGAGGAATGTCCTGGTTTGGTTCCTGTGCTGCCTCAGGCTCCCTGCACTCAGCCCCTGAGAGGCTCACTCAGCACTGAGCCTGGGCAGAAATCAAATATTAGCAGTAGGTATCCCCAAAGGAAAAAAGGAAAAAAAAAAAAAAAGAAGGGGAGCATTTCAGGTGCTTGAAAAGGAGCTCTGCTCACATGTGATGCAGGTGAGGGGTGAGCTGTTGACAGTGTTGCGATCTGCCCCAGAGAATGGGCTCTGGTGAGAGGGGTTACCACCCACACCACCACAAAGTTCTTTTTTTCAAGCAACAGTTCTCACTGCAGATAAGTCTCAAACACCAAAACACTGCAGATTTACAGACAGCCTCAGACAAATCTACTTTCCCCCCATCCCTTTCTCTCTCCCTCCTTTCTCCTCACTATAATGAGATATTTTTGGTTATCCTGTTTCATTTGGTCTCCCAAAAGTCCTTCACCCTTCCAAGCCAAGTGGTGAGTGAAGATCCTTTAACCACAGCCACGCATTGTCTGTGTCTGGGTTCTGTGGGGGGTGACAGCAGGATGGGGAAGGGGCACCCAGAGCAGGGACATGACCCCCCAGGGGACCAAGCCATTACGTCTCACTGTGTCTACAGGTCACATGAATGATTTCTTCAGCTTGTTAGGAGCCAGCAAACCTTGTGAGAGAGTTTTGCCCCAGCCCCTCAGGTATTTTAGCAGCACACTGAGTCAATTGGACCATGCTCTTTTGGGCACATCCCTTCTTCTGAAAATTCACCTGCACATGTTTAATTTTATGTGACTCTCCTGGGCCTTTGTATCAGTAACTGGATGAATTAAAAAAGCAAATGAAAAGTTGGTGGGTCATAAATCTTTCAAGTGTCAATTGTTAGCAACAGTAGAATTTCCAGGAATAACCACAAACAGAAGATTCAGGGTGAGGCAAGACTAAGTGTATTTTTTTCTCCATTTTTTAAGGAGTGCAAAATGAAAAATACTGCTTTATGTTCTGCTCTTCTCTGTAGAGTGTGTCTGTTGCATTGGGAAACCTAGCCTGTGTCTGCATTTCCCATACAAAACGCTCTTCATTTATCCATTTAGGACATACATAGCTTCAGTGTCATAGTGCTAAGGACTTTCACTAAGGAAATAATGGCTATATACAGTCAGCTATTGGGTAGAATAATACTGAAGATAACAGTCATTACTAGAGCCACTAAAGAAACACATAAAAATTCTAAAACTGTCAGAGGTGACATCTGCAAATTATGTCACTTGCATTCTTACATCTCTGAAATGTCTTGAAACACTTACACTAAAATGTCAGTAACATAATTCACCACAGACGTGTTACAAGGATGACAAGGATAGCAGGGCTACATAAAAATATGATAGAAATACTTAATATAAGGAAAATACTTTTCTTTGTGCATATACAAAAGGGATTCTCTGTTACATGCTGACATGCTGAAAGCACTCTGAATTTACCTTAGTGCAAAAAAAAAACCCCAAGCCCTCAAGTACTCATTACCTTTTTCAGAATATTGGAAAAATAACTAAAACTCATTATTTAACACCCTCTGTATCTGGAAACACATGAACATATGTGTCTGTATTTTCTAGCATGCACATAAGGTCAGAAATCCTTTCCCCCTCATTCTCTGTTCTTTCTGTGAAATGCTGCTACTATTTTGTTTATTGTCATAATCATCTGCAATCGTGACATTTTTGTGTCATTTTAAGTACTAAACCAGTAAGAAGACACAGAGCTCTGTGAAGAACAACAAAAAGTCCTAGGAGACACAAATGGAGAAAGGCTCTGTTGCTTCTAGCTCTCATTTGTTTGAAAGCAATTATCAAGAAACAAGTCACCAATAGTCAAATGTCATCTAATGCATCAACGTGCATTTCCACCAGCGTGACACCTGCCAAGTCCTATAAGCTTGAACTTTAATTCTTGGATGATGGTCCACTCAGTCTATAGCATATAGCATTAACAGCAAACTTGGAAAACATATGTAACACCACACAAGAGCTGTTTGTCCAGTTTGTGGCCATTTAAAAAAAAATACATTGTATGGCAATACATCATAAATGGCTTTATGTATTTGTAAAACACTCTTTAATGTTTTATCAAAGCTGACCTAGTAGTTGGGATAAAAAAAGAAAGGAAGAAAAGGATGGTATTCAGCTTACAATTAAGGAACTAAAAAGTTATTTATTTGCAAATGTTAGTCTCTTGAAAGGAAGTTTTATAGAGATTGAATTAAATAATTTATCTAACAAAGAAGGCATTATATTTGTAACATGTAAATATTGACTGACTTAGGTAATGAGTGGCTGTGTATAAACAGACTCTTTTTTTTTATTTCAACTGGAGTCTAGAGCAGACAGCTTTGTATATTTTACAGTCTCTTGTACCTGAGCCAACAATTGATAGTGGAGGAGATCAAAGCCTTGATACAGAGATGCCAAGCAATTTGTGAATAAATGTGCTCCTTAAAAAAAGATAAGAGCACAAAAGAAGTTTTAAGATACTTTTGTCATCGTTTAAATGGTAAATAGCTAATTACTGATGAGTTGTGTTAAAGCTGTACACAATGTACCAACAGGACAGAAGTTCAAAAAATGCTTTCTATTTTTTCCCCCAGATTTGTGAATAAGAAGATATTTTACACTAAAAACAGCCATGACTCTTTCTGTTCTCAACAGGAATATTTCTTTTGACTTTCTAATTATTTCTTCAGAGTTTATGAAGTGGGCTAGGATGTGAATTTTTCTGCATAATTGAACTGAGATATTTAAGGAGAAAACAAGGAAAAAATGCCTTCAATGTCCATAAGATGCTCACTAATAATGTCTGCTCAATTAAAGTAATTTTTAACATATTCAAGTATGTATTGGCACATAGAGTGAGAACATTCTGCTCAAGACTCAAGCCCCTTCATGGTTTCTATTGAAGTAATGCTGCCTAATTTATGAGCAGGCTGAGCAAGTTATGCTTCCAGAAATTGTTGTGTAAGGAAAAGACAGTTAAAAGTATAAAAGTAGTAAGATATATTTCACAGCCAGCTTGCTGAGATTGTAGAACTATACAGAGTACTACAATGTACTACAATTGTACTACAATGCCTTCAATAATTTGAAAAACTCCACGTATTATGTTTTGATTCCTATATATTTTTGAAGGGTTAAAATGTGGGCACAAGTATTTTCTACTTATATAACAAAGTACTTGGCTTCTTCACTTTTTATTATGCAATAAAAGATAACAAGTCAGAAGTACAAATGTAACACTTAACTATGGCTCTTAGAAATGAACATTATAACCCCATCTCTGGAGTTGTTTTCTCACACTGTATCAACAAAATTGGCTAGAACAAAGGGGAAAGGTGAATAATATCTGAACAACAGACACTTATTTACTGCTGTGTAGTACCAGGAGACACGCAGACTGGAGAGGAGCTGAGAGAGAAAGGCAGCTCTCCATGCAGATGCGTATTTAAAAGAAAAACAACAAAACACTCTGTGTATGAGTGCAGTGTGTGCACATGCATGTTTGTGTGTGTCTGCAAGCAGCAGGAAGGCAGTGCTGTAGTGACTGGAAATACCCCCATTCCAGCTTTAAACCAGCCAGCTCCAGCAACAAAAACACTGTGAGGATGCAGCTCAGGAGCCAGAGCGCTTCCCAGGCACTGCGATCTGGGCAGCAGCCCCTGCTGCAATCTATGTTCCAGCCCCTGCTGCAATCTGTGTTCCAGCCCCTGCTGCAATCTGTGTTCAGCCCCTGCTGCAATCTGTGTTCAGCCCCTGCTGCAATCTGTGTTCCAGCCCCTGCAGGAATCTGGGTTTCAGCCCCTGCAGGAATCTGGGTTTCAGCCCCTGCAGGAATCTGGGTTCCAGCCCCTGCTGCAATCTGTGTTCCAGCCCCTGCAGGAATCTGTGTTCAGCCCCTGCTGGGTTGCACCTCTGCCTCCAGCATGGACACACCTGCAGCAGCAGTTTCCCGAGCACAGGCAGGAATCTACAACGCTGCACCCCCTGCCTCTCACTTGTCTCACACCTCTGCTTCCTCTGTGCTCCGGGGGAAATCTGAACATGGACTTCTCTCTCCAGCCACGGCTTATTTCACCCAGCTGTAAAGGCTCGGGGCACTAAAAACCTGCAGTCTCTGACAGTGCTCGAGCACTGAGTTTTGTAGTGTTCCTAGAAACCACCAAAAGCACTGTTTTCCTGGCATTATTTCGCCATTGTCAATATTTGATCGCTTTATTTTACACCTTTCCAAAAAGTATTGCAGCATAGAAGAAGCAATGATTTTCATTCACCATGGCCATGTTCTCTAAGGACCCTGATATCAGGCACTTTTCCCATTCATATAATGATTTCCAGGATTTTTCCTGGTTATTTTGGTCGATGGCTGACATTTGTTATGCATAAAGTTCATCCTTTATCATATTTTAAACCCATTCATGATGTGCTGCTATCTCCTTAACTTAATGAATGTATTGGAAATACATCAAAATGCCAGGTACCATGAGAGTTCCCCAGCGTGCTGTATTTAGAAGTTGCCAATCTAGAGAAATAAAAAGCCTTCTTGCAGTGTATCACCCAAAGCTAGATTTATCACCAACTATGATTGAGAAATCTAATAATTTATTGTTTAAACACAGAATGACAAAAGCATAACAAACTTTAAAAACCTAAACAAACTATACTTTCAAAAAATTCACTTAAATCTGTGATTCTTTTTCTTATCTACTTTAGCTTCTTTGAAACTCCTGATACCTTTCTCCAGGTTAATTGTTTTCCAAACTTTGGTAGGCAAACCTTGGAAATTTCTCAACACTGTAGATCTCCCAGGTTTTACTGTTTATCACAGCTATTTCAATCAGGTGCCCAAAAAATGGTTCTTCCATCCTCTGTCTTCCTGTTCATCAGTATCTCATTTTCTTTGATTGGTCCTGGGAAATCATATGGACATGCAGAGGCTGAAATAATTTCTTTATTCTCAAGCTGTCTGCATAGATCCCTAACTGTGGATTACTAGATTTGGAATGCAAGATCTCTGTTTTAGCTTGTCCCTCAGCCTTAAAGGTGGAATGGCAAAATGTAGAGCTGTAGAGCACTTCACATTTATGTTCAACACCACAGGAAAAAAAAACAACAACAACAACAACAAACCACCTGTAGATGATGAAGGCAAGTGAGGTACTTGGCTTGGGATCTTCCCCCTCCTCTCCTGCAGTGAAGGGATGTGAGCACTGTGTGTGTGTGGGTGTTCCCCACTCCCTGTGTCCCTCCTGTGCCCAGCTCAGCACCCTGCAGCCGCCCTCACTTGCTGATGGAGCCCTCTGCAGCACCAGCTCCCAACCCATCCAGGAGGGAATTCAAGCCGTGCTCACAGTGCAGCTCACTGTGGTCTGTGCCCTGCACTGGGAGGCAGAGGAGGCGGAATGGGCACAAACATTTCTGCATCTGAGCCTGAAGGGCCAGAGCCTGCCCCTGTCCTTGAGTCTTTCCCATCCAAATAAGGTTAAGTCTGTAATTCTTGGAAAATCTGCTCTTTCACTATTAGAAAGGCTGAAATTATTTCTTCTTTGGCAGGCACTTACAGTTTTTGCAGACTGAAGGCCAGAAGGTGTTTCTGCTAGGATTTCACCATTATCTGATATTTTCCAGCATCTGTAGATTTGATGTGTTTGAGTTACATTAGCCTTGAAATTATTGACCTGTTCATTACACAGGTAGTAATTTACATCCCATGCTAATTCACAGAGGCTAAGCTTTCTCCCACTTTCAGTTTCTCAAAAAAAAGCTTACTTGACGTCTGATCCTGATCTCACATCTCACTACTCCTAGACAGTTATTCCTGAAACTATCATGCACTTAATATGGAGGCTAATGTCTCGTTTTCCTTAACAATTTTTCGTTTGAAAACTACATGTGTGACACTGCACATTCAAATAGTACTACATAGATGCATCTGTGTTAGATATTGAGGGATAACTTGGTTTCTTTCTGAGCACTGAACAGCTGATCTGTTTCTGTATTTATGTCTCACTGCATGTAACTCCAAAGTTGTTATAATCATGTCACAATAAACACATTAAGAATCTTGTGCACGTCATCACTATCAAAGGGAGTCTCCTGTTCCTTTCAGTTTTAAGATTTAAAGTAGCCTTTTCTTTCTTTTTTATTTTTTTGCGTGTAGCAAACTGAGGGGTTTCTAAATTACTGTTTCACATACAGATATTTTTTACACCCTAACTCATAACCCAATCAACCAAGAAAACTCCAAACCCAATTCAAAAGCTCAAGCTGTAGCATTCTATTTGGTAATAAGAATAAGGATTTATAATGTGGTGATATGTAGTGCCTAGATAAGAGGCAGATTCCATTGGAGTGAACATGGCTTCTCTATTTTGTTATAGCCTTCTGTTACTTTTTGCCAAAATGCCCTACTAAATTTTCATGTGTCCATCACGGTAATTTTGCTTCAAATATCTATGTTATCCCCACAAAAATTCTAATCATATTAGGCCACTTTACATCCCACACTATTCTGTAACACCAGATTCACAACATCTAATTTTATTAATTGCATTTTATTAATTGCATTTTATTAATGCAATATTTGCAAATTACTGTAAGAAATCTCCAGAAATGCTACAGCAATTGTAAGAGCAAAACAATTATGTGGCAGACAAATAGATCAGATGTTGAGGTCAGGTATTGTAAGAACTTTCCAGTGAGACAGGAACTTCCCAGGTGGCACAAAGCACGAGTGGAAATAAAAATCATGAAGTCACCTCCTTTACTTGTCATAACCAATCAGTTGGCTGTGAATCTCCAGCTAACTGCACCCTCCAAAGAATTTCTTTAAAAAGAGCTGGAAGATTTTTTTTCATATCATTACTGTCAGCATGTGCAATTTAAGTATGTGAAATGTACACATGCTTCCAGCATATTCAAACTTCCTTTCTATTATATTTCACCCAAAGGAAAGAACAATCTCTCTTTCATCATTCAACCTGAAACTGCAGATATTAAGACTCACACGGAAAAAAAGCCAGACAGCTTATACTACAACATCTCCAGTTGCTGCATCTACAAAGGATTATTATTCCAGCACAAAAGAGGGAATATGAAAATAAGATCAAAGAAGCACACTTTAAAATTGAGGAACACTGAGTAAACCCTAAAGATTTGCAGAGGATGAATTTCCATACTATTATGTAATTCTACAGGTTGTCAATAGCCCTAGCAATCAGATTACTTACATAACTGTGTGGGAAGTAAATGTCTCTTTTCTAATTTTCTTGCAAAATTAAAAGGAAGAAGATCATTAGAAAATTCAAACTAAACACTGATACTGATACCAATTTTAAAATTTCTAACTACAATGAAATAGGCTCTGTTTTACTGTGCAAAGCATAGAAGCAACATACAATGATTTGACATTTTAAAATAAATATTTTCAAAGAAAAATGCTAAAAATATCTCTTTCTGTATTTTAAGGTCCAATTCAACTGTAGATAACCACTAAAACACAAATTCCAATTGCAATCCAGTTACAATGCACACCAAGCACAAAAGCCCTCTAATGATCTTTGATTAGTTCTTTATTAAATTCATCAAGGGAGCAAAGAAAATTTAATAGTCTTCACCATTTGTCATCTTTCTGATTACAGTTTTGATTAGAACTTTCAGCTCTTTTTTTCTTCTTTCCTAGCCATGGCTATTACTGTGATAGTGCTTCTTTCCTCTAGTTTAAGAAGTACAAGATAGGACAAATGAAACACATTTGTAATTAAATTTTTAAAAAATAAAGAATATATTTAACCAGGTGTGTTAATGCCCTGAAAAAGCCTAGTAAAGAATATAAGATCTTAAAAATGCAAAACATCCCTTAATGGAATGTCTCTACATTCATACCGTAAAACTTTTCATAGTCTCAGATAAGCAATATCTTGCTTAACTAATCAAATACCTTAAAAATACCTGCACATAGATGTAGAAGAAGAAAAAGAATTTCCACATTTTAATTTTTTAGAAACATTTTAAAGTGTGTTCTACTGTTTTGGTATTAAGTGTTATAATTCACTTATTTAATACAAACAAATAAAGAGTTGCTTTACTCTGCATTAGTGATACCTCTAGCATAAAAAATTGGAAAGAAACCTAGTATAAAAAATTGGAAATGTTGTAAATAGGTGAAACAATTTTCACAATATTAAGCACTGTGCCAGTCAAAAATGTGTGCATTTCAATCCCAGTTGCAAATGTTGAAACTTTTATATTCCCAATGTTAATCCTGCTCTGTCACCTACTGTATGAAGCAGGCCCTGATACACTGAGAAGAAGTGAAGGGAGTTGCAGCTTTCTTATTTAAAAGTATTACTGCCTTCAGCAGCAAATACTGTTTTCATCAGCATGCAAAGGACAGATTTAACAGTTTCTGGGTAAAATCCTGAAACACCCCTGAACTGAGGGATAAAATCAGGAAGCCCATCTTTAGCCAGAGGACATCCCAAGCACTGGGATGAAGAGCCATTTCTCTCCGTTCTTACAACCCCAGAGCAGGGAACCTTTAGATCTTCCTACAGATCTGAATGTCTCAGAAGAAACAGAAGGTTTGAGCTGTGTCCCACCCCTTGCGTAGCCTCATAACTCTGCATTTTCAGGATGGTTTTTAACATTATGTCATTATAGGAACTGCTCTACAGACCTAAAATGCTTGTGATATCTATAATTTGCCTTATTGCAATTCTGCTGAATATTAGGCTCTGTATTTTCCAAATCTTTGCATTTCCAAGGGTGCATAAATGAGAACTTCCCCTAGCTAATTTGAGCTTTTTTTTTTTCCTCACTGGCTGTTTACAGTTCCTTATATGATCCTAAAAATTAGGTGAAACTCCAAATGCAAGTTGTTATTTTGGAGCTTTCCCTTGGGCATCATGGTCTATTTGTCACGTGGTCCCAAAGGCAGCAGTCATTTGTTTGTATCACATTTGGCTTGATAGTTGTAGCAAGGGGGAAAATGCAGAGAAATAATAGAAATGGAGGCATTTAACATTGGTGTTTACCGCAAAATTGGTACATCTTCAGTGTGGAAGATTCATAATGTGACTTTACAGCTAGGATTAAAGGCTTCACTGTAAAAAATAAAGCTTTTCAGTCATGAAAAAAACATAATCTTCAGCACACAGAGCTTGCAGAGCACCAGAAATGGTAAAATCCACAGAGGTGCTGACAGTATCATTGAGAAGAAGTCAAAGTTTTACACCTCCTAACTGCTCTTTATTAGAAAATGATTTATTCAGTATAAAATAGGGTTTCAAAATGATGATGGGATTAATCAACTTGTTAGAAGAGAAAGTATTGAAATAACTTCACGGTTGGCATAGCCGGTTGTCGGATCAGCTCTCCCTTTCATAGGCACTTGTTATAACAGGCAGGGGGCTAACCCTCTCAGACATGGAGCTAATCAGTCCTTGAAAGTCACTTCATCCACTGGAGTGGAATAATGTACTCCAGCGTCGTTTGTCCACCTCTACCATTCGGAGCAATGTTATTTAGACTGTCCATTTTTGCCTCATCAGCTTCCATTTCAAAGAATTTATTTTTTTTCAATGGCATCTTTTATCAGAACATCAGGTTAAATGCATTGTCTCCTACTATCCCCTTTGTAGTGGACATTGTAAAGGCCAGCCTGTGACTATATAGCAAGATAAAGAAAAAGCAGCTGCAGAGTTGGAATGGCTGTTCTTTGAGCTTGATTAAATTCTCACAGAAAAGAAAAAAAAATCTGGACAAGAAATAAGATCACAATTAATGACCAAAACCAATATTTCCAGAAAAAAAAAAAAAAGTTAACTTAATCAGCTTGCTGGATTGCAGGGTTTATTTACAATTACCATGCAGATGTGGGTAGCACGTGCCTGCCCACCCTGTGCAAACAGATGTTCTTTGTCTCATTTTGCAATATTTGTTTCTGCCTTCCTCACCACGACTGGCTGCCTGCCCTGCCTGCAAGAATTGGTTCTTTTCCTGAGTCTGGGCTGGGCCTAATTGAACATGAATAGATTCCCTGGCCCCAAACAGGATCACTGAACTTGAAGAAGACAAAAGCTAATGGACGAGGACAACAGAATCAACCTTTCTTCACTACCAGCTATTCCTCACTGTCACTCAGTGCTATCAGTAGATTAAATGTTTGCAATGAAAGTTTTTATAAAAGAGGTATGTCTTTCTCCTAGTACTTGGATATTCCTCCTTGGGAAATGTCCAGGAAATAAATAAAAGTAGGACTAGATGAAACGATGTTGACAATTCGATTATATTTTACATAGAATTCACTTACTCAAAAAATCCTCTTAATATGTTAATTCCACGCTTTGTTTACATTTGTTTTGTTTGTGTGGTGAATGTGTTTTATTCTTGTTATAGTTCTGTCATTTTAGACCTTTTCTCCTGTCTGGAGGAGGCTGGTGTCAGAAAGAGAATAGACATCTTTTGAAATTTGTTCATCCAAATCGATTAATAAAACGAGCACTTAGAAGCCTCCTCTTCCTCATGCAGTAAGAGCAAGCCAAGTGGCTACTTTGAAACATTTCTTATTCAATGGCCCCCATAGGGCTTCTGCTGTCTCCAACTGTGTCCCTGTGTCTTCCAGTGATTCCCGTAAAAGATCATGAAAATCAATTCTATTTTGCATAAATGATTGCCACTTAAATATCAATAGCACAAAAGATAATGCATGGGTTTAGGAGAGAGCACTCCCTTCCCTGAGCTGAGAAGAGTCTTGCTGACATGCAGAGGGGAATATTGATGCCAGCAGGATGTTTTCAAGAGCTTGTCTGTTTGCACTGTTTGGGCCATAGTGTAAAAACTACCTTGCTCAATTGGCTTTTTCTTTTTTTAATATCACTGTTCATGTCTGTTTCCACAGTGCATAATATACTTATTCCTGACCAAACATTTGAAACAGAAAGGAAGATAATCTGAAAACTATGGCAATTCAAAATGCACATTTTTCTCTTTTGATTAAAGGGTTTTTTCTTTAAAATTAAAAAGTTTTGGCCTTGTATTGAACACCAGTGAGTTTTACTTTAAGAAAACAAATAGAACTAAAAAATAAACAAACTCCCCTCACCTTTTCCTGTAGAAGCAAAAACTTCCCACAGACTTTTTATAACTCAAACGAAATTTTTTTACTTTTATGATATTTCATTCATTTATTTCATCACAGTGCACGTAACATGTCTGATAGAGCTTCCTACAGAGAGTGGTTCCCTGCTGCCCTGCCAGCCAGTTAAGCATAAGGAAAAGTCATTACAATAAAATGAAAAGCTAATGGGGAGGAGGAAAAGGAATAAAGATAACCATCCCAAGTCACATTTGCTGCTTCCCTCCAGGAATGGTTCCTGAAACCACTTGTTTGAATACAAAAATGAGTTGTGGGTTTTTCCTGACCTTTTCCATCTAGTTACAAATGGTGTTACTTGAAAGGCTAACTCAAGTCTTTTGCACTGTGAGAGTAATAATGTATAATGGTACTTATGTGTTGTAAATTAGGCCCTTGTCAATAAACATCCTTTTTAACCAGATACTTACTTTCTTGAATTTCATAATAAAGCAGAAATAACCTCTATGAAACAGGAAATATTCTATGTGGAACAGAAAAATTAAGCTAAGGAAAAGTATCTTTGCTGTTCAGCAAAAATTATTGGTAGTAACCAATTATTGGTAATAATTGGCTTCATTTAACATATTTTCATAAATCAGAACTATGAAAATAGAGTAAATTAATTTATATCGTCTTCATATCACAAATCACAATGATGGAAAAGAAGATAGGTGCAGAAAATGAGATGTGTTGCTTTCAAATATGCCACATGATCAGAAGCTTATTTTTATACAGTTAATGTTCTTTGTTTATCCCTTCATTATTATTCTGCCAGATTTTTGTTTTCTGTCTTGACTGCCATGGTTCTTCATCATTATATGCATTTCTCTCACAAGAGAAATCCTGCTAAAAACATTAGTGCTTCTGCATTTGAGTCTGAAAGCAACTGTTCACTGAATCACCTACTTTACACCTATATGGAAGAACAAATTGATGCTTAATTGTTTTATGGGAATAATTGATGCTTCAAAGGATAGCGGTAGACCTTCCTGCAACTCTCCTGTAAAAATTGTTTAAAAGCATTTTAAATTCAATATCTTGATAATTTCTGCCTGAATACATCAGGTGAGATCTTAATTGATAAGTCAGTGGAAGTTGTAAGCCGAAATAAACCCCGATATTAGCTGAAAGCTAAACTGAATGGATTGCATATTACCAATGCTATTCATTGAAATAAACTAAATTGTTGAAATTAACAAAGCATAGTCAGAAAAGGAGAGCATAATTATCTTTTCAAAAGGTATCCTGATACTTTGCCCTTGAAGGAGGGACACAGACCAGAGCCCACGAACTGCTTGTGCTTCAACGCTCTTCTGCAATGCTCCCAGTGTCCTGGATGAACAGACACCACTCCCTTCCTGTCTTTGCTTACAACTATCTAATCTCTCCAGGGCCCTCTGCTGTGACTCCCCATCCTGAATGCACTGAATTTCAAATCCTGGTACAATTACGGGTGGCTACGTGCTGCGTTGCCTGCTAAGACAGGTGCTTCATGCTGAAGTTGGGGGATATCTGGCTGCTGCTATTTCTCTGCAGTCTAACATTACAGTGCAATTGGGGCAATGTTTCTGAAAGACCAGTTCAGTACATTAGCTCTCAAATATGAAAAAATACACTTTCATCATTGAAATTATTCACTTAAAGCAGCACTTCAGCAAAACATTGTTCACACTGACCTTGCAATTATATCGCATCTAGTGTGTACTGATTTACATACTGCATGCTTTTCCACCTGTAATTGAGGCTATTTAGCAGAATGCAGAGGCTGAGCTCCACCCTCTGTATCTACCAGATTACACAGAAGGTGCAAATTCAACAAAACCTGCTGGGGATGCTGCTGCTGAAGCTGCACTACAAGGGCTCATTGCCCAGCAAAGTAACACTCCTAGCCTGGCAGGATTACCTCAGCATCTTTTTTCAGTAAAGGTTATGCCATTCCCAGTGTAAATCACACATGCTGCCTAGTAAAAATCATTCTAAGATAAACTAATCTGGAAAAAAAAGGGAGACACTGGGATGGCACAGTCTCATTTTTAGAATTAGGCTAGAATTAAAATATTTTATTAGATTCCATTTTTTCAGTAATTTTAATGCTACTGTTTTAATTGCTCCTTAGAAGAGTATTTCTTTGTATTTTTTTTTATTTCCTTGGCTGAGTGAGGAACTTCTAAAAATGCTGAATTTTTAACTACCAAATCCCTTTTAGATTTAAATAATCATTTGCCCACAAACTTTTCAGGATTTGGGAATTAATGAGTCAGGTTCTTCCGGCCCCTGAAAATACAAGCAAATTAAATCACTACTTTCATTCATATAAAAATATCTTCAAATATTTTATTTTACAACACTTTTTGTTTTGCACACTGTTTGGTTATTAATGAACTATGGGCTGAGAATACTGATGGCCTAATTTGCTTCTGAAAACGTGAAAAATGTCTAAATCAGAAATGTCCCGAGGGGAAGGCCCAGGGGAAATAATAATATAAAAGTAAAGCCATCTTGAGATCTTAATCTGGAATAGTATTTTACATTGTTCTTGCCATATAAAGTAATTATGGAATCAACTATTAGAAGATGTTGAATTAGAGCCTGGATAGCACCAAAAATCACTGTTGTGAAGGACAGGACAGGACATTTGCATGTGAAAGGATTGTGAATAGTATCTGTAAAGAATTGTGAAATTACTTCCATATTTATTATTATAATTTTGTATCATCACAGTCTCATTTCAGCATGACCTGCAAGAATAGATTAAATTAATGTCATTTTCTCTTCTTGTTAACATCTTTATCACAAGAGCAAGCTGTCACAATTTTAGTGTCTAAAATAGTCTGTGAATTACAGAGGGCAGGAGCAGGACCATTTCCCCATTCTGCGCCTTGGTTTGCTCACCTCTCCCAGTTCGTTCTTCCTTCCCCACCACGCAGAGTGACAATCAACATAAAAGCTCTTTGTGTTCTGCCCTCCAGGAATAAACAGAAGACAGCCTTCACTATTTTAAAACTCAAGGTGAGTTAAAATTATACAAGAACAGAACTGAATGAAAAAAAAAAGAGCGGAGAAAGGAGGTTTGAATGGAGGTAAGGTTTAGAAAGGATTGTACAAGAAAATGAAAGCAAGTGTATACATACATCTCTAATGTACGTGTGGCTAGAACACACACTGTCAATATAATTGTTTTTGCACTGATGATAAGAGAAAAATCTGTCTCTGGAACTTCACTGGCAGTTTTCAATAACAAGTATTTTGAACCTTAAAAAGACTAAACCTCTTATAACAAGAAAAATAAAAATGCGGCTTTGGAAATGTTGTCTTTTTACATAAGTATGCTATGAGAAATGAGAGGTTATGGTTGGTAAGTTCTGTCTTATTTTTGCATTCTATTATCCTTGTTTCCATTTTCTTCATCAAGTTCAAGTAAATGGACAGGAAAGACCAGAACACCATCAAGGAATTTCAGAAGTGAAATTTTCAGATTATTTTCCAAACTATGAAAAAAAATATTTTATTTGGATACCTGTTGAACAGGAGGTTCAGGACTTCAAAAGTAGTTAGTCTCTCCTTTCTCAAACATTTTGTTTCCTTGGTTTTAAGGAACTATTCAGTAAGTGAAAATTCTGTGAGGTGTTGCTGTTCCTGATCCAACATTGTTAATTATTGCCTGAGCTGCAATAATCCAGTTGTAGCTATAGAAATGAGGTATATATGTCAGGTACAAGTTACATGAGATGTCTTATCCTTTAGAAAAGCAGGAAGTTGCTGAAGGAAGTAAAATGTTGAGGTTTGGATATCAGACAAAAGAATGCTGCAGTCTTGCCCTACTGAGTTATGAATAAATATTACATCCTTTTAAAGTTGTCACAGATCATATTGTTCATGGGATATTTCTGAAAACTCGATTTAATGACAATTCTTTTTTTTTTTTTACCTTTTAGGAGGAAAAGGAAGAAGAGAGGTTTTAGTTTAGAAAACATTTCAATAACTTTTCATGGTGTTCACAAAATCAGGCAGAAGCCCTTTCCTTCTGAGTGAAAGATCCATCCAAATCCTCAGAACTCAACAAAAGGGATACTTGCTCAGCTGAGTCCCAAACAAGCAGAGGGATGTAGAAGACTTTCCACAGAAAACCATAATTCCAGTAACAGTTACAATTCCAGGACTGCCTGGAAAAGGCACAATATGCATGTATTTAGTGGTAAATACTGCTAAAGAAGAGAACAAATGGTAGCCCAGGAGTACTTTATCTGACATCACAAAATACTTGAGCAAGAACAGAACTTTGCTGAAAGCCTTGGCCAAACTGATGTCAAGCTGTCCCTGCCAATGTACAACTGTGTGGAAATGAACATGGTCTCAGGAGAAGCAGCATGACCTACATCTGGCTATTTAAATCTACTCAATATTCAGGGCTTTTGGAAGACCCCATGTCTGCTCCTTTAGTTATACTCTGCTAGATAATAGTGAGTAAAGTAAAACCGGCGGCTTAAAGAAGTAGACAAATTGTTTTAATTGCTAGTGAATGGTCCGGGGGTGGAAGACTGCCTTCTTCACCCAAACATGGTTTTCAGTGCTGACAGTGCAGATGATCTTCCTTTCTGACCATTCACCTAACCATTCCTTAACCTCTATCTGCCAAGCTGTTTGGGTTAAAAAGAACACCGCAACCCAATACCAAGAGAGCAGCTGAACAACAAAGCTGAAAGAATGGGAGTAGAGAGATGAAGTTTTGGGCAACCTGCTGTTCCTGCTTAGCAGCAAATAAAGTGGTCTGGAGCATTATTTACATGCATCATTCACAAGCATGCTTCTTAGTGCAAAGTAAAACCAAACCCTTGCAGAGTTCCAAAATAATCTCTAATTTCTCTTTGATATGCTGAATATGATGACAGCTGATTTCTATCAGAGGTTTTTGGTCTATGAATATACAAAGGTTGTAACTGCAGACCAGTTTCCAGAGAGATTAGAAAAACAAAGCATAATTTGATGTAGGTCATGTTGTTGTCAAATGACAGCTTTTTAACATGGTGTATTTATATACTAATTCCATTGTATGTAAAGGGTGATTACTTATTTAATGAAGAGTCTTCACTGGAACAGTTTTGTCACAAGATAATGGTCTCATGCTGTTAACTAAATGGGAAATCATTTACTGTAAAATATATACACTCTAATTTATGAGATTACCTTGGGCAAGCGAAGATCCAGCAATGGGATGTGGGCAAATATTAGAAAATATATTATGAGAGAAAGAATATTTGCTTGTCCATAACAACAAAAATGGTAACACACAAAACCCCCCCACTTTGTTGTATCTTTATCCCCAAATACATATACATGTCAGAAGCTGGTTATATCAATGCAAGTTATATACATTTGGGGGGAAAAAAATCACTCAATGGTGACTGCTACAGAACTGCAGAATTCAGCCCTTCTGCCTCTTGACAATGGTAAATAACAAAAGGGTATTTTCCATGAGTTACTATACCTCTTGGCTTATGTACCTTCCACCCCTAAGTACACATGCATTCAGCCTGAGTTCAAGGAGTGCTCCCAATTCCTCTTTAAGTTCCTCTGTTTCTATTACCAATAAAAATTAATTTGCATATAGGAGTTTCCTAATATTCCTGAATGTGGTGTTAATATACAGCTATAAACTCGAGGTGTTAATCAGGACTAGTGAGAAAAATAATCTCCCTAAGGGGAAAGTGTCAGTTACATAATCAGAATACATTAAAATCTGGTAGGCTGCATGTTTTTAATAGAAAAGAGCAAAATGAAGGACTGAATTTATAGCCAGCAGACAAAGGTCTCTTAAAAATAGACCTATTAATGCTTCCCACAAGGTCAGATCAAGGATGATGAAATGAGAATTGACCAAACACAAGAGCAATTCCGAGCTAAATAAAAAGCCAGATATTATTTTCTTCACTGACAACAGAAAATGAACATACAGACAAGAAAGGTTGATCACTGATGCCAAAAATATACTTTCCATTCTGTGAGCTTTCTAAAGTCTCTTCTTTTATCCATTTTCTATTTTTCATCATATTGCCATTCTCCCTTTTTTGTCAATGACCTTTCTTCCGTCCAACTCAGCTTCTGTCTAATGACCTGAAGAGGCCTTCTTCACAGCCTGGAAAGCTTTATATTTAAGATCCCCCTCCTTCATTAGAGTGAAAAGTGAACAGCCTCTATGTGCTGGGTGTTAATGAATGTGAAGAAAGATTTTTTTTGTATGTGTTTTACACATTATGTTCTTGACTCCTTGAGGTGCTACAATAAATTGCTGCGCTTCATTTACAAGGAGTGATAACAGAAGCAAAATGAGGATCTGGCAGCAAATTACTTCTCAGTTCACCCTGGGTCAGGCTGCTGGGGCTAATGAGAAGAGGTGCTCTAATTTTAAACTCCTCCTCAACCAAGCTATTCTTGCATTAATGTTCACTGCTATAAATTGTAAAGTCAAATGAAGGAGCACTGTTGAAAATTAACCAGTATTTTTATCTTTTGAGTACCCAATAGAACATATTTTGGCTTCTAAGCCTGGTGGTTATCAAAGGCAGCACAGCTACACCAGCCGCTCCTGCCTCACCACGGCACGATGCTCCTCACACACACACCACTGTTTCTGCCTTTTCTTTACATGAGAGGCAGAAATGGTATGGCTTTGCAACCAGATTATAATTTAACTCAAAGAAGAAGGTGTTTAAAGCCGGCCTTTTTGTGTCACTTTAACAGGACACTGCACACAGACATTGAAATTGTGCAGAATTACTCCATCCATTTAATGCTGCCACATGTTTAATGAATTGTAATTGTGTATATGGAAAGACCCTGTAAATCACTGACCCATTTATGTCTATGAACTCCTTGTTGCTATAACCCAGAGCAGGATTTGAGTAGTTAATGAGAAACTAATGCAGCACCTGCTTCTCTCACGAAATATCTTCCTAAGCCTGTATTTTGTCAATTCGATAACATCAAATACAATACAAATAGGAAAAAATAAATAAACAGAATAAATCCCCAAACATATAAACTCCAAACCAAAACCACAGACCAGGGTTCATAGTTTGGGAGTTACATATCTTTGAAGAACATGATTCCAGATTTTCATGACTGGATTTTTATTGATAACTTGGCACTGACTACAATGACATTAATATATTTGAAATATATATCAATGGTATGGCATTCATTTTTTTGTGAGATGTGTCTGTCCTGGTACATTCTTCCATGAAATTACTACATAACATACAAATTAACCACACTACCCTACTCTAATCATTGTAATCAGTTATGTTTTCATGTGTACATTACTAATATATAAGGTTGTTGTAGTTCTTGTGTGTGGTTTAATTGCTTGTTTTTGCATATCTTGTGTGATTGATGATGTTCTAGAAATCTTTTCCCCGAAAGGAGACTTTCTAAATTACTTTGTTTAGATGCTAATGATTGTATTTCATTAGTGGCCCTCTCATCCAGAATCATCTTTAAATGAATGAATATGCCATAATTAAAAATCTGAATTATGAATTACTTTGAAAGGAGACAACATTGTCCCGATTTCCCACTGCGACTCAGTGTTATTTCAATTATGTAAATATGTTTAATCATTCCCCTTTTGTTTTTCTAATTATTTAATATTAATGTTGCTTTACCCCTTTATTGCTACAAGAAGGGATATGGCATCTTAAATGAGAGTACTTAGACAAGTGATACACAGATGACTAGATTCAAGCAGACATTTACCAGAATGCATAACCCATTTCAAAAACAAACATGCTATTAACATTCATACTAATATAGCAACACTAGCAGTAATTGCCCTTCATGCATGTTTTGTCTTTATAAACCTAATGTATTCACAATGTACAATCTCCAATCAATTTTCCTATCAAACTTAAAATTCATTTGTACAACTTTAAATTCTCTTGAAGTGCAGATTTTAAGTAATGAGATTTCTCTGCCCACAGGCTGCACTTTTCCAGTAGTTTAAAAACCAGATATAAATTATAAAGCATCTGGACATAAGATCTTTTCTTACTGAAAAAGGACATTCTATTTTATAGGATAAACAAGAAAACTATTTTCTGTGAGTCTGAGCAACCTGAAAAAAATGAATGCTCCTCAAAATTATGCATAATACTGCACTTCTACTGAAGTTCACAAAAGGAAGGGACTGTGAGGTTAATATCTATAAAACTGTCAAAATCATAAATCCATATGAGGCATTACACAGGCTACATAAAAGAAAATGGAAATAAATAATAAATATTAACATATCATGGAAGTGTTATGTGAGTTTCTAACTAGATTATAGTCTAAAATGTAATAATTTGGCATTTGCTTTGAAACATCCTGAAGCAGAATTCCTAGAAATACAGTATCTCACGCCTCAGTAAGACTAGCAACACAAGTCCAGGGCATTGTTTAAAATATCTATTTGTAAATAAACTAAAGTGCCACCATAGGAGACAGAGAGAAATGTAAGTTTATTTCTGTATTCTTTAAACAACACTTCAGCCCTGTGAAAAACTGAGAAATTTTTGGTGGAAGCTAATGCATCTGTTTCAATTTTTATCAGAAAAAGTAGTGACTTTTTTTTAAAATCTAAAAAAAATCTTTATTTTTAATCATAGGTTTTACATTTTGACAGTGACCAGGGGTCAAAAAGGGTAATGAAATGTGCATGAGTATTATCAGTGAAATCGTTCTGCCACTTCCAGTTTATTATTCTCTGCTTTGCAGTTTTTGCAGAGAGAATACTTCCAATTAGCACTGCTGATCTTTTATCCTCTGAATTGCCCTTCGATTATTCAATACAAAGGGAAAAAAATTGCTAGCAACACATTCTTATTTGGATTTTTAAAAAATAAAATTTTCCATAGGCAAGGATAGGGTAGTCGTTTTCCATGGAATTCTCTGTACTGATACAGCCCAAGGGGCGAGCTTTATTCATCACATCACTCTTGCCATTGGACAAAGGTCTGAGTGCAAGCAGATTTGTGCATTTTGTCAAAAATACACACATATAACCAGTTCAGTAAGTACTGTTGCAACACGTATTTTTATGTAGATGTATTTTTTTGGCAGTAATTCTTCGGCAGTCTCTTCAGTGGTGCTGACATTTTCAACCAAAAAAATGGCACAAGGTAGCAGCTGCAATTCCTATTCTATCTGCTAATAATGTTCTATTATAATTGTGTGTGTGTGTGTGTGCGTGTGTGTGTGTGTGTGCGTGAAACACTTAATTTCTCTAAATAATTTTTAAAAAATTATTGAGGCAATTCCTTAGTATTTCTTTGCAGACCACATCTATTGAGAGACAATACTTTGTAAAAATAGTCAGAGGAGAAGAGAAGAGAGAAACAGATATAAAACTTTAATGGGCTGGTATGTTGAAAAGGAAGGAAGCAAACAGCAGGAAGCTTAGCGTGGCAGCCTCCATTTTACATGTTACATTTTTCACAAGCCAGTTTCATTACAAAAATTAGGAATGGTAATTGCTACATATAAATGTAAAGTGTCTCTCTTGGCCCAGCACAAGGGATAAAAACCCCCAACCAAATCCCAAACTATAATGCCACTCTCTGTTCTCAGGATTCTTAAGTATGCAAATAGTTTTTCCACTTAAGATCTCCCAGACACAGATCTGGTCAAAGCAAATTACCCAAACAGTTTGCATTCATCAGAGAGGAAAAGAGATGATAAGGCAGATAAAACCAATGATTGTAGACATTTTGAACAAAAGCCTGCCATTTTACAGAGGAGATTATCTTGTACTCTAATTCTCTAGTTATATTAGTAGCAAAATCTTATTTTCATATTATAAGATAATGTGAGGTGAAATGGTAGATAAAACCTGCCTTCACTGATGTGAATGACAAGATTTTCATTGACACAAATGGAGTACTTTTGTTCCAGGGGCTTTATGCCATGTGCAATTTTTTTCAGTGTTTTTTGCTACAAATACTAGCCTTTCTAACACAATTCTTTAACATTCAGTATCATTTGTACACCTTATGTTCTGCCTGCCTGCATGGAATTATTCACCTCAAAAAAGAAATAATCTGCATATTGGTTGTAATTCAACTTTTTCATCTTAATTTTGTGAATAAAATGTTCTTCTTTTACATTGTATTTAAGATGGCCATAATGCATGGAATTATGATGTGAAATGTTATTCTGTGAAATGCTAAGTATCATCTATCTTCTAACAAAATACAAAGGTACATAAAATCTTACTTTTTGTATCAATGCTTATAATCCTTGTCCCATAGATGTCCCAAAAAACCTATGACTTTATTACAGCGTTTTTCTTGTCAAATCTCTCACTTTTCAACATTTACTACAGGTTCTTCAGTACATCTTGAACACCTATGCTCTGCACAACAAGGTGTTGATCATGCACCTCTTCTCAGTTGAATACAAGGAGGAAGAATGATGGAGCCATGAAGCTCTGGTCCATGTGTTACAAAGCACCACACAGCAGGCAGTACTAGGGGCCAGTTTTAGTAGCTCCATGAGTGCCAACCCAAAATCAGAATGATGGCACAATTGTCAGAGATCTGAGTGAGTCTTAGAAAATTTTCCAACATGTCCTGGGTGAGAACTGATATTCATATTATGAATGACAGTAAAAATACTTCATGAAATTATCAATAAAACTGGTTTTTACAAAAGTAAGAAGATTAAACAGTAAGACTATAAAATGATATGATCAACACAACACACAGAAGATGAAAAAGCAGGTAAATCTATTGTACATTGTGTTTGGGCTATGCTTCAGACTTCTGGGTTTATGCAGATATCATCACTGACCCATTTGAAGAAAACCCATTAAATTCCCTGTCTTCTCTGCAGGGGACATAAGGAATAACTGATCATTATCCTTCTCATAACCATTTGTGACATACTGAAAAAATTGCCGTGTTCCCTTTTGTATTTCCATTCATTTATGCAATAAATTGATATAGACACATCTGCTTTCCAGACAGTTTAGCAAATATTTATCAAATTCTTTATCAATCCTGTGGCTTCTCCCTCCAGAGACCTGCGTTGTTCTGGAAGTGCCATGTCCAAAGCTGGACACGGTACTCAACAGGAATACCCACCTCTCACATCCATAACCTTAAGCTCCCATTAACACCTCTCAGAATGAAGTCTGCCTCTTTTTCTGCAAGAATTCCTCCAAATCTTTTCCAGTTCTACTGCTTTTTACAATATTTCCTTAATGATCACCACTGGGATCACTTCTGATGCAGTGGATAAAGCTAGTCTGGCTCTTACTTGTAAATGGATTTTTCTCAGATCAAAATCTTAGATTAACCTTTAGGAAAGAATGAGATATTTGTTATTTCTAGTTCATTTTAGAATAAACTAATCATTCCAGACCATAATGACTGACTGGCAGTGTCATTAGTAAAGATTGTCACCACTACCAAAGCCCACTTTACGCCAAAAAGCATAAAAATGGAACATTATCACAAAGTTCTTTTTATCTGGTTTTGAAATAAAAACATTTACAGGCATACAAGAGGTTTTAGTAGAATCAGTTTTTTAATTGCTTACAGCTTTTTCAACAGCAGATGAGAATATTAAACTCATCAAAACAACAAAATCCATAATTTGAATAACACAAAAGATCTAATTTAACTTCACCTGTCTCCCCAGAGTAAGTGCTTATGTCACCAAGATAGTTCTGGATATGTTCCTGTAACAGCACAAAACACTTAAAAAGTATCAGAAACAGCTTCAGTTTTATTTTAAGTAAAGGAGTTGAAGGAAACACTTCCTTTACTGAAGCCATAGGTCAGGGAAAATCAAAGGATCCCTGGCCACAGCAGAAGGCAGATGCCAGGTCAAGGAAGGGGATCCCTGGTTCAGGCTTGGGGGGGGTCTGGGCAAGGCAATGACCAATTGGGAGTAGGAAAAATGAATCCCAAAATCACAGAATTGTTAGGGTTCCTCCAGGTACCTCTGGAGATCATCTTGTGCATTTGCGGACATGGCTTCTCATCCTGTCATTGGGCATCACTGAAAAGAGTCTGGCACCATCCTATTGACATCCACCTTTGAAATATTTATATACATTAATAAAATCCCCTCTCAGTCTTCTCCTCTTTAGACTGATGAGACCTCACCTATACTGACTAAGCTCCTGCCAGGCTGGTGAAAAAGGCAGAGACTGAGTACCAAGTCAGGAAACCTTGCTGTTGGGTTTAGAGAGCTGAATGTCAGAAGGAATAACTACTATATATCTAAAATTGCTAGACTCCCCATTTTAGATGGTAAGAAATGCCTGCTAAGGTTGCACATTGTTTTTGGGGGCAGGAGAACCAAATTCAGATTACCAAAAAGAATTGTGGGTTTTTAGTTCAATGGCTGAATATTCAAGCTCATGTTGGATGGGGCTCTGAGTAATCAGGTCTAGTACAAGTTTCCTGTGGCAGGGGGTTGGAACCAGGTGATCTTTAAGGTAGTTTCCAACCAAAACCACTCTATTACTCTATGTTCTATGAATTTTAATCTTAGTATAGTAAAGGTTAATACAAAAGATAACCGTATGCAGGATAGGCAAGAAGAGGTTTTCCAAGAACTGCAATTTTCCTTATGCCATTGCAGTATTAGTTTAGTTTAAATGATCAGCAGTCTCATTTAAACAGACAGACTGACCAGAGGTCAAAAATCTGTCTCAGACAATTTTGCACAGCAGCAATTTACACCAAACTAATACTGCTAAGAGCTGGACACATTCCTGCTCTCTCATTTTTTTCCCCCATTAAAACTTCTGGCCACTGCTCTGTCAGGTGCCAAGAATCCTGCATATATTTTGGCACAGTGGGCCAGCAACCAACAAAAGAAACAGGAGAGCCCCATGTTTCTCAGTGGTTAGGTCACTGTCCTAGGAGATGGGAGCTGAGTATTTCCATCCTCAGCCTTAGGCGCACCTACATAATGCTCTGAACATCAGTAGATTCCAAGATAACTCAACAAATAATTCATTCAGACGTCTTCCAATCAGGACTTGAAACAGTTGTTAATATGGACTCTAGGCAACTGCACTGCCATCAGGTTTTAGTGTCCCCATGTGAAGAAGAAAAGTCCTCTGATTCCCTGGTATTCAACTTCTGGGCAACACTGATGGACTCCCTTTTCAACCATCTACATTGGCTTTCAACTTACAGATGCCTCCTTCCAACATGTTTAAAAGAGGAGTCAAATGACACAAACTGCCTGTGGAGAAGGGGGAGGAGGTAGGAGACAGATGAATAATGGCACTGTTCTCACTGCTACTGTTGCTGATGGAGCTTTAATGGTGCCTCAGAAAAATGATAGAGAAAAATGATTCTTCCTCTCCTGAAGGGTTTGCAGACAGACCAGTGCAGAATATGTAGGATGTATTGGGAAGACAAGGAGTGGGGATCATTGCAATTTAAGTAATCTGATTGCAGCTTGAAATGTCCATTCTGGAGGAAGAGATCGGTTTTGTCCAAGGTCAGGACAACCCATGCTGAATAATTATATTTTTTTCACATTGAAACTCTAAGAAATGTCTGATTTAAAAAGCCAAAAGTTTTGAAATTTCTAATTGAAGAAAGGTATTACCACTGTCTTGAAAATCCATTACAAATCCCTAAAAAATGCTTCCTCATGCATCAGCTTAGCCTAAATTTCTTTGAACACACTGTTCTCGGGAAAGAGATTTTGAAAGGACCTTTTTTTTTTTTCATGAGGCACAGGGAGGGAGTAGGAGAAATGTGTGAACCCAAGTCCTCCAAGTCACAGGAAGATAGACTGAGGAAAGATGTAGTCCTCCAGCAGGCTGATATAACAGAGAGCCAATGGGGACTTGAACATTTAGTTCTAAATGCAAATCATGCCATGGAGATTTAGGTTTATATTTTAACAAACTAACATTAAACAAAACATTCTACCTAAAGTCAAACCGGCCCTTGTTAAAACACATTAAAAAAAAAACAAACAAAAAAACCAAAAAACAAAAACACCAAATTTTAAAAAGTGTTTTCTAATGAAAACCATTCAGGCCATTGAAACAGTATTTTCAAGCAAAGGACTGTTCCAATATGAAAGCCAAACCTACATATATATGTTTATTCTACTGTTTCCCCTTCTAGCAGCAATAAGGCAATGTTTGAGATTTCCTGATCTGTTTCGATTATGTGGTGAAGCCTGATCTGAGCCAGGTATTTCTTTGCTACAAGTGTTCTTATGCATGAAGAATGTACATATAATTCTTCTTCCCAAGACAAAAAACAGTTCTTCTGAGCATGCTTCCAAGCCTGTCTTTTCAGACACCAATCTGCTCAAAAGAAGCTTGGTCTTTGCTTCTTCTAAGGGGAAATGCTACTCCAAGTTCTCCTGCCTCTCCTGCTGCACCTCTTGCTTTTCTGCTTCCACAGTTGTGTTCTACCCACTGCTCTAGCTCTGCATTACCAAACAATGGTGATTCCCACCACGCCCCAAAAATCGCCACCTTAGTCTGGCGATATTTCTGGCTCTTTTCTTCTTTGGACACAGACTTCTCTTTTTTCCTTGTTTGCTTTCATAAAGAAGCCTGACTGCTTTCTTTTCTTCAGTTGAAATTAAGAGAACCAGTGTGCCAAATAGCTTGTCTATGATTGCCAAAAATAAGCTTGCTGGAAGCCGTTCCTTTCAATGCCACAGACAATGCTGTTGTCCAAGCTGAATAAGGAACAGGAACCTCTAGTTTGAGCATAGCTCTGATTCATCCCCACTTAACTAACAGTGAATAATTGTTTCTTATCCCAAATATCCTCTTAGCCATGACACTGTGCCTTGAATCGTATTTCGTCTCCTAATGAAATTGGACACCAAATAAGTCTAAAAAACCCAATATTTTTCAAGATACACAATCCAGGAAATTTTACCATTGCTTGTAGAAACTTTTAACAAGAAAAGACAGCTGAGCAAGGGAAGACACAGAAATTAGGCTTTTCCTTCAACAAGCTTGAGAAAGAGAAAAGGCCAATCCACCACAGTGACTGGTGATGGTGCTATGAGGGATTTTGAAAATCAGACCTTGCAGTATGGGGAAGGAGAAGAGATGCCCTGGCAGAGAGAAAATAGCCCTAGGAATCCTTAGCACCCCTCTGGGGTAGCATGGAGAAGCTAATAGCTTTCAAGGC
Organism: Petroica traversi; assembly: GCA_025920805.1. Classification (NCBI taxonomy): domain Eukaryota; kingdom Metazoa; phylum Chordata; class Aves; order Passeriformes; family Petroicidae; genus Petroica; species Petroica traversi. Next base: position 21,876,885 of record JAHLSL010000007.1, read on the forward strand.
AGCTAGAACGCTGAAGCAACAAAACAATAAGGACCTTGTTTAAAAAACAACCTAAAATTGCGTTCTCTTGTCTTCTGTACCCCATGGTCTCAGACTCCATATTATTTATTCCTTATCTTAATAGAAGAAGTAAAATTACTTTTTTTTTAACTGAAATGTGATAAATCAGGACCACTTAGAAGCACAAGTGTGTACCTTTCCAAGAACACGTGCAATACTCCTGAAAGAACTAAATCCTGATTTTGCAGAGAAAAAAAAAATTGCTGTTCAGGTTTCCTAAGAAGCTGCTGGGAAGCATTGGAAAAATTAGCAAGGGACAGTATTTTAGTGACAAAAAAGTTTCCAGATTCCTTGACGATCTCTGCCTAGGATGAAACACTATGAATCTTTCCCTCAACAGCTTCTTAGCTTAAAAAAAAAGGGAAAATAAACAGTATGGAGATCTTCTTTGCTCCCCCTCATCATGAATGTCACACACTAATTGGAACCACAACCTGGACTAAGACTAGGGTCTTTTATTGTGGAAATCAATCTGCAGAGAAGGAGAAAATGTGTGGCAGGTGTGGACAAAGTGAGGCACTGCCCCACTACTATTCTGAGTTACAGGCACAAGTGAACCAAATTTAAAGAAAATAACCCTTTCCAGCAACTCCTCAAACCACCATATGAAATAGGAAATGCAATCACATACCACCTATCAGGAAACAGCAGATGTCATCTCATAAAACCCTGATTTGCTATTTTGCAAATTTGTCTTTTGTACAGCCAGACTTTGTTAACCAACTCTATGTTAGCTCCAAGTGAGAGACACAACCAGGTTGGCATTGAGAAGGAAAGTTTTCTGGAAGTAGTGCTAAGAATGACTCCTCCATCAGAAAAGAGCAGCTTAAGGGTCACAGCAATTTCTGGCAACCAGTGTTTTTAATGGGAGTCCCTGTTCTAGCCCTTCAGATAGGATGGCCTTTACCCCTGACCCTGAGCTGTTAGGAAATACCTGCAGGCCACACATAGATTTGCAGAGAGGTCCCTGTGCTCTCTCCCACCCTGCACTCCAGCAGCTGGGCAGCTTTCAGGTTCAAACCCAAAGTACAATAATTAAACCTGTTGCTTTTCCAATCTCTCAACATTGCTCAGAAAAAATGTTTCTTCTGTGTTGTATTGGCAATAATAGAATCTGTTTTGCTATTCCATAGCAGTGTAGAGCCCATGGCACAGAATGGTAACACAGCCAGCAGTGTCAGATCAATAGTCAAAAATGCTTTTGCCCTGGCAATATGTCATGTATAACTCTGTATTTTACAAGACTTTGTCATTTATAGTGGAAGCATTATTTCTTCTCATCTTTTAAGTTGTTTATTTTTTCTTTCAACTACAGAGGGATGTCATATATATGAATAATTTTCAAGGCTGACCACCAGCCTAAGATATGGCAACTTGAGCACTTTCCATCAGCATTAGCAACAGTATGGAAAAACTGAACTTCGGGATAACACCATACTCAGCTTGTTATAACTAAGTTCATCCTATGCAGAATCAGCTGGTTAAAGAATACAAAAAAACAACTAAATAAATCTGCTGCATTTCAGCATCTGCAAGGCATTCTTTGTGGAAATCTACATGGTAGGTTACTTAAAGAGCTTTCATAAGGACAGTGACTGTCATGGAAGGTGGACTAGTTATTGTTTAATATGTAATAGCATTCAACCAAAGAGAGCCATTCTAATGGCTGGAAAAATTTTATTAACTGCAAAGGACATTATTACATTAGAGTTGAGAGAGAGAGAGACAATGATCCTAGACCAAAAGAAAAAATTAGTATTGTTTCTGTCTTATGAAGATGTATAACTATTGTGAAAAGGATACATGGGTAAATTCCCGCAAAATATTTGGATAAAACATTTGCATGAAATGCTGGCAATGTTAAGTAAATACTGTGATGATTAAATGTCTAATTAATTATTATTATTATTTGCATGACATCCATATTTGAACACCTTAATTAAGGCACAGTTCTGCTGAGTTCAATGATATACAAATATGTCAGGGGAGAAGCTCCATTTCCCTCGTGAACCTGCAATCCAAATAGCAAATGCAAAGGAGAAAGAAAAAGAAATTTAGAAAGTGACCCAAGAGCATACAGTAAGTCACTGTCAGAATGATGGGAGAAAGAAATTTAAAACAACAAAAACATTCCACCAGTCTTATAATATCAGATCACACTGCCTCTATTTAAATCACAAAATATGCAACCACGTGTGGCTCTGTTCATTCAAAAACACATCTTCATTGTCCTTCTCCTATTACATGTCTCTGGCCCTATTTACAACTCAACCCTCTGAACACAATCAAACATCTGAAAGGCACAGATATTCCTCTCCTACATCACAACATAAACTGGAAGTTTAGCCCTTCCCACATTATGTATATTTTATAAGGGACAATACAACTTGTAGACTTAACACAGATAAATCAAAATCAAACAAACCCCAACAGGTCAAGTCAAGCACCCACTGAAAAATACCAAAGGATCAGATGGCCAAAGATACCTCAAGCAGGAGAGAGGAATCCTGCACTGATGTTTGGAGGGTGAAAAAAGGTGTTCTCCTAAAGGCCACTCCCAGATCCATGGAGTTGATCCTTCCACAAAGCTGGGCTGGTGTTTAGATCAAAGAGCAGAACTAGCCAGCCTCAAAAACAGTGCAAGCAGAAAGACTCTGGCCTTTGAGAGAAATCCTGTTAGAGACCGGGAAGCAGGAAGATCCACTAGAACACTGGAATGAAAAAAAAAGGAACTTGTGTGGCTGAATTTTCCCTAGAGCATTTTTTCATTAAAGACTAAAAAGAAACTTAAGTTAATACCTTTTGCTAAATACATAAAATTCAGTTTTGGAAATGTTGCCTCTGTGAAATGTTGCCATTCACCATGGTAGACAAACCTTCACAAGCTCAGTACAAGGTGGTTTCCTTTCCAACTTAGTCATCACTGCCAGCCTTGATAATGTGTGCCCTACAAAAGTCATCCAGAACTGGAGTCCAGCTCAAAGAGAAAAGCAGACAAACAAACCACAATTTCAAGGTGGAAATTACTGGGTGTATAATTTTGGTAGTAAGCTATATTTTTTATTCAACCAAAGCTACAACCTTCTACTTGTTTTGGAGTTCTGTTCAACTCCAGCCTCAACAACTTCAGTTACTAAAAAGGCACCTCTTTCAAATCTCTCATGTGGGTTAGAAATCTCAACATTGTTAAGGAAAGCCTACATTAGTAAAAGGGGAGGGATGGAAGATGTAAGTTAATCATTGTCTGCCTTATCTGTTGTTGAGGAATTTTTCCAGGCAAAAGTTTTCAACTAATCTTATAAAGAATGTTTATTTCTACTCACTCTGTAATTCATAATTGACATTTATATTTGCACCCAACTGCAGAATTCATGACCCAACCTCTGCAATTGTATTTAGAGATATTTTAAATATAAAAGAGAACCTCCCAAGAAACAGCACTTTCTTCTTCCATTTCTTCCCCTCTGCTCAAACACACCTGGCTCTCCTCAGAAGTCTTTTAAAAGAAAGATCATGTAATAACTTGCAATCAATCCCAACACCAGTCTTACTGCAGTTACAGCTAAGCTATACTCAGGACCAGATCAAGGGATAAGAAAAAGGTAATTTTCTGTCACCTTTGCTATCCACCCTCATTTCTCACACAGTAAAAAGCAATGAGCTAGTTCAGTCATCAGGACAATTTAGAGGAGTCTTTCTGAATTAGTTATCTGCAAGGAGCCTCAGACAGCTGTCCCACCAATGGCAGAACTCCCCAGTGAAGAAGCAGTATGAAATCATCTCTTTCCACCCCAGGATGCCAAATGCAGAAAGAAGCTGGGAAGAACAAGGCCTGTGCAAGGTCACCATATCCAGGACTGGAAATGGTATAAAATCCTGCATAAGGGGTCAAAGATGTGCCTGAAACTTCCAAGATCAGACTCCTGATTCTGCCTGTAATAGACTATCTGTTATGACTTTTGATCCTCAGACCACTACAATGTTATCTTGAAGATAAACAGTAGGGCTTTGCTATTTCTGCATGAAAATGGATACCAGCTGGGATCTCTGAAGTTCCTCCTTGTTGTCCCTGGTAATGGCACCTTCTCCTGCTTATTTATGACCCCAGCTAGCCATTGAAGCTTCCTACAACATCCCAGAAAGCATGAGGGGAGAAAGGTGAAGCAGTGACCAGCACTGCAAAAGAGCTCTGAAGAGCCCAGAAGTGTTGCAGATCACAGCACACTACACAGCTGTCCAAGCTTAGCAAAACCTGATGTTCAGTTGATTGCCTCCACAGCCAAAAGGAGGGATCAAAGCTGAAGGAAGTCACAATTCAAATATCTTGGAAACATTTTGATGGACTTCATGACTATTAATGACGCCAGAAGCTGAACCTATGGTAGCTGTTTGAGATAAATACATTAGCTTTAGTCAGTAGGACAATCTGGGTAGGAGAAGCTGAGCTGGCAGCAGCCAAGATACAGATCCCTTCCTGACTGGCTTCATCACATGTATACAACTCGGAAGGGATAAATATCTTAGCAGCTTTTTTGGTAAAGGGTGATTACAAATTCAGCAACACCAACTGACTAATGAGTAATTGAATTAACAGAGTTGACAAGAGATCAGCTCCCCCACACTGCCTGGATTATATTGACTAGGAAAAGAGAGCAGCATATATCCAATTCATGAAGGTGTGCATTAGAACCACCTAATCTTTCTGCCCAGTTTCCATCTCCTCAAACACCACAGCCCCATGAGATTTTGTACCTATAAGAGATGGAATTGATCCTACTATATGTATGATTTAAATAATTTAAACTTGAAGAAAATGTATTATCTAGTTCATCATCTAAATTTTAATGCTGCACGTTAACCAAAGCTAAATTAATCAAAAGTACTCCCCAAAAACCCAGATAGAAGAAATGGGCACTTTAAATATGGTTTTAGGCAATTGGTCTCTTTTATCACAACCTGGGATTTTGCAATCATTATTTCATCTTCTTTGTGCCTGAAGCTTTCATTCTCCATGATGGTTTGATCTTTTTTGCCAAGCCTCTTCAGCTGTAGAAAGCTTTGGTTTGCTTTCCAGTTCAGGTTCCCGTCTGCCGCTTCTAATCCTCATTTTCATTCTTGCCAGTTAGTCGACTGATTTCTTTGATCCTTTGTAGCAAACCTTGAACTCTGTTTTTATTCAGATTAGAATCCAGTGTGGAGAAGTAATGTTTTCTTTTCCCTGTAGTTTTGAAGCCTCTAGCTTGTTAAAGCTTGTTTATTTTTTCCAAAATTTTCAATTGCTGTACTTGAATTTTCTCCAGTTTCAGGCCGTGTTTCTGACCCACATGAAGCATCTGTGACAACAAGTTATCAGCCTCTGGCAATTGCAGGGGGCGAACATCTTCAATGGTTTCTCTCTTTTTCACTTCCTAAATGCTGTTTAGGCAGTACAACTGGAATACAGCACTGGGAAAGCAGTGAGTTACCCAGCTGTAACAGGCACTGCTTGGACTCTCACAGCCTTGCAGGTGTGTAGGACACACCTGTAGATCTTTCCAGGTCTTACATTCACTTGGGTGGGTGAAGCACTCTGAGGATCTTCATTGTTGTATGGGAAATTCCTGAAAACCCTTGAGAACTTAGGGTGGTGTGGGTGGCTGTCCAGGCTGGCATCTCAAAGCACCACCATAGCATAAATGATCGCTCCACGTGTGTGCCAGAGTACAGCCCACTACAGATGACTGACAAAAGCAATTAATATATCTCATGCAAAGGAGGATGGTGCCTGTCTTTAGCATGGATCATCTGGATGAAGATGCTGGTGGACAGTAGGATCCCCTCCTTGGTGAGCCATAACGATCATAAATTCTTAGTAGCCAGAACGGTTGTCTACAGTGTGATCCAGCAACATTTTCCTGGAGGGAGGAAGATTTTTCAATTGAAACCAGTGGAAGCAATCAGTTGAGTGGAGTAGCTGAGTTAAGGTCTTAGGAGGTGACTCAACTGCTTCAAACATCAGTGTTGACTGCTAATTTCTTGTAGAGGACATTATTAGACAAGGTGTGTTATTCTCTATTTAGATGCACCACTGTTCCCTATTCAGTTTATCAGTATGGCCAGTGCTGCTGGGATTAGTACAAAGGTTCCCCTTGCATAAATCACCTAGCAGTGTGTTCTGCATCTCCATGCACGGGGCAAGAGAGGACACTGAGCCCTTAGCTTCAGAGCAATAAAATGCTCTTAGGCCCCTTTTTGAAGAATACCGTGAGGATTTTTGGAACCATGTTTATTTTCCACCAGAGGCTCCCTCATGGAGACTTCAATGTCGGGAGTTCAGGACTTGTTCAGACATTATTAGTACAGCAGTTCTTAGAATTCCATGAGATGGTTAGTGTCAAGGATGTTAAGCCAAGAATACTCAAACTTTTGCAATCTCAGACATATAAACACGCTGACACTCCTCTGGGGCCTGACTTTCTCAAAGTAGGACAGACCATGCCTGTACATGAATCCCAAAGGTTCAGAATTTGGCAAAGAAGACATAATGGATGCAAAACAGTATTGAACTGGCCTATCAGATATAGACTTTGAAAAAAATACTAATTTCAAATAAGAAAAGGAAAAAAGCTCTTCACACCTTGGCAAAAAGGTTTACAGATTTTGAAATTCACAAAAAAGATGAACTAAGCAGTCACTGGGTTGCATCTGAAGAGTGCTGGGGAAGAGCCATTAATTCTGTGTTCTTTATACTCATGCATGGAAGCATGAAAGTCAAAGTTCTTGAAAACCCTGCTATTCAGATTTCTGATTTCTCACACAAAAAGCATACATGAGCCTCTGGGCACTGATGAGTACTCACGGAACACAAGACATCCTCAAAACACAACTCAGAGTCCAAGCAAACAGACAACCTGAAAGGATGCCAAGAAACCATGAATATGCTGATTTAAAACACTGTTAACTAATTTTAAGGACTGCCAAGCTACATAGTTCCCTTAAGCACAGCTAATCAAGAAATTAAAGGTCAAGGGATCATTGTAGAAGTCCTTCTGAATGGACCTTTTCTATAGGAGGATTAATCACCTGTTTGTCCAGTAAGATCCATTATTTGTCCAGTAAAAACCAGCATACCTTTTTTCGGTCCCATATGCCTGAGAAAAACTGGAGTATTTGCTCTCATTTTCTGACCAGCAATGTATCTAAGCACTGATCCTTTACATATTTTCACAATACACCTGAGACACTGCAGATACAAGTCCTAAGTGGGAAAGAGAAGTTGTGTGAAGTTTTCTTAGTAATTACTATAAGCAGAGATGATCTGTCTCTTGGTCTTATCTGTCAGGCATTAATTGTTCCCCTACAGCTGCAGAGTTTTCTTTTCTTAAGCCTCTTTCTCTCCTAAACACATTTCTTAGATTTCTTACCTGTATAAAGCTATTGAGCCCTTTGTTCTCATGGTTTCCTTAAATATTCCCATGTCTGTCCTCTCCTGTTTTCCACAACGTACAATTCAAAACTTTTGTCAGCCAGGATCCTAATTACTGACAGAAATCACCTTAGTTAACAAGACACCTGTTAAAGAGACCTTTAACACTGTGATATTTGCATTTTATGTTTTTGTATAAGCCATTTGCTAAGATTTAACAGAAAACATGTTTTTGTCTCCTAAAACATTACTTCATTGTAACTCATAAACAGTATGAAATAAGAAAGAAGCACTTGAAAGGCAAAGCATATAAATATAAAAGCCAGCTTCACCTAATTCTTAAAATACAGTTTTTCAAACAGTCTAACCATGGTCTTCCGGGACCCAATGCTGTCTTCACCTCCTGTGGAATCTTCATGCTGCTTAAAAAAGAAGGTAAAGCATTTTGTCCAGATCATAATTTGTGCCAAAAAAAATGCATGACTGATAAGGATAGTCAAAGATGAGGCTAAATAAAAGACAAGGGGGGGGAAGTTCATATTGCTTTTCTTCCGTGTACTCACACTACATTCCAGATTCAAAACTGGAAGCCACCAGACAAGCAGGAGCAGCCACATTTGCTTGAATTTCTCTGTCAATGGATTGCACAGATTTATGTGTACATACAAGCCAAATAGTTATTAGTTAAAAAAAAAAACACAAAAAACCAAAACAAAACAAAACACCCACAAAACACCAGACCCTCGAGATTTATTTGACTTATATCCAGAAGTTTCTTCTGACGACTTGTAAAGAGGAAGAATATGAAGCACTAGCAACTGAGTAGTAACATTCTGGGCAGGAAATTTCACCAGCAGGTAATGACATCTTTAACAGTGATTACTAGAAATTCGTATTTATTTATTTATTTTCATGTTACCTGTAAAACAAGAAGTACCACCTGAGCGATGGGACAAGGGGTGCAAGCAGAGGTGCCACCCGGTGAGGAAACCTCACACACCTCCTGCTGCTACATTTCCATGGATGTACCACCAGCGCTTTCGTTTAGCCACATGGTTTAATTTTGTGCCTCATCCCTGGCACTGCCACATCGCTCCTCCTCCACATTGACAAGTATTCCGCACTTTTGGAACGAAAAGCCGGGTGCCAGGCGGCGGAGGCCGGACGAGCGCCTCTGCGAGCCCCGTAAGGCCGCTGCGCAGAGCCCGGCTTTTCGTTCCAAAAGTGCGGAATACTTGTCAATGTGGAGGA
>JAHLSL010000007.1:21886000-21933001 GCA_025920805.1 Petroica traversi
GGAAGCTGGGGAGCCCTGGGCAGGCCCGAGCAGCCCCGAGGAGCCCATGGAAGCTGGGGAGCCCCGCGGACCCGGCTCCGCCGGCAGCACCGCCTTTGGGGCGTCCTTTGGCACCCTGCGGGCCAAAAGCATAGAAATGGCGCTGAAGGTGACTCGGCGGAGCGTCGCTGGAAATGCCGGGGCTAAGGCAGGAGAAAAGTCTGTTTTTAAAATTATTATGTTGTCGTTTTTCAGGGGAAAGTGTAATTCCGAAGGGATTTAGTCGTAGGATACCAGTTTGTCATAATAGACAAGTTATTCTGTCGTCAGGGTCGCGCACGGGAAGTTCCCAGAGCCGGCTGTTCTTCCCCAGGATGAAACCCAGGAGAGAGGAGAGAGCCGAGCAGGGGCCAGTTCTGTGAACCCCCGAGCTCACAGCTTCCAATGCTCAAATAGCTGCTGAAATAGCTGCTTCAGGGAGAAAATTAAATGCACGTACAATCATTCACGCTCATGAAAAACATTCAGAGAAAGATTATTATCAGCGGCTGGCCCTGATAAGTATTTTGGGGGTCTGGCCGCCCCCTCGTTTTCATCATAAGGATGCTGAATTTCTGTTCCTCTAAGGAATTTGTTTTAAAAGCTCCTTAAACACTTTATGCCCGAATGTTCATGTTTCTCTGCAGCAAAAACATGGTATTCCCTCTATTCAACAAACCACAGTTACAATGCTGTTTTATATACACATACTTTTCACCTCTTTTTTTTTTTTTTGTCTGCTTACTATTTTTCAAAAAACCCACAATCTGCATGCACACAAAAAAGCCCAAAACCCAAAAACCCCACAAGAGCTGACCACGTTCTTGGCAAGTCAGAATCTGTAGTAATTTGCTGCTCTCTCTTGCAGAACTGCTGCCTCTGAATTTTAAAATTACTCATCTCAATAGAAATTGGGTGTGCTGGCAGAAGAATAAATCTCAATAGCTGTATAAGAATCGGTATTCATTCAATCTCTTGTTGAGGACTTTGCTTTGTAAGACAGTATTTTATAATATGTCAGGTTTTGCTTTTCTGGTTCTTTGTTGTTTAAACTGACGAGCAATAAGCTACCTTTTCTTTTTCTCCTCCATCACTAAAAAGTTAGCAATTTTCTACAACAATACATAAAGCATAGTAAAAGAAGTAAAAACTCACAGTGAAAAATGCTTGGAAAAAAAATCTTGAAAAATCATACCTACTCTTGTTTGTAATGTGTGAAATTATTACAAGTATGTTCACTATGAGGACTATTGATAGATTACTCACAATTTAGCTAAATTCAATGAACCACATACTGTGCCCATCTCAGTAGGTGACTCATGCATTTTGTATTTCAAGTATCAAATGTTTGCCAAAAACAGTATTTAAAAAAGTCGGAAAATTGTTCAAAAGGGCTTGTGAATAGGTTGGGACTACCCACAGGCAGCTCTTACTTATGTTCTGACCACTTACGTAGGATTTCATGGCACTACTGTAGTATTCTGCTAGAAGTAGTGCTTAGCCACAGCAGCTCCACCTTACGCACTTCATGTCTTTTTCTCACATATATTGTACCTTCTTTAAATACACACACATTAGAATTTAATGTGATACTTTAAAGCAGTTGTGTTTTAAAGAGAAAAGCCTGCAGAGTAAACATTTTCCCTACGGAGTTACTGCTCCGTAATTTTATACACATTTCCTAATTTTCCTAGCACCATGCTTTGCCCTTCTAAATTTAAATGGAAAAAAAAAAAAAGAAAACAAATCAGCAATGTCAAAAGAATAATTTAGCTGATCCATGAATAATGTATAATACTATTCTAAATCAAATATTTCAGTGTAAAACTGCAGAATCAGGCCCACAAGAAGGAATAGGCTTCAGTCCTGCTGGTGTTGACACCTTTTCACAGTTTCAACACCTGTGGGGTGACAAAGGAGACCACTACATGTTGATGACTTAGCTTAGATTTAGGCAGTTTTCCAAACCCATTCATACAGACCTCAGAATGCATGTGGATCTAATTTTTAACTTCAGGCAGGGGTTACCTGATCCCAGAATACTGTGCATTGCATACACACAGCATCCATTGCTATTGTAAACTCTTTTGTGAAAGCAGAGAATCATGTTGCCTTCATGGCATATGATGAGAGAGGATAATTTTTTTTCACTGTGAATTGTACGTATTTGAAGAGGATGTGACTTTCAGTGTCTGTTTGCTGGATGCCTTAGAACAGGTGAAATATATTTGGTGAAATGTTTTTGAATGTTTGGTGACTCCTTTAATTGCTATCAAACAGTGCAATTCCATTACTGATCACCTCCTCATCTTCTTTTCTAGCATTCCCTTGGCACTGTCCCTCATGAACTGGCTCTTATGCAGAGTCCCTTCTGATCCCTGGAAGAAGCGAATACAGTGTCATCTGAAAAGGCATGAACCTAGAATTCACAGAATCACAGAATTATTTCAGTTGGAAGGGCCCTTAAAGACACTGAGTTCCAATGCCTCTGCCACGAGCAGGGACACCTTCCTCTAAACCAAGGGCCCAATCCAATCTGGCCTTGAACACTTCTGGGAGTGGGGCATTCACAGCTGCTCTGGGTAACCTGTCCCAGTGTCTAATACCCAGTTCCTAATACGTAATCTAAATCTACACTCATTTGTTTTAAAGCCATTACCCCCTTGTCCAATCACTGTGAGTCCTTGGAAAAAATCTCTCTCCAGCTTTCTAGGAGAGGTCCAGGGAGGCAGCTACAAGATCTCCATGGAGCCTTCTCTACTCCAGGCTCAACAGCCCCAACTGTCTCAGCCTCTCTTCTGCACCTCTTGAGAGGTGCTCAAGCCTTCTCACCATTTCTGTGGCCTCCTCCTTCTCCACGAGCTGATGGACTCACAACTTTCATATATATGCAGAAGTGGTAAAATAAGCATAATATTGACCTCTGAACTTAAATTTAATAAATTAAAAACCTGGCATGGAGCATGTTTTATTCATTGCTTTGTCAACTACTTCACATTTGTACCCTGATTTTCTTGCAAAAAGCGTCAAAAGAACACATGTGGAATAGTATTGCGGGAAAATATTTGATTTATTTTAGATTCATTTAATGGACTTTAGCAACCAGACAGCAATTAGGAAAACCAACATCAATATGCTCAGACAATTCTTGTTTTGTAAGAGGATCATCAGCGTCCTGCCTATGAAATTACCAAAATTGATTTCTTTGAATTGACATGGGTGAAAGTAATGATACTTGAAGGAAATATTAAATTTTAGGCAGAGAAAGGATACATATTTTGCTGGTAATATAAACGTGTCCAGATGTTCTACATTGGGAGTGAGCGCATAAACAATATGGAAAATCTCAAACAACATACAGATTGTATTTTTTAATACTCTAAGATTAAGGCATTGCTCGACTTGGGAAATCATGTTAATTGTTAAATGATGACAGCTGTAGTATTAACATTTTTAACAAGAGGCCAGATTATTGCTTTACTATCCATGCATCATGCTAGAAATGCTTTTGAACATCAGAGACTCAATATTTATCAAGAGAATTTGATGTAGTAATAACCAGTATAACAGTACTCCACAGTTTCCATTAGTTTGATTGAATGCTATATCTGTCTAAGCAAACCAAGCATTAGGCGCTTCAGTGAAAGTCACTTGTCATAGAGAAAAATATAATGCATGAATATTTCATTAGTAGATGAATACCCATCAAAACTTTACTTGAAATGCTTGAAAGCACCTACTGAATGCTTGCCAGTTATTTCATAAAACAGAGATGGTAGTAATGCCGCTGTTGAAACAGGAAAAAATCTATTAGATCATTTAACATACTAAAACAATTATGGTATAATTATAAGGAACATAATTATATGTTCTTGATGTCTTTAACAGTGCAAGCCTCACTAATTAACATTAGAAATTCAATCAAAACAAATTATGCTTTAAAATTTAAGGATGAACTTAAAGAGAAAGATCACATTTACCAAGCCAAACAAATATAACTTTAAATTCCACCTGATAGTAGGCAAAGTCTTCATATGTATGTTTGCAGTCTCTCTCTCTCTTTCCATCTTCCAAATGCTACTTAGTGTATTTGGAGATATATCTAAAGAATTAGATAGATAGATAGATATGCATGCATACACTTAAATTACTTATCATTATATAATTTCTAATGTCAGTTTTGATGGAGACAAAATCCAGTAGAGATCTGTGGGGCCTTTGGTTTAAAGGAAGAAATTCATATTGTTCCTACTGTATTTGGATGTTTTCTGCATATCCCTGCACTGTGTATAAACTTACCATAAAATTTTTATCTCAAACTCTACCCTTGGTTCCTATTTTACTGTTCTCTGTTACTTTTCACTTCTCAGGACTATGGGATTTTTTATAGAACAACAACAACAAAAAAATACACCATTTTTTAGGGGAAATGTTCCATTCTTTTAAAAAGTTTAGATAAGTCATGTCATTAAGACAACAAAGAAGATCTGCCCAGACCTTTCCCTATATAAACTATTCTTCATGAAAACATCTGTTTTGCAGAACTGGAATTAGCCTAATTGGTTCAATCCCATTGCCATTCTCATATTTCCACTGGAAGGGATTTCTCTGAGGCTCAAGCTGGTTCCAGTCATAATATACAGGCTGTTTTGTTTCTTCATAAACAAACATTGTATTTCATATCAAATATGCATCTGTGAGTCTGTCTGTGTTACCACGGTGCTTCACAAGAAGGATGGGCCCGTGTTTGTAGCCCCGGCATCCCTTTAGAGAGGACTTCCAGCCAGCTGGGTTGCATTTCACTGGAGATGTCCAGCGAAGCCCAGCTCTGTGAGCAGCACAGTCAGGCAAAGTGTACAGAGCAGGAGCACTTGAAAGCTTTGGAAATATGTAGAGTAATATTTAATCCAAAAGAAACAACCATCTTTTTTTGTTTAGTAATAGGTTGATAGATACAGAAACAAATGAACAAAACATCTAAATTTCTTACAGAGTGGAAATTCCCCATTTTTGGCTAGCTCTTTTCCTGGTCTTCTAGTGGTAGTCTGATAAGCTTTCTTATTTGTTTAATACTCTCATAAATTCAACAGAATACCTACGGGTATAATATGCTCCATAAAATACAGAGCATGGAAATACTATTGAACATATTTATATTATATTTTACTGGGACTGGACCCTAGCAAAAGTGCTTCAAATATACTCCTCTCTCTTGCATTGAAAAACAGAATGTCATCATCATCGATAAGAACAGAAAAATGGAAACCTCTGAGAAATTGGTTTCTTTCTTTTAAAAACAAAGTACCATATAGAGTAAGCACTGCATGCATTCCACTTTCTGTTTTTTCTTTCCACTCCTTTTCTCAAATTAACTAAAGCAGAACTATTATCTAATTAATATTTTAGCCATTTTCTGCTGCTCCTTTGCGTGAGTAACACATTCAAAGGTCTGATCATGAAAAATGCTGAACACTGTGGGCACGAGGCTGCTCCCTACATATAGGAGACCTGTGCTATATTGAGAGACCTTCAGAAAGCCCAGTCAGTCATCCCAGTGTGGGCAAATGGGAGTGTAGGAGGTTCTTGCACCTTTTGGCACAGCCAGACCCCCAGCATCTCCTCTAGGAGATTCGACAGGCAGCTGATCCTCACTGTGTCTCTCTGCCAAGCTCTGGTCAAAGGTAGCACCCCTTTGGTTTGTTTAACTCCATGTTCCTGGCTGGCCTGGCACTGTGGAGTCCAAACTCCAGCACAATGTAAGACACCAAAAATACTAGAAGAGTTAACGTGATTATAGCTTATTTCAGGTTAGTCCTCAAAAAAATCTTGGTATGAGGACCATGAGATTTCAAAACCTTATTGGTCATTTGAAAAGCTGTCACTTTAGACACAAGTATTTTCCTAGAAACACTGGACTTTATCAGAGCACATCAGCCACAGCAGTGATCACTGCCAGTGAAAATGTGTAAATTTTTCATAGAATAATTGCACTGGAGTATCTGAATTCTAAGAAGAAAATTCAGACAACTCCTTGCATAATTTGATTAATCAACACCTCCTCAGTGAATAAAGAGTCTCTCATACTATTAGAGCTTGAATAGATTCAAGAGCTATGCTGGAGAATGATGGCAAAAATTGACTGAATAACACAGAAACAAACTTATCGAGTCCCCCACATATAAGACTGCTTTCTATTTCAGGTCCTGTTCCATTCTTCCATGGAACCAAAGATGATGGGATGTCTTGATCTTCCATATAAGTCCTTTAAATATAGCAGTGTAATGCTTTATTTGTTATATGACAAAACATCCTTGTTGTGGTAGGGCTGCCTGGTCTGGTTTAACCCCCTCACCACACAATGTTTCTCAATTTCAGTTCTCATTCTTCATGGAGTATGGAGAAACCATGTACAGTTTTCCCCTGACAATTTCCATACTGCACTACACTTCCTTCTGTGGACTAGAGTTTTCAAAACAATTTTATTCACATTTTATTTTCATATGGTCAGCTGTGCAATAAAGTAGGCTTCTGTTATTTCATTTAGTTTGCAAATGTTTTTACTAATGCTGATAATAAAATTTTTTCCAATACCTACCATCCATCATCTTTCCTGTTTTGAACCACCACCAAATACCTCTGTGGTCCTGGCATGCATTTTGCTGGTATTTGGAATGGCAGCACACAGGGACAAATAAATAAATAAATGGTAATAAAGGAAAAAAATGTTACATCTATTTCACTTTGAAACAAATTATTACAAAGCTGCTGATTACAGTTGGAGAGAAGATGTAGACAGACAAAAGGCTAGTAGTATCAACGAGTGAATTAACTGGTGTACTTGGGCACAGTCTCAAGAAATGGATTGGCTCTCAGAAGGAGTTTTAATGGTGTGAAAACTTGTATTGCATTTCTTCAGCACCCAGAAGAGTGGTCTGCCTGATTTTCCCAAAAGTACAAAAGCAATCAGGTACTTTCCCAGTCTGTTGCCTGCTAAGAGGGATGAGGAACCCTAGAAAAACAGAGGGAAAAAAACAAACAGAAAATCTTTATTGTACACCAGTACATTTGCAACAAATATACTTATTTCTCAGAAATTTTTTCTTAAAAAGGAATTTTTCAAAACACTTTTGGAAGAAAATATAGCCCTCATTGATTTGCTTATTTGGAAAATAAAGGGAGAACTAATAGAAAAACCATTTTGAATGCTGCGGGGAACTCAGACTGAGTTTCTCATGGAGTTTTCCAAATTTTATCTAGCTATTTCAGTAATTTAAATGGTGTTTTTAAACAGAAATTCCAACACATGTACTAATAATTTTAATTTTTTTTCTGTTGTGCTCGCAACCTGTCGTGGCATTTGTTACAGTTACTTCAATAAGTTCCATTAACATCTTCAGCCTGTATATCAACAAGTTCAATATGTCTAGTCTTGACCAGATCCAGGAAGGATTTCTGTGGGAATGTGTGGGAGATTTCCAAATCTGCTGGTCTGAAAGAGCCTGACTTTCATTTTTCAGAGTTGAAAATGTTAAATTATTTTTCCCCAGAGTTGCCTGAGATGCACATGTCCTGCACATTGCTTCAGTGTTTTAAATATGTAATTAAATGGGTTTAGCAAACAGAAAATGAGTCTAGAAGATTAATTTCCTGGCCTTAAGGCCTAATACACTGAGCTCGTTTTAATTGTTATTTCACTGCTACAAATCTAGCTGTACCTTTGTCTTAGATGCAAGGATTTCAACACCTTTTCAAAGTATTCCACCACAGCAGAACCAATATTTTCTAACATATTTTATCCGGTGATCAAGAAAAAGAAAAAGTAAACTCCCTCCAGAATAAACTTACTGCATTGATAAATTGTGTTTTATTTGCAAAATAGATTTTAATCAATATTAGCCTTTCACAAAAATCATCAATGTGATGCATAACAGAAACATAATTTGCTGTACTGGGACAGTGACAAAGGAGAGTACTTACATACGTTGTAATTGCCATTGCCAGATCAGAAAAGAGAAGGGGAGGCACACCAAACTAATTAAGATATGATGGCATTCTGACATAATGATCAGGACCTTGGAAAAGTGATTGCTAAATATTTACAGACTTTAATTCTCACATTTTCACTGTAAGATAACACCAATGAAATGAGGGCAAAGTCAATACTGGTGTGCTGAAATGAATGGCGTGGAGACCATGTAGCTATACTATTTTCACATGTATCTGCTTGTGAACCACAACTTGTGGTGTATTGTGAGACTCTGGAAAGAGGTGCAACAGTGATAAAAAGAGAAAGTAGCGTCTGTCCTCAGAATTTGCTTTCCCAAGAAGAAATAGTGGAGAGGCAGCTCAAGAGGCATTCTGCCATCTGAAAGAGAGTATAAAGAGTAAGCGACAGGTGATAAGAGAAGAGATGCCACATCTGTCATCCTTCAAGGAGTGCTCAGAGAGGATGGGCTCCGTAGGGAAGTGCCAGCCTCCGTAAGGGTGAGTTCCTATCCTCAGCAGTTGAAGCGGGGAGCTGCACTTAGTGTTGTGCATTTACACTCAAGCAGGAAATCTGACATCATTCATGTGTCACGTTGTGATGTAACAGGCAGTGATTCACGTCTCTTTAGAGACACTCTTCTGCCATGGAATATGCAACTGTGGCCCTCAAGGGAGAATAACAGCATGAAATCTGTGGGCAAAGTGCTCCAAATGAATTCAGTGTTTTCTTCAATTCTTCCTCTGAAGCCCAAAATTTCTGGTACACCTGAATATTCAGCATTTATTCTCACAGTTACTTTAGCAAAAAAAAAAAAAAAAGGGATTTCAAAATAAGGATTGCAGCTAAATAATTTCTGGCTTGCCCACCTGGAGAATGTCCAAGTTCTATTCAGTAATGCAGGCTTTACCTATTTTATTAACCAACCCAAAAGTTACCACAATGGTAGTGCTACATTTGCCTTGCTGTCCAGGTTTCAGATGGGATAGAGTTAATTTTCCTCCTAGCAGCTGGTAGTACAGGGCTGTGTTTTTTGGATTTAGTATGAAAATAATATTGATAACACACTGTTTTGGCTGTTGCTAAGCAGTGTTTACACTAAGTCAAGGACTTCTCAGCTTCTCAGACCTCCTCAACAGTGAGTTGGCTGGGGGGACACAAAAAACTGAGAGGAGATACAGTCAGGAAAGCTGACCCAAAATAGCCAAAGGGATATTCCATATCATATGACATCATAAACCAAGGGGAAAGGTGGCCCGGGGCCACCGCTCAGGAACTGGCTGGGCATCAGTAGTAGGAATCCTATGAAATGCTGACTTTCTGAATTCACTGCTTACTAAAGGCTGACTGAAGTCAGCATATCACATGAGTAAATCATAAACTTTTGTATTCCTTCAAGTCTTTTAAAGTAATTTTAGTATTTACTTACTCCTGTAAATAATAAACTTACTCCTGTAAAACTGTAAATCTACTTCATCGAATGCATTTTTCTCCCCACTCTTCCTACTTGGAAATTAAATCCCATATGTTAAGCAAACCCCATCTTATTGTAAGAACAAAATATGAGAAAACATCCCTGAAGGACTTCATAAAAACTTCAATACATTCACTTTGATTTTGTGTATCCAGTATAACTATTCTTGCAAAGATCTTTGTATATTATTGCCTTATAATTTATAGCTGCAGTACAATGCACAAAATAATGTGAATGTTAATGAGAAACTTGGGGGTTTTTTAAATTATCCATCTGGGAATCCAAATAAGTAACTAGTAAATTTTGTAAAAATAGTTCAGGCTTGTAATACCAAAAAAATCTTACCTGAAGAAATTGAAGACTGAAAATTATTGCAGATGCTCTGCAAATGCTTTAGAAGAATTAATAAATTGCAAAGACTGTCGGCAAACAGTATATAACCAAAAATATAAGGAAAACAATATATTAAAAATCCAGTATTGATTTCTGTAGCAAATTCAGATTTGGTGACGTGATACATATTTGAGCACTAGCTTGAATTTTCTTGTTAAAACCATTAAATTTATGGAACTAGAACCAATATTGGTCTAGTGTTTGAGGGCAATTTGGTATGGTGTTTTGAGTATCTTTGATATTTCACATAGGTAAGACATTTTTGAGCTAAAGTTCTTAGAAGAACAGTTTCATCAGAGCCAGGAAACACAAAGTTCATGAACAGAATTAAGTTCAGCTGGTGCAGGATCAATAGGGTCTTTATCCAATGGAGCTGAAAAATCCAATGCTTTAAGTGAGCTTAAAGTGATCAGTCTTATTTATTCCTTATCATGACTGCAAACAACAACAAAAAAAAAATCTGAAAGAGAAATAACACTCAGCAGATCATACTTGAGACATCGTGTCTGACATTAGTTATTTTTAGCCAAAAGGAGAATACATGATAGTTTGCTGTGAGATAAAAATATTTTCAGTTCTTACACAAAAAGGTCTCAGTCTTTGCCTCATCCCCTGAAGTGTAGCAGTTTTTTTCCTGTATGTACTTCACATCTGAAATCTGATTTGCATAAATGAAAATGGGTGAAGCCCTACAACAGAAGCAGAAGTTTTAGCAGTCAGCATCCACAATATTGTTCAAAACTGACCTCCTTCTAAATAGCAACCTCATTTCACAAAAGGTTCCAAGTCTTCAGGTCTAAAATCTCCATTTTCTACAGGGGAACTTTAAATCTTCTCAAATGCTGCCTCACTAATGCCATTTTTCTGAACACAGACAAATTTATGTTTTTATTTATATTTCTGACTTTCCTCTTGGATATTTAAAACCCCTCAGAACTTTGAAAAATCTCTCTTCTCATTAAGACTCACTTGTGCAGATAAGTCTTGGCCCCATGCACAAACAAAAACATAAACAAATGCTTTGGCCTCCCTGCACTGTAGGCATTGCAGAGAGGTGAGCACCAAGTTTTGTTCTCTGTGTTCTGCAGCCATAAATCTTTTCTTGTAGGATAAAATTCTGCTGATAGGTGTCAAGGTCTATTTTCTAACACAATAAAACAGAAATATTTTCCTAACAGCGGAAGGTAAAAATTTGCCCTTCAGTAACAGCTTAGAGTAATATTCCTGTTTTGCAGAGGGTAACTCCACTGTGCGGCACTCAGGGCATAGTGAGTTGTTTCTGGTAGCATTAGCTTCTTTTAATAGAAAAAGACACCCCTCAGTTGCTAGTTAGAGTGCAAGATCTTAGCTAGGATATTCTGAAAGGTTTATGCAAAGGCAAAGGAGAAGGATTGGCAGTGGTTTTTGGAGGTGGCTTAAGCTGATCTGTTTTATTGTGCATTGCAACGTGCAGATGTCTGGTTACCAATCCCCAACAAATGAAGCAATAACCAGCAACATAATTGAACATATTCACAGAATTTTCTGAATTTGTCCTGCAAATTTGAATGTTCTGGTTCAATCAGCTGATGGCAGTATCCTGATAAAAATTGTATTTATTCATTAGTTAAAGTAAGCAATTAAATGCCCTTACACAGTCCACAGAAGAAGTAAAAACATTCACTGTGTTGATTAGAAATTTAACAAATAGTAAGTATTTTTGATTCTAGAAGTCTTTTTTTTTCCCTTTCAGAGAACGAGCCTTAACGTACTGAAGGTCGCATTTTAGATCTAAAATATGGAGATAATGAGACTCATCTCTTTTTTACAGTGCTTTAAAATCTCCTGATGAAAAGTGCTATATAAGACCTTGATATTATTATGATTAATGCTTATAATCACCATCTTGTCAGTACTTTTTCCCCTTCTGACCTTGTAGTTTCCAAGTAGTAAAAGGCACTTACCTCACTGCTTGATCAAGCTCTTAAGACAGCTCAGGCAGCAGGTTTATGCCTCCTTTCCAGGAGGTGGATTCAAGAATCTACCTAGGTGGCTTGATAAAAGGAATGGGATGCTCTGAGACAAAAAAAAAAAAAAGTTTTTTTTAAAAAAAATCATCGATTCTCATTTGTTCAAGGAAGTTTTTCTTCTCAACTCTCAAGTTTTTCTCTCCTTGTGTCACTGTCCCTTTAGGACATCCATGGAAATCATTCTGAATGATTTTATTTGAGAGGGCATACAATAAGGATAGCATTTTAGCAATGAGACATCTTGTTCAGCAGCATTCATTCCACTGCAGCAACTTCAGGCTTGTGGGCAAAAATTGGGGTTATCTCTCCATTGGATTTTGGCTATCTAGTATAAGCTGCTGAGTTGCAGCCTCATCATATAAAGGATTTCAAAAACACTGTGAAGAGAAGTTAGAGTTTAAGGAATTGTGTAAATTACACTTGGATGCTTTTCTGCTTGTACTGGCACTGGTGTTTCTCAAAGGCTGTGAAACAGCAGCCTAGCAGGAGCAAGTGATTTTTACAGGAGCTGCATCCTTATGTGAGAGGTCTCAACTCTACTGCCCTACCTTAAAGCAAAATGCAAACTCACTGAACAAAATTCTGGTCTCGGCAGAGTTAATGACAAAACCTCTTCCAGCACTAGAGAGATTTCACCTGTCCTCTGGAAAGCCTCGTTCACAGGTAGAACAGTGTGTAAGCTTTTAAAAAATGCACACATTTCAAAAAAATGCACTGTGGCAAATCGTGAATCCAGAGCAAACCAAATGTTTAACTGATGTCTGCAGAAGTTTAACCTCTGCATACTCCTTTCCTAAGAGAAAAAGTCCCATTACCAGCCAGGTTTTATTGAGTGTAAACCCATTTATAATGAACTTCACTCATAACTAGTCTGTAAAACTAAAAAATTGATTTTTTATACTGAAGATGTTTGAATATGAGATAAGAGCAGATATAAAACTTCTCCCTATTTACTCACATACCTGCATTTGAGCTGTTCCTAAATAAGAACATTAAAGTAGTCCTTTCAGTGAAGGGTGACAAATTTCTTTCCTGCTTAATACTTTTCCACTGTTGTGGAATATTAAACTTAAATGGATTTTAGCTACTTTAAAATATTTCTTATTAAACTTATCAATGTATGAATCAATATCAATTATCAATGTTTATATTAAATTCATTAACATAAATATGGTGATGCTGGACAAACTCTACTTCGATTTAAAGCTCATATAAAAGATATTATTTCAATCATATTCCACTGCTGTATACCAACATTACTATGTCTCTACACTAGTGTAGGATCCAAACTTACAGGAAACTGTAGGAAATGGATATCCTGAAACAAAGAAACCAAGTAGGGACTTCTCTGTCATTGCAGAAAAACTAAATATTATTTTATGAACTTGCTTCTTTTCTGTTGCAATGTTTGTTTCTGTGTTTCTAGGGAGCGTTTCTCCTTATGAAGCAGATCAGAATGCATTAAGAAAACACTTAATGATATTGTAAATAGAATACCTGAGCAAGGTTATCAAGTAAAGCAACTTGATAAAATCAAGTAAAGTTAATTTATTTTACCGTTCTGTTAGTTCATGCATCTTGCTACTGTAAATAGAACCTATTTGCATTCTTAGTAATGTGACTGACCAGGGAATGCCAGTTCCCAAAGTTCTGGCAAGAAGAAATTTGTTACTTATTTAAAGTGAGCAGAGGTCAGCATTTTCAGGCTCTAATCTGACACTGTTAGAGCAGGCTCCCCACCCACAGAACTGATGTTCCTCTTCTGGTGGTATATCCATAACTCTGAGGCAGAAAATTAGTTGATATATTTTCCTCTGGAAAATTAGAATCTATTTCCTAGATTAATGAAACTACATGATGGTTATGGCATTAACAAGCATATGACCTACATTTTCCACTAAACAGTAGCCAATTACAAGCATTTTTTTTAAATACAAATATTTTTGGAAAAAGTTACTGAAATAAAATCAATCATATTCTGTTTTAAGGAGGAAAACTCTCTAGATTTAACTGAAACTTAAACCAGGAAACATGTATTTGGAATAAATGTATAAGTGTTTATGTTTCTTGTCACTAAATTTCAAGACAAATTTCCAGAACTTCATACATTCAGATGCTTAATGAGGTCTAAAATAATTGTGGTTACAAATATTTATAGCTGTTTTGACCAGCAGGTAAGGTGATTAGAACCGCATGAGCAGAATACCCAGGGAGCAAGGGTTTTGTGCATCAGATTTTCTCTTTTCATTACAATTTTCCAATGCCAAGGTTTCTAAAATAGTCAGAATGTAAATATAAAGAATTAGTGGGAAATCCACTTTGATATTTTTCCTCTAAAATTGCCTATATACAGGCTGATTTCAGACAGGTTAGATATTAAACTGCTGGACAAGACCTACAGACCAGTTGGTTTTGTCTTACCTTACAAATAAAGGCAGCAGGTGGTTTTATATATACATTTTATATATATATATATATATATATATATATATATATATATATGTATGTATATATGTATATATATATATATATGTATATATATGAAATATCTGCATATTATCTTTGCAGCCATCCCTAATGCCATTTTAACTTGGGTATTACTGGAAGAGATGTGGGGAAAGCAGAGAAGTGAATTTGAAGACACAAATTTTATTAAGGACAACTATCCAAATTAAAAGAGGAACAAAAAAGGCCTCTAATTAGCAGTAGTTGCTTAACTATTTCTCAGGAAAGAGACAAGGATTTAATGAAAATAATATATTAATAAATATATTCTCATTCTTCAAAATATCTCCCTCACAGTAAATATTTAAGCAAATGTGTAGGACATTGTATAGGAGCTGTCAATGGTGCCATCAGAGCTTGATCTTTGGAAAATTTCATCATCCAACAAATTTATTAAGTCCCAAATTCACGTTAAAATTTTCCACTTTTCTTGATAGTCACAAACAGGTGATCAACATTTTCCATGCCAGATCATTTGCTCTCCACTCAAACTCAGATGCCTCTCCCAAATAACCTTGACTTATATTATTTTTACATTTCTTTGTAAATTTTTCTCATTGCTTTGCTGAATTAGTTGTGTTTATTTTTACCTCACTCTGCCAGCTGCACAGATACCACTAGCTGTGAGACAAAAACCTTCACAGCTGGAAACAGCCTAAAATAAGCACTGGGATGATGCCACAGATACACAGCATCAATTAGCAGCGGGAGCAGCTGTTGCAGCAAGCAAAGACCTTCCTGTGTTTGGTTTGCTTCCTTGTCATTTAGCATCAAATGACACCACTCCTCATCAGGATGCAGTCATTGCACGCATGCTGCACAACAGTCATTCCAGCACAGAGGGCCAGAATAAGTCTTTGGAGCCACTTATATGCAGCATAAGCTCTATTTTGAGGCTGTAAGTAGTGCACAGGGAGTTTTTGCTGGCCCTAATACATCTAAGCATCCCTTATGGGGAGCAAAGCACACTGAGAGCTTAGTCACTGAGGAGCTGCCCTATTTTTAGGTGGCCCAGATTTAGGAGTTCTCCGTCATCTCAGTGACCCTGTTCCCAAGGACAATACATGGCACAGAGGCCTCAAAAGTCACTGATGATGCTCCACAAAGCTGAGGGAGTGTTGCATAGAGTCATCTTTCAAACTGTGGCAGAGATGGTAGCTCAGGCTTCTGCTGCTTGTCCATGATTTCACAGGGAGACAGAGAGACAGAAGGGGCAGGGATGAGGGGATGAGAAGGAGGAAAAGAGGTGCAAGGGAGAGGAAGAGAAAAGAGAGAAAAGAGAAAAGGATGCATCAAACTCAGGTTGTAAATTATAGGCCAAATAATGAGCCTGTTTCAATAAATTAGTGTTGTTAAACCAAATACAATTATCCTCCCAGTACTGTGTGTGTAGGCAGGTTCATATCCTAAATGATGTTGTCCCACCAGGAATCCAAGACACCACCACGCATCAATCTGTAATAATCCTGCTGTGGATCATGAACAGAATCACTTGAAATGACTTGCTAGTTAGACTCTCTAAATGAGAAAACGTATGTAGGTACTGGGTACAAGCATTTGGAGGAAACCATGGCATGAAATGCATTGAAATAAGCTTGTCCAAGAAAAATTGCAGCTTGGAAACACAGAAATTTCAGTGCCATCTAGGAAGAATGCTTTATAGCTGGGATTTTGGTGGACAGCTGGATGACACAATTTCTCTCAAACTCTTCTTCTCCCAGTTCTCAATAGATGCAAAGTTAAGCTTAAAAATTATTAAAATATTCCAATAGGTCTTTCAGAAGTACAAGTAGAGCATAGGAGAAAATAAGGAAATGTTCAGCCATATTTTAATGTATACACTGAAATAGAATCATCACAAAATACAACACTATTGAAAAATAAATTCTTTATCACTGAATTTTCACATTTAATTCTAAACAGAGTCTGTTGTAATGAAATCAACCTCAAATTAGTTGAGATTTCCTAGTTTTAAATAATTCTTTAAGGGAAATTAGTAATGAAGAGTCAAGTCCCTCAGAGATGAATCACCAGGAAAATATGAAGTGAGGCATTTAATCTCAGTTCACAATGGGACAGTTCCTCATGAAAACCAGTAACCTTTATATTACTCACACAAATAACAAGAGGTTTAGGGGTTTTTTCCTTAGAAAGGATTCCTCTGAGCTCTAGTAAATACTGATGCCAGACCAGGAGAAGTGCATTTTCCATGCCTAGGTATTTCGTTACTCCTGTATTTTAAAGCCTCAGTGAAAATGTCAATTACCTCACTATGACTGTTTCACAGACCACAATTCACGTAACTTCAAAAATTCTCAACAAGAAAACAAAATAAAGTCAAAAATGCCACAATTTCTTCTCTTAACTTCCCAAAAGTAGTCCACAAAACTCAGCCATAGTTTGCATCATAAGCATAGAAAAATGCTTAAACCTTCGAGATATCCATAAAGAAGTGCTGTAGATATTCAGAGCTGTACTGATTTTTATACCTATAGGTACCATGAACCACCTTCATACTGATTTTCTTGCCTAAGACCACCCAAAATGCTTGAACCTCTTCTCCTGCTGAGCCCAGGATTTTGGGTCTGCTTGGTCCCCCACACCTTCCCTCACCTTATGGTGTTGGCACTGTCTTTTTCTCCCATCCCTTGACATCACTCCCAGCTTTGGGCTGCTCAATGTACAGCAGCTAACCTCTCATTTTAGAGGCAAAGGATTATGTGACCTCCTCAGATCAGGCTGGAGCTCCAGTGGGACAGCTTGTCCAGCTAATACAAACACAGAGCCTCAGTGTATGTGCAATCCAAGTAATCCTGACAGGCTCCTTGTCTCTAACATCTTTGCTGTCTGGAGTTATAGCCTTTGAATACACTGCATGCAGCTGCTGAGATGTACACCTATTTTAGTACAAATTGGCCTTATATTTTGTGTTAGAACTACTGTTGGTGATGCCAACATAAGCATTTCTATTCTAGTTCTGTTATGTAAGGACGATACCTCCACTGTTTTAATCATCACATTTCAGGTGACCTAAAAAGCTGGATTAAATGAAAGATGTTTTGCTCACTGCAGTTTACTGGTGCAAATCCAACTGGTTTAAAATAAAAGAAGACTACCTTGTAGAAGTTATTGTACAGCTTGTGAAGAGGAAGGCTCTGTGCAGGCATCCACACCACAAAACCTCTCCACAGCGGAATTTGGCCGCAGTCCTGTGGCAGTCTCAGATGAAAATCAAATGACAGAAAAGCACCAGAGGCCACATCAATCTTTATCCACCACAGGTAATCGTGTTTGGGCTGTGAAGAACACATGTGAGTACAGAAGGGCAGGAGCATTGCTACCACCCCTGTCTGCACTGCACATGGTCTGTGAACAAACTTAGGGCTCTGTTCCCTGGGCTGTCAGCACAGGGCCTTTCACAAACACTAAATTCATGTCAAAGTGCTGTAAAGTTTTATTAGGGGAAAAAACACCCTTTAAACAGTTGGCTCTATTCTCTGCTAAAGGAAACCTTTCTCCTTGAACAGTCAAAAATGCTCGGATCAAGACAAAAGTACATTGGGAAAGTTTAGCAGAACCTGGCACCAAGCTAAACAGTAATTTCCACATGCCAAGAGTCACTGTCTCCTTACTTTGGTTATAAATCAGGTGTGCCCATGTATTTTCCACACTGAAAACAATGCTCTCTGAGTTATGCCTGAGTTCTTCATTCTCCCACAGTCCAAACTAAGCCAAGACATTATATAGCACCATGTAAACTGCTCTCAAGAACTTATCAAATTAAACTAAACAATTTTACATTGCTCAGTGTGGTTATTTTCTCTTTTTTTTCCAGAGTAATAGCATATGATTTTAACTATTATAGCTGAAAACAAAGTGAAAACACCATCTCTTTTTCTTTTATTTTCCACATTTCTATTACCACAGGGCAGGTAATGCAGCAGTAAAATGCCATAAAAAATTTACAAAGATGCATAAGTGCCTTTGGAACCTTGGCCCGTTGGGCTTTTAAGGCTAATTTCACATACATTCAGTGTCTAAAAATATATTAAGGCAAATAGACAGATAGATAAGGGTATTGAAGAGCCCAAGAGCCTAATTTTAACTTATTTATGCTGAAAATCCGTACATGTCCTGTACAAATAATATCAAAATAAAGTGAATTGCTTGTGCACCCTTTTTAGAAAGGTAAAGTGTTTCCATGTGCTTTTACACACTCTATATCTTTAAAAAGTTTCCTCCATGAATTAGATTCAAAAGGAGTATGCCGGGTCTTGATGCCACTTTAAGAACCCAAATCAAAAATACAAAATTCAACTCCTCAAACCTTCTGCAAGTTTCCACAAGAGAAGCCTCCTAGGAGACTGAGCTTCTGCAGAGAGAATGATCAGAAGTGCTCAGGTCCTGAAAGTCCTCAGCAATTTGATGTCTGTCTCACATCTAAATGCGCTGACATTCCCAGACAAGGTTTACTTAACTTACCTTCAAGAGCTGATATGTCAGATATACCCTCGAGGGTGTCTAACCTCAGAAATGTGGTCCTTCCCTCATTCCAACCCTTCTTATTCCAGCCAGTAGTAGTAGTATCACAATTGTTTCCTTGGGATCAGGATCAGGTCCTCTTTAGACTTCTGTATTTCTGTTTTCCATGTGAGCACCTTAACCATCAGACCGCACCAAGCTACCCTGTTCTGTAGAAGCACATCAGAGACAAACCTCACCCTTCACACGTAGTTATGGATTTACAAGGTTATAGAGACACATGTTCCTCTTCTCCAAGATGACTTTGGACAGGGGACAGAGAGGCAATTCAGTAACTGGCAAGGCATGATACTCATTTGCCAGTCATGTCCCTAATGCTCCTTGGTATTTCTTTCCATGGATAATTATGGTTGCTCTTCACCATGTTCCCTAATTTTTTCATCCAGAGAATGTGGGATTGTTGATGTGTATTCAGTGTCTGGCAAGACACTTGGAAGATGGATGATGCCTTGAAAATCCTTCTTGATCAGCCTCAGCTCAACTGTTTAAGGAACCAAAACTCTCA
This sequence comes from Petroica traversi, assembly GCA_025920805.1. Classification (NCBI taxonomy): domain Eukaryota; kingdom Metazoa; phylum Chordata; class Aves; order Passeriformes; family Petroicidae; genus Petroica; species Petroica traversi. The sequence continues at coordinate 21,905,431 of JAHLSL010000007.1, forward strand.
TTTTGAGCCATTTATTTCATATTCAGTTAACTCACTTATTCTGGTTTATCACTTTCAGTAAATAGTAGTCACATGTCCACGTAGCTTTAGAAACTGAGGCCTCAGCTGATTTGGAAGCTGTGGATTAGGGTTCTAAATTATTAAGAAGCCTTAGGGAATTTTATTAAATATGACTTTCCTAAGTATTTGAAAAAGACTAAAACAGCTAAAGATAAAAAACCTTAGGCCTCATTAAATATTGTAAGATCTCACTCTTGCCTCTACACCAAAAACTGTAAAATAGATTATGTAATGTAAGAGCAAGCTATAATTGGATGAAGTGAGACTAAAAAATTGCAGGTTTATGTTCCCCCTAATATTAATTCTCTGCCAAAGCACTTCATTAAATCTCAGTTACAGGTCAGAGTAGCACCATGAAATAGTAGGATATGTTAAATAATTATGTACTAAGCGTGGGTCTATATTGCCTCACTTCACTTTGTGAAAAAGGTAAATGTGATTTTGTGAGGCAAAAATTCCATATCCACCAGACATTTAAAGATCAGGAGAAGGAAATAGATTTGGCTGCAGAGTCCCCTGGTGTTCTTCCTCCATAAAGTATTTTCTCAGGTTACCTATGAAATCAGTGAAGCAATGGTACAGCTGTTCCTAAAACATGCAGCTAGAATAAATTAAAATGAAGGGAAATATATACCTTTCTTCTTAGATAAAAAACATTTGGCAATTCTTTTGCGTTTCCAGTGATTTGACTGAAAAAAGGCAGCTGAACAGTGTGAGGTAACAAGGAAGCAGGGAATATCTGGGTCTGTAAGGGCAAACATGATGCTTGACTCTTCCCTAATGCATGGAAGAGTTAGTACCGAAGAAGGGCAGTCATACCATGCAATGGTCTCCTTCAGTTTGCAGATCAAAGATATTCAAGCTGGATCTGTGCTCTTGACAGAACAAAGGATCCCAGATCAATGACATTTTTGGTTTCCACTCTGGCCAGTTTGTGTTGGCTTTGTGTTCTTCATACCCTTGTTAACACTGGGTATGTTCTACAGCAACTAGAGCAAGAACTCATTATTTATTAATAGGCTGGTTGTTTTTTGTTTTGTTTTGTTTTTTTCCGAGAAACAGCTTAAAAGTTTAAACTACATTATCATCTAGAGTTCATAATTTTTTTTCTCCAATCTATTTTATTAAAATAAAAGTTGCATTATGTAGAGGTGGTTTTATTCAGCTTTTCTGCTACAGAACACTCAGACTGGATAATTGGCTACCTTATACATGCATAGTCGTAAATGAAGCTTAAAATGTGGTCCTTTACACTCAGAATAATTTGGAGGGAAAAGCATCCTAGACAGATGTCTACTCCATGGTTTATAAGAGTATGTGATACCATCCGCACTTTTCACAGCTAAACCCTTGAAAACTGGGAGATTGACAAAGGGACCCAAACGTGAAGAGCATTCATTAAAAGATGTAAATAGCCAAGATCCGTGCTGTTTTGTTTCAATCTTTTTTATCCTGTTGAAAACAGGAAAGCCTCCTGTCATGCAGGCTCAGGGATTTTCAGGGCCCAATAAAGGTTAGTGACATTTTCAATTCATGTTTGTTTTCATTCTTCTAATCATGAACCCTGTGTCAGCCTGAGAAACCAGCTGAGCTTAATCCATAACCTTTTACAAGTGAAACATTAACTCACAGCATGTTCTGTTGTCTTTTTAAAGCAATACAAAAGCAAAGGGAGGGGAAAAAAAAGAGCCACAACATACATGATAAAACATAACAGCCGCCAAATGTGAAGGTTACTTGAAAGCAGTTACAGTTGTGGACAATAGCATATTTTTAGGTCATTAAATTTATCATTTGCAGATGTCATAATTGCTGTTTTCTTCACAAGAGTATTCAGGATAGAAAAATAGAGGCAAAAATGTAGGAAGAGACGAGTAGACTATCTAAAATTTTATCCTACATTTTGGTAATTATTCTGACATACTTCCATACCATCATTTTTGATGGGTAGTAACTATGGAGAAAATAGCCAACTGGTTTCTCCTCTTTCCTTCTGAAGATTAACTCATCCCACTAGCTTCCCTGCAAGTTTCACCAGCTGAATGTACAATGCTTTGGCGTTTTATGGCAGTACAGTGCACCAGGCTGAGTTTTGTACAAGGGCAGACTACTGGCCACGTATGGCAATCTTCCTGCTCCACCGAGTGTGTGGAGTGACACACACTGACCAAACCTTGGGAGAACAGCTCTGACTACAAAGCACACAGGGTCAAGGAAGGATAATTATTTCTCCAGCTTGTAAAAGCCATCATGGAGAAAACCTGACCTCCCATGTCTCTGTTGGATAACAAATACAATGCACATGTATTAAGGAGGTTCTCAAGTTACAAACTTTTATTACTCAGAACAAGAAACCATGTTAATTCATAGAGAAAAATAAAGAAACAGCCGTCAGAAGCTATCTGAAAACAGAACAGTAAGACATAAATAAAAAGGTGTCTGATTTAAAAAACTAACTACCTAAAATGAAAAGGGAACCCTCAGAAAAAAATACTATTAAGTTTGAATTTGTGTATGTACCACAGATAGTTCCTGTGAAAAAGAAGCTTAAATATTGGCTTTGTGGAGTATTGCTGATGTATCTGAGATTATAAAGAGATGTGAAATAAGGGAGATTTCACAGGATTTCTTTTCCTTACCTGACCACCTGTGTTCAAAACATCTTTGGATTCTTTTTTTGTGTGATTTGATTAGGAGAATAGGCTGAGAACTTATTGGGGAGAGGGAAGGAAGAGAAAGGAAATAAGTAAAACATAGGCAGAGAAATGTGTACACACACACACACATATGCAGTAAAATCCTAGAAAGGCCATTTCCTTAGCAAACCAATCTAAAACATTCAGACATAATTAGAGAAAGCTGACATGGGAAGACAAAAAGTAGAAGGCTGTTACTCCACCGATGATGCACTCCTCGTGTTGCTGTTTCCCCGCCCAGGCTGCCTGACCATGACATTTGACAATACCTTTGTGCCTGCTGGCCACCACAGCACTGAGCCTTCCTCGATTAGCCAAGGCTAAGAAAATTAAAAACACTGAAGCTGAGGCTCACTGAAACAGCAAAGTATTATGTTACCTGCTTCATGTTCTCTTGTGCAGCAAAATTTGGCATGGAGAGCAGGACCCATCACCTGCATGCAAATCAGCAGGGAAATCAGTCACTGTATCTGCCAAATGCTTTTCCCTCTGGTTTGTCAGAAAAAACTACTGGTTAGACTGGAGGCACACAGCCACAATCCAATCCTGTCTTCAGGAGCAAAGCACAGAGAGAAACCAGAGTTCCAAGTCCTGCTTAATTACCTGGTCTGCTCCTGGGGCAACACAACTAATTATCGAGGACATAGTGTAGCATTTCCATCAAACCCAGAATAAGTAAAAAGAGGCTTGGGGGGATTAAAAAGGCTTTTATGGCTAGGGAAGTACATATGAAAGAAAGTCTATTAACAGATGAGGGGATGAAATTAATTGCAACTCAAAAATAGGTAAGATAATAGTCTTGCTTAATGAAAAATAGAGGGGAAAAAATGAACTGAAAGGTCCACCAAAAACAACCATTGGTAATCACATGTAAGACTCTATAATTTAGATATTTACTTACACATTTTAAATTTGCAATTTAAATTTATGATTTAAATTTACAATTTAATTATTTATACAATTTAAATATTTCATTTATCCTTATGTATTATGAGAATTAGCTAACAAATTTATTCACTCACTGATTATTTAACTTCAAAAAGTACATCTGCATATTCAAGCATGACCTGTGATGATGTTGTAGCAGTTTCCAGATGCTTCTTATTTCTTTGTGATCTCACCAATCCATCCATCATCTATCTGATCTTCATGTTGACTAGCCTTCCCTATGTTATTACTCTCTTACTTCTTCCCTTATTTTATTCCTGAATGTTTTTCAATTCATACAAAGTGTAATTAAGATTGTCAGCTAGTTTTTAGGGTCACTTTTTCTTTTACTGTATTTCTACTACTAAAGAGTATTTATCTCTAGGACTTATGTCAGAGTATGTGCTTGTCTTTTTCAACATATTCAGGACCGTTCATGTCCGTGGTTGGTTGCCTGTTTTCACCTCCAGAAGTGACTGTGCTGCATCTGTACCACTGCAGTACAGAATATCATGCTATTAACGTATCAGAGAACAGTTAAGACAGCCACACCACTGGAAACTCCTGGCCCCTCCATCTTTCAAAATCCTTTCACAGGAGGTTCAAAATAAACTCAATATTTCTGTTGAAATGGCATTTTTTTATGCCCAGTCAAATGAAATAATTCCTTCTCATTTGTTCTTCACACTGTGGTTTGAAACTGATGATAGAGGCCTGTGGTGAGTTCAGTGGCAGGCTGTCGAATCTGCCAGCATCTCCCTAAACTTTTGAGATGAGGGGTGTCAAGTGCTTTCGAAATAATAAATAAAATATGTAGTTGGTGTGTGATTATGTTTTTTCAGTTATGTGGTTTCAGCACTGTAGATCGGTTATGTGCCTTCCCCTCTGACACAAGCTTTTTGTAGCTTGGAGATACTCTCAGCATTTGCTTCCTGTGATCATATAATACAAGGAGATTAATTTTTCTTAAAAGGGATATCAGTAAGATGGCTCAGCTGTAACACTCTTACATCCACATTCTTTATCATAGATAAAAAAATTCCCTGCATCCTGTCACAAATGGCCAATTTAAACATTCATACCCAGTCACAGACTTTCACAAGATCAGCAAGAATGCTGTCGGCCAAATTTTGCTGTCTTGCTGTGGCATTCTCTGTCTCTAATGCTTTCCTGAGCTGCATTTTCAGATAAGCACATATCACAAGTAGTAACAGTAGTAATAGTGGTGGTGGTAGTACCTTAGTAGTAGCTATGAGCATGTGGCCCTGATTTTTTTCTGTTTCTGTTGTCTTAGACTGTGAGTAGCTCTACATGTTGACAAAGTGAACACTGCATAAGAGCAAACTATTACCTGCCCTTAGTCTGACCACACAGACCTTTCTATCATTACTTCTCTCTGCTTCTGAAACTGCATGCATTTGCTCTCTGGTTTTGCCAACCTTTGAGTTTATCTGCCTACTTGCTTCTATGGTTCCTATCCTTTATCAGCTCTCTATATGTGAGCTCATTTTACCACGTCTCAAACACTTGCATGATAGCATGGTCCAAAGGCCTTAGAGCAGAAAGTGGGCTTAACAGACAAAATTTCACTGCATCACAAGGTTTTTACCTCTGAATCATTCACAATGCCCACACTCAGTCTGGATGCAAAGTTCTTTCACTTTTCAAACTTAAAAAATCACAGTCTATTGAACATTTAATTTCAAGCCCTGGCTGGGTTTTTTTTATTTTATCAGATTATGCTTCTATGTTGTTAACTGAGGAGGGATTGACAGTGATCAGGTTAACAGGACCATTATAATCAATTAAATGCCTCTCTGCCTTATTGCACAAACCCAGATCAATGTTCTCTTTTAATTTTGAGAATTCATATTGTTAATAACCCCAAGTCCTGTTACAGGAGCGATTGATGGATTTACTTGTCTGTTAATAGAATTCTCTTGGTCCCAAGAATTAGATCACAGGATCAAAATGACTGAGAGTGAGGAATAGCAATACGGAGCAAAGCAGAAATTTCAGAGGCTGGAAGCCCAGAAGTGGGTGATGTTAGGCTTCTAGTTCCAGTTAAACTCCAGTTCAGTTAAACTCCTAAATATCAGAGCTGAAAGACTGATGATCCCAGTGTTTCCCTCAGCCTCAAAGGGAGTTACTGCATTCTCAGCATCTCTCTGAAAATCTAACCCTCAGCATTCAGTCCCCATGTGATTTACTTGCTTGTGAACAACTTTGGAGCAGATTTGGATGCCTTGCCTAAGAGCAAGGAGAGAGAAAGCAGTGCTGAGCACTGTGAGGTCATAACTGATCCCACAATACAGGTGTTCTGTTGTAGCAGTTTCCAAAGGAAAAACCAAAAGGCTCAGCACCTGGTGTTCTCAAGCCAGCACTTCTCAGCCACCACACTGCCTGCTCTCACCCACAGCTGTGCCGAAGTTGGGAATAGTCTTTCACGGTGTATCACTGCTGTTTGTTCACTGCCTCAGCCTCCCAGAGGGCTTCCCCTGTTTGCCAGATGCAAATTGCAATAATTAAAACTAAGCCCCCCCTACCAGTGCCCTGAGTATAGAACCGCATGTTTCAGGCTGTGCATGAGGCAGAACTTGAAGCAAACTGAGCCCAAAGTCATGAGGCTCTCTCCCTAGTTAGCAGGAGGTGGGGGTTGAAGCCGATGGGTATCCTTGATCTTTAGCATACCATTTATTTCATTACATCTAATTTGGTTGATATTATCAACATTATTACACTGATAGTTGTTTCAACTCAGACTAATTTAATTGATAGAATTCTGTGTCCTTGCTATTATATGAGACAATTAGCTCTCATTAGTTCACATTTCACTCATTTTCCACTGACTGATTGCACTACATACTGATACTTGCTATCAATATGTAATGCAATCAGTCAGAGGAAATGTTGGTATAGTATCTCTAAAAACTATCACACTTATCATTCTGATTGTCTTCAAAGTACCAATATTTTCCTATAACTTAATGGTTTCATAATGCAATGTTTTGTATTAATAACAATCTTTTTAAGGTCATGCAGTTAATCACATACTGATTAAACAGTAGTTAACTAATGAGGGTGACAACTTATTAATAAATTGCAGATGATACATTTCCGTTATTCAGTTTAACCTTTAAAGAGCAGAGCTAAGACTGAGGGTTGACTTAAAGACTTTTTGCCTCTCCTTTCATATATCTTCCTGAGGTTGCTTTTCCTGAATTCTAGGCATTTTTGTATGCTATTGTCATGGTCCTGCTGTAACCATATGGAGACTTTTAGCAAAGCAAGAACATGCAGCTGATTCTTAGATACAGAAGCGAAGAGGTTACTTGAATTGTACTACTGTTAATTTGTCCTTTAAGCACCAACAGCAGGGAGTCTATAATGGTAAGGACTGAAGGACAGAGATCTATCAGATTATTATATCAGGAATTCTAAAGATTTAAAGGAAAGAAAAGGGTAAAAGGTAAAACCAACTTAACATAATCCACTGAGTTTTCACTGAAGTCCATCTGAAAATGCACTAATAATTTACTCCAAAAACTGCATACCTAAATTTCTCTTCTTAAGAATTTGAATACCACTACTCACTGATATGAATTTGTAGCTGTGTTTATAAATAATAAACTTCCAGTCCTTACATTTCTATGAAGTATAAAATCCTTCAATATGCCATAAAGCATAGATCATTCTGTGAAAAATCATAGTCCAACATTCTTCAATATGTAATTTGTAAATCTCATCTATTCAATTGCAAACACATTTAATCAGCTCTACAGTGAATCTGAAATGGACTCTTAATCTTGAAAAGTTAACAACATAAAAAAGCATAAAATAAATGGTTTGCAGTTGGGGACTTTAAAAATTCCCTACAAACATATTTTAAAGAGTAAATCCAAATTAGTCTTGCAATGCTAAATTTGATGCTAAATAATGACAGAGGACATTTAAATACCATACTTAGTATAATAATCTCTGTTTGAATCATGGCTTCCATGAACTGGGCTAAGCCTTTAGACAGAAACTAATTGCTACAAACATTAATTTTCAAGTCCCTTTTGTTTCCTATTGCAGGCACCTCTGGATGCAAAAGGTACCCAATTAGCAGAATTCATGGTTCTGATTGTGCATTGTGGGACTAGTATAAACACTGCTGATTACTATTCCAGTGTAATGGTTGATTTTTATTTATTTTTTTTCTGATTGCTTAATAAGGCCATCTATTCTGCATCAGACACTGGCAAGGCTGCTGGTGAAATCAGTTAGGTCACTTTTTCTGGTCATAGTAGCAGGAGGAGCCTTGTGATGGTAAGAGATGACTAAAGACATAATTACAGGCTATTTAACCACATCTGTTTCCCCACTTAACATTGTCTGCTCAAGTTAGTTGTAGTTAAATAAATAAAAAGGAAAATAATGGTGAAGACACTAAAAATTAGTATTACATGGGTAAAAATCTAGGGTTTGTTATAATTACAGAAAACAGAGTTTACCATGATTTTTAAAAGGCATTAATTTATATTAGAGACTTCCTATACACATACACTCTGGCTGGTTGCTGCTGCTTTTACAGCCTATGTAATTTAAATACCTATTTGTACAGAAGAATTAGTTGCAACTAGAAAAAAATTAGGATGACTATTCTTTATTGATTTTTTTCGGTATGTCTTCATTAAGTATAATTACATTAAAAGACTCTTTGTGATTTTGTGTTTAAGAACAAATATCCAGAACACCACCAGCTCCTGTCAATGACCATGGGGAGAGCAGAGAGTTGTGGGTACCTCCATTTGTTTCTCCAGTCATACAGGGATGACTGATTTCACCCTTTTATTTATAAATGTAGATCACTTGTTGTCATTTCTGAATGTATTGCTGCTTCATGATGAAAAAAAAAAAATAAGTACACATAAATAAATAAGTGCTGTCAAAGTCCAGCTTGCACATGGACATACAGCCAAACCATCTGGAGTAGCAACATGTCTAGCTAACATGTGGACACAAATTCCATAAGTTCCCTGAACTCTTTTGTTCTGTGTAGATAAATGACACAATGTAATCAAAATATCCACTGTAACAACGACAGAAGAAGGCAGGTAGCTTGGTTGGTTGCTGTAAAATTAAGATACTGAAATATCAGAGCAAATATTGAGCTGCTTCACATCAGTTGCTACCAACAGGCAGATTTTTAGTTACCACCAGTGTAAAACCCACTTAAAACAGTGACGTTTTGTCAAAATAAGGCAGGTGTCCTTACATGCTCAGACTAGGATAGGATTATGGACCTGTTTCTTTATCTTTGTGGATTTTGATGGGTTTGGTTTGGTTTGATTTGGTTTTGATGTTCACCTTTTTTTTGATAGGCCATTGGAAATCAAGTGGGGTTTGGAAGGAGAAGTATGTTGTTTTCTGCAGGTTTCCAAATGTTCAGTTGCTCTGGGACCTGGTTTTGCTGGATACAGTGGCCATACAAAATCAGCACAAGCTTACTTTAGTCTTCTCTCTTACAGCCCTGTTGGATGCTTGCCATTTGCTTATGAAGATTTAAGGATTTTACAGCTGTTAAACAAGGTTTCTTTCACACCCATGTGATGAGAAGCAGGAATATAGGGTGCTACATTTACTCTGTTAAATGTTGTTTTGTTTAGTTTGTTTTGTGCTGATTTGTGTGTCTCTAGGATGGGAGTCACTTTTGCTGTTATATGCAGTCTTCAAGCTGAAGTCTCCGTTCCTCTTCCAGACAGGCTGCTCTCCTTCCTGAAAGAACCACTTCCATAAATACAGAATAATACAGCACCTTTACTCAGAGATGCTCACATATCCAGTAACTCGAACTCAGCCATAATGTACAAGCACTAAAGATGATTATACAGAATTAATAAAGGCACAGAAATATCTCATGTGATTCCAGGTTCCAGGTGATCATAAATCCTTATTTTATTAAGCACTTTAAGATTGAATGGTCAGAAAAAAGTTTAGATACATAACAACAAAATATATTTAAATAGATACATTTTTTGGCTTCATACATTAACTAAATAAATTTTAAGAAATATGTAAAAATTATAAAACAACAGACAAAGAGCTAACAACACTTTAAGGATGAATTATTATTAACTTAGGTCTGGGTTTCAAACTATATATTTTACAAGAGAAGAGTCTGGATTTAGTTTTTTATTTCCTGTGTAGTTTTTTATTTCTTGTGTTATTTAAATCTATTTAAATCTACCCACTATGCCAAGCAGTGTTCCCAAGCAATCAAAATCTGGAAGCATACAAGTGTCACTGAGGACAAAACATACAGATCCTGTAGTTTGAAAAGCATGTTACCCTTTTGTGTCAAAAATATTATCCAGCAACTTTGTTCCAACTGGATGTCTACCAAAAAAATAAGACAAGTTGAAAATCAGTGGAGTTAAACCCCTTGGAGAAATTTAACACTGTGAGTATAATTTAAATGTTAATAATTATGCTCACGCTGATAATTACCAAGACTAGTTTGTTATAGTAGTTACAGAGTTACCTTTCACCTCTGGGTCTTGGACTTGATTTCTACCTGGGACTGTATGAAAAGAGTTCAATTATCTCCATCTGCGTTTTAGTGGAAGGATTTTCCACCCCATTCATACTTCAAAAGTAAACAAGAATAAAAATAGATGGAAAGAAAGAACATTTTATGCCTCCAATCAACTAATTAGTATAAAGTTTTGGGCGTTATTTTTAATTAAATTTGACAGGAAGTGTTACACAGTTTAGACCATTTGGAAAAGGCACAAAATTACTGAAAAACACAAACTGAAAACAAATCTTTTCTCCTTCCTCTACCATTTCTTTTAGTATTTTGAGTATAACATACAAAAATTACTGCAGTGTCATAATGTAAAGATAAAACACTCATTGCTGTGCAACAGCCTCATAGCTATGAATCCAACCTTATCCACACAACACAGACACTTTAGCACAGCACTTATCCTACTCAGTCTAATGCATAAGGAGAAAAGGAAATAAATTGCAATTTATACACAGGATTAACAACAGAGGTTCAAAAAAATACATTGAACAGACACAGTGTTTTGATGCTTGGTTTTAATTAGCCCAATTGCCTCTGTCTACCTGTCACATATAGCAGGAAGAGAGTAATGATTTCTAGATTATGTAGGGATCTAAGCACATGGGTCTCAACTTGAAGGCTTCAGAGATTTTATAAAGTTCCACTTACTTTGCTGTGCATGTCTTTTACATCATAAGAGCTGGGCAATACCTGAAGCCCTCATGCAAAGTTATGAGGCAGTATGCAGCTGGGAATTTAAGAAAAAGTGAAGTTTGTTTTATCATGAGAAATCTCAGAGAGTCCTACAGTGATAGGCAAAAAAATAAGAAATAAATGTCAAAATTTAACAGCAATCATTGTTTGGGAGACACTGCAATTAGTTTCCATCAGTTATGTACCATTTACCATGTTAAACATTGATTTAATCTGTGAGTTGTGCAAGCCTGAAAAAAACCCACAAACACCAAAATCCACCATGTTTCCATCATAGACCAAGTTAAACTCCTTAACTGTATATAAAAGATAATCCAAAGGGGATTTTATTCCATTCCTATCTGAAAGCAACTCCATCATTATCAGTGCTCTTCTTTCTTAATAGTTCTAGATGCCAAGATAAAATAGGAAATCAAACAAGATCTAGGCATCATGAAGAGTGTATTTTAGAAATTTAGATCCTAGTACTTTAATACCACTAGACAGGAAAATAGATATAGTTATAGCCTGGAAATGAACAGGAATTCTCCCACAGATTTCAGCAGCATTCAAGAGAAATTTGAAATAAATAGGGCTAATAGCAAGAATGGGAGAGTATTCAGCTCAGCTTGGAATTGAATATGCAGAAAGTGCTCCAGTTACTGATAGTAAGACCCTCTCCATTGCTCCATTCTTCTCTCCTTTTCCTACCCTAGCTCTGTTATTAAGATCCAGAGGGAGGCAGATAGACAAAACCCTTGCCTTCCGTAGAATATGTCCATGCAGTTTCCTGGTTTGTTTGGTTTTTTAAAGTTTTTACTTAAGTTATGCATAGTTTTATTTTTCTCAGGACTTCCCTGGTGCAAATCAAATATGTATCTTACAATTATGACACCTGCTACATTTTTTCTGAGCACCTTACATGCTCCTCCTACATGGTAGAGCAAATTAAAAATACTTTCCCTAATAAAAGTGTTTAGTGATTCTCTATGTCTCTCTATGCTGAGATAAGGTAACCCTAAGTGGACAAATTAGCTAAAAGAGGTTATTTAGATTCATTTATGTTAATAAAGACCTCTGAGATCATTGAGTCCAACTGTAAACTCAACACTGCCAAGTCCACCACTAACTCTTGTCTCTAAGTGGCACATCTCATCTTTTAAATAACTTCACAAGTGGTAACTCGCTCACTGCTCTTGGCAGCCTGAAAAAAATTTCCCTACTGCAATTTGAGGCTATATCCTGTTGTCCTGTTACTTGTTACTTGGGAGAAGAGACTGACACCCACCTGGCTACAGCCTCCTTTCAGGCAGTTGTAGAGGCTAATAAGGTCGGCCCTGAGCCTCCTTTTCTCCAGCCTAAACACCTCCAGCTCCCTCAGCCAATCCTCATCAGATTTGTGCTCCAGACCCTTCACCAGCTTTGTTGCCCTTCTCTGGACATGCTCCAGAACCTCTGTGTCTTTCTTGCAGTGAGGGACCCAGAACTGAATGCAGGATTAGAGATGTGGCCTCACCAGTGCTGAGTACAAGGGGACAATCACTGCCCTGGTCCTGCTGGCCACACTATTGCTGATACAGGCCAGGGTGGCCTTCTTGGCCACCTGGGAGCATGCTGGCTCATGTTCAGCTGCTGTCACCAGCACCCCCAGGTCCTTTCCCACTTTGCATCCATTCTGCCTCCAGTCTGTGGCCCTGGCTGGGGTTGTTGTGGCCCAAGGGCAGGGCCCAATACTTTGCCTTACGGAACTTCATACAACTGGCCCACTGATCCAGCCCAAATTTCTCTGCGGAGCTTTCCTACCCTCCAGCACGTCAACACTTCCACCCAACTTGCTGTCATCTCTCCAAGGGTGCACTCGACCCCCTCATTGGGATAAAGATACTAAAAAGGATTGAACACAGGACTGAGCCCTGGGGAACACCAGTAGCAATCACCAGCCAAGTGGCTTTAACTCTATTTGTCAAATACAATAAGTACTCACCATTTACCTTGTCTACAATCTTAACTGCTACAATGACAACATGTGAAAACACTAAGTGCCTTACTAGAAACGGAGCATTGTGAATTATCCTAGCTTTTCTTTGTAAAGCATCAGGATTGTTCATTTATCCAATGGCATTTGAAGGCCTTCTTGAGGAGAAAAATACCAAACGAGTCTTGCATTTACTGCTGTGAAATAAACATTGTAGCGCCTGCATAAAAATTGCAACAATATTGGCAGTAATACTGCTATTTACATGGACATCATAATCTGTCTGGTAATAAAAGCACCTACAAAAAGGAGAAGAAGGACAAGATGATGCTGTGGTTGTGGGAGCTGTGAGATGGGAGGAATGAAGATGTGGGAAGAATTCTGCCCCAAGTCTCACCACAAAAGGACCAGAGTCAGAGGAGAGGGGTTGAAAGGCCTTGCTATGCACATGCCACTTATCTGAGAGAAGTGCACAGGAGCAGCACTGCAGGACTGGTAGTGTGTGACAATCTGCCCATGCTCTGGTTCATTCTCTGGCTGCATTTCACCTGTGGCAGTCACATTAAAAAAAAAAAAATTACAAACCTGCATCAACAAAAGTTTTACAGAAGAAGTTACCTAGCGATTAAAATGTATTTTGAAAACCTTGAAGTAGTAAAATGCATAAATCTGCAGGGAATGCCTGAGACACTGGAAGGAATAGGCAAGGAAGAAGAACCCCCTCAGTTAAACATAATTAAAGGCTTTGATATGAAATGTACAGCTACTGTATTGCACCCACAGAGTTTCAAAACAGTTAATACAAGGTTTGCACTCCTTGGGCTTTAAAACACAAAAAATACTAAACCTGAAGTGAAACTGTGAAAATAGAGAATCCATTAAAGATATTCTCACAGTAGGGCACAACAGGCCTTCTATTTAATGGCTCACAGATAATGGTCTTGCAAAGCACATAGTTATCAAGTAAATGACAGATGAAGGAACTTTAAATAGTGATTTCAAATCTGTATTTCTTCAGTCTTGCTCTATTTTTTTCATGAGAGAATTTTATCTAAAAAATATTTAGATACCAAAGGATTCTGTCCTTGAAACTCCTTTCACACCTGCTTTACATGGGTATCTCATACATCCATTATCTCTTTCAAAAATACAAACATTTCATCTTCTTCAGGTATAGCTTGACTTATTTGTGTCCCTGAATCCTCCGATCTCTAAAGAAGAGAGGTATGGTTCTAGTGGCCATTACATATGTACTTGTATAATGTTTTTCTCAGCTATTAAATGTCCTTCATGTTGACTTCATAAGCATTTCAGTACATGTGAGGATATAAGAAAACACAGCATTTCAAGTGCAGATGCATTAATGCCATGTGTCTTACAAACACATGTTGCTTTTCATTTGTGCACTTACAATGTTTCACCAATACCAGCCTGTGTTTCAATTTACAACTTCACATTTATTTTTCTTATCTTTAAAACTCCACTCGTTCCTAAACTTGACTTCGAAAGAGCTAATCCCCAGTTTTTATCCACCCTATTGATTTTCTTTCCTGTGCCATATATATGACCTTACACTTGCTGGTATTTAATCTTATGTCAGATGCAATTTTTCAGTCATGCATCTTCTAAGCTTTTTTGGTTTTGGGGGTTTTTTTCTGGATTTTTACAGTGAACCTTCTAATCGTTGCACATACCTTTATTTTCTTTGGAATTATCTCAGTGTTCTCGATCAGCATATGTCCTCACATGTGCAGCCAGCTCCACTGTGTCCCAGAAGAGCCACTTGCTCTGAGACCTGGCACTACACAAAACAGTGATCTAGGTCATCATTACACTCAGCTCCTTTCCTTCCACTTTGTCCAGCTCATTTTGACATTTGCAGGCTCTAACAGCTGTTTTTCCTATTGGAAAATGTAAAATACTGTGAAGAGGCAGTGGGTGGGCAAATATTTCAATGGAAGAAAAACAACTCTGTACTCCTTCACATGTTGCTCTCCTTAGATGATATCACAGGTCTGAAGAAGTACTTTCACACCTGCTGTCAGTAGGCCTTCTCTCTTCTTTCTCCTTTAAGGCGCAAATTTTACACAGAATTTCTATAGGCACGAGTTGGTAATTAAATACCAATGAAGGCATTGCCTGTCACAGCAGCTGTCAGTGATCCCCTCTGCCAGCAGCCCAGTGCCACAGCCCAGGCAGCTGCTGGGCCAGGACACAGGGCAGGACAGCCAGAGCATCCCTGCCTGGTGGGATGTGGGTCCCAGCCCTGCACAGCTCCCGCTTGGGCTCGGCTGCTTCCATGCACTGCCCAGCTGCAGCACTAGCTAGCACTCAGCTAGCTACACCACTGTAAGTTTGCTCTGACAGTCTTACCTAAAGTAGAAATACCTTCATTTTTATGTTAACTTTTATTTTTGCTTCTCATCACTGCTGGGTTTTTTTGCTCTCTGTGAAATGACAAAAACTTCCCACAAATTTTTTTCCTTCAAACAAATGCAGATTTCTACCACTTGATCAGCATTTCCTTGTGTATAGATTATGGTTCACATTAAAATTTAATTGAAATATTTTATGACATTAAAATACTGGACGGTAAAAGGAAAAGAAGTTTACCTTGACCTGTCCTTTATCACCCTTGGTAGATTCTGGAAGACTCTGGCAGACTCTGTTTAATTTCATCTGACATTTTGGCATCTCTAACTGATTTCTTTTGGCAAATCATTGACTGAGTTTTTTAGACACCTGGGTTTTTTCTCTGGTTTTGGTTTTGTTTTTTTTTTTTGTAAATAAGTATGCATGCTCTACACTACAACATGTTAGCTTGGTTAAAGAGCTTTTTCTCCATTTTTCCACAAATACTGTTCTGTTGCAAATGAAGTCGTAGGGCATTGGTTTTCTGCGTGTCTTTGTAAATTGACTCTGCTTTTTGTTGTTGATGTTGTTGTGTGCCCTCCCTCTTCCCTCTGTCTTCTTCATATTTCTATGGCTGGAAGACAAAACTGAGCTGGTTATTGAGACAGTATCATTTATTTGTGTTCTTTAAGCAGGCTGTAGCAGAGCCAGAAGATAATGGGCACCTCATTTATTCAGGCTTTGAATGATCATATTTAATTCCCAGTGACAGCTGTCTTCACCATATTAGCATTGCAAATCAGCACTGTTTTGTAATGGCCTTCTATTGAACATGATTCAATTATGTGTGGTCCGTAGCGAGGCAGGATACGGTCTTAGTATCTATAGCAATATTTCTGCAAGCTGCTGCTCTTTACACTGCTCACATTTAAGCTGTCTGTTTATCACAATGCTTTCCTTGAACTACACTGAACTCTCTTCATTTTGCAGCGAAATAAAGAAGAATGAATATAATTTGTAAAAGCAGTTATCTGGTCAGCTATATTACATACCCTATCTTTTTTACACATGCCTGGAATCAGGAAACACTTGTTAAAATAATTGTTATTGTACTTAAAACATTTATAGTACAAAAGTCATTAAAATGGATTTAAAGTATTATACAGTATTAGATACTCAACGCTGGCTTGAAGAAAAATTGTAATAACACACCAAACAAGTCAATTTTGTGTTAGTCTCACAGTTTTCCAAGAAAAGGGCAGTGAGGCTTAACTTTTATAAAACAAGTTAAAAGTCATAAAATTTTAAAATACCATTTCAAAATGTTTTAGAAGTTCTATATAATTTACTGTGCAATGGCTGTGCCCCACATATTCTACTTTTTTCTGCATCGTGAGCTGACCTGCATATGACATTTCAGACTCTGCTGTTGGACGCCTGGATTTCAATACCATAGCTTAAAAGGTATGGGTGTTTGTTATATTATAAAAACCTTTTTAAACTCTGATTCCACCTGTAAGGCAGGTGTTAGGCAGTCTCAAAAAGAGAAGCTTCCTCTGCACAGATTTAGCAAATACATGCTTCAGTCAGTGCAAGGCAAAGCACAAGCCTTACTCTTTTCTTCAGGTTTTTCATTCTTATGTTCTCTACAACATTTAGGTTTTTCCTTGCAGGAATCTCATGATGCACAATACAACTGTTCCCAGCCCCAAGGCTCTCTTAGCATCCTTCATCTTAGTGACAAAGTGCACCTGTAGCAGAAATACATTGTTTATTCCACAAACTAGGGTGCTGGGCATCATTCTAAAGTGTTTGGTAGATCAACAAGATGGAAGGTTTTTAAATCATGTACTAACTTTGAACTGTTTAAAGATACTTTCTAGGTAATTGCAGCAGAGGAATTGACATTCCTAGTTCGAGGTTGGTCCAGCCAAAGATGCTGCAGGTGGGGTAGAAGGTCACAGAAAGCCATGCTGACCATACCACTTCCTCCAGTGACACTGCATTGAATCCCACCATGCATACACCACATTCATTGACTTGTTAAAAACTTGAAGTTTTTTCTTTTTTTTTTTTAAGTCTTCATTCAAAACTTTCCTCTCCCCTGTCTCCTCCAACACATTCTGTTGCCTTTTTTTTGCAAAGACTTGATACATTCTTGATTGCATGCCTAACTTTATTTATGAGATTTTGCTACTTTTTTTGAAACCAAAGAGCTTATGGGAAAATAATGACTGCTTCATCACTCACTTAGGGGGTTCACTTGCATTTTTTTAAAGCAAGACCCATTTGTTGTTCATGACTGGGCTTTTTTACATATATCGAATTGTATACTCGCCTACCTGGGAAACAAACTGGAGTTCATGGAAGCAGTTAGATTTATTTTTATCATGCTTACTGCATAAAAAAAATCCATGTATGTACAAGAAAATAACTGTATATGCTATTTTTGCACATGGTCCTTCATGAAGCTGCTCCAAGAGCCTACCAAGACTCAGTTACATTAACAGAGTCTTGGGCCTCAGCCCTAAGAGGTCTTTAGGGATATAGTGCCCATAAATTACATGCAATGTCAAAGTCTGCTCTGCTCAGAAATCCAGAAGGGAAGGTGTCTCCATTTATATTACATTACTTGAGCTTTTCATCTGGCCAAAAATTGTTTACAAAGGGAATTAAATAATATGGATAATTGAATAAATCAGTCTTTACCATACATTTTTAGAGTAACATTCTCTAAACTCTTCACGGACAGAGATTTTTACAAACTAGGAGAAAGTTGTTCAGTTATTTTAATATGTTTCTCTTTTTTTTTTTTTTTTTCTTTTTAATATTACCTTGACACAAACTAACAACAGGGATAAAACTTCATTTAAGGATGAATAATGGGACCAGGCAAAAGAGCAAAGAAAATCAAAAGCATACAAGCTCTACAGGGAAGAACACAGTGAAAGGCTTTATAAAACACAGTGAAGGAAGAACAAGATCTAATCTGTGCTCTTCAGTTATTTTTGCCATTGAAAGCTGGGGGGAGTTGGCCAGGGGGGACTGAGCACTGCTTGAGGGCAGGCTGTATATGGTGTGTCAGTGTATGGTGGACCACGCTATTGTGTATCCCTTGTTGTTCTTGGGGTTTATTACCCTCTTTCTTTTTTTATGCCCCTTTTTCTCCTCATTATTATTATTATTATTATTATTATATTTTACTTTGTTTCAGTTACTAAACCAGTCTTATCTCACCCCACAGGTTTTACCTTCTTCTTATGTTTCTCCAATCCATCCCACCGAGGAAGGGCATGGAGTGAGTGAGCAACTCCAGGGTACTTAGCTGCTGGCTGGGGTTAAAATGCAACAATGTCAAAATATGTCCCTTTCTTATCTCAGTCATTCACCTCAGAAAAATTGCACTGTAACTAAAATGGAAAAGCCAGTGGAATGGGTACACTGTGGGAGGTCCTGGTGGGGCTCCCAGTGGAGCATTATACCGTGCTGTACCAGTCTGAAACATGGGCCATACTGTATGACCCTTCTAGATCATTCTCAGGTGTACATTTTCAGATGTTGACTTCTGCACAACATATTTTTCACTGTTTCTCTGCCTAGGGAAGTGTGGTTCCTCTTACCACAGTATCTCCCCCTCATCCAGTTTCACACACACAACCACTATTCACCCAAACTTGAAACTTACAATTGATTGCACTCCTACAGGTTTGCTGAAAATCAGCAGTTAGCAATGAAGTCTAAAAGACAGGAATGTATGTCTGCCCCAGAGGAGCACAGATAGGCTCCACAGCTGCCAGTGCAGCTGGCACAAACACTGACAAGAGGTCCATGTATGGAACCCACATCACTGCTTGGTTTAGGACACTAGAGAGGATTTAGAGGGATGTGGAAAAGGGGCTGCAATAGTGGACACAGTAGATCCTAATCCATAGGAACCCAGGCTCCATTGATTTTATCACTCAGGAAAAAGCTTTTTTTTCTGAAATAAGTAAGCTCTTTTTACATGAAAACTACACAAACAAAACATCACCTCCTGAGTGTGTATTGCTGTTATGTAAGAGTGGTCGTGCTTACAGTCAATTACCACAGAAAACCAGGGAGTTTCTTTCTATATTGCTGTATGTAATGGATACTAATGACAACTTCCTCCACCTGTCATGTAATTTGGTGTAATTAATGTAATTTGTTCTGGTAATTGTAAGAAGGTCAGGATCAGAGTTCATGAAATATGAATCACTTCCACATATTCAATATTTATCATCCTGTGCTACCCACACATGCCATTTTTACACAAATAACTTAATGGGGAAAAAATAAAGGTTTCTATAAAATAAAACAAATCTCTCATAGAAATAAGGAAATGAAAAGTAAATCCCATAACACCTTATTGTTCAGCCAGAGGCACATGTTCTGTAGCATTCATGTAGCGTAGGCCACCACTCCAAAATCTCCTAGAAGTGCCAGCCTTCCAAAATCATTACTTACCAACTGCACTGCAGTAACACTTTGTTTATGCTGTTTGACCCTGCCTCAGATGACTTATTTTGCAAAGTACAGAGGAAATTAATGCAGGCATCAAAGGTGGAGATAAAGCAACTGCATTGCTCAGCTTGATCTCAGGAGACTGTGCTCATGCTCTCATGTATTAGTCTTAGTTAAGAAGAATATTAAGCAGGGATTTGGAGGATAATGGAGTAGATCAGGTCTGCTTATAGGGATATTCCTGTTTCCCAGCTTAAGGGAAGGTATAGGAATACTACAGGGGAGTAAAAAATTGTGTCTGCCTGGAACTTCAACAAGTAGATGGAGAAGGCTGGGCTTCAATTAGGTTTTCTAAATTTGAGCACGGATTTCCTGGCCTTCCTTCTGCATCTGCATTTTTGGTAGTCTTCAGATCTGTTTCTTGATTCAAAAAAGTGCTTTCTGATATATTTCCTGTTTGGTTGCATGTAGTAGTGCTATGTTTTCCTGAAGCTGCTGTTGTTCGTGATGAATAGGAACTACTGGAATAATCTGTAGTGATGCTAATTCAAATTCACTTGTAGTGCTGCTGCCTAGATACACAGTAATTGTTCCAGAGCCAACTGGAGCTTGGTGTTCACCCTCAGTCTTGAAGATAAGGTCCTAAGTATGCTGCAAACTGTTGTGAAAAGCCTCGAGAATTAATCAACAGCTTCAGTTTAGTGAAGCAAGGGGGGGGGGGGTGTTAGATTTTGCAAAGCAAGGGAATTAAAAGTAATAAAAACACAGGAAGGAACATCTTTACAGCAATATGATGAATTGTCTGAGGCACAAAATTGGAACAAAAGACAAAAAGTATGCCACATTATGGAGTCACAAGATAATGCCAGGTTTTGCTACATGAAAAGACAGGAAAGATTTGAAATATTGCAGCAAGAATCATCAAGACAGCCTGAATAGGAAAAGTAATCCACATAGCAAACCCATGCTATGTGCCTAACTGAAAAGGCTAGCAGCATCATACTCAGAAAATGAAATTGTAGGCTGGAATTAAAATCAAAGGTTAGTAGCTATCTCTGAACTGAACATGAGTTCACAGGCCTCTTGGAGGCAATACAAGAAACTTGGTCTAAGATTTCAATTTGGACAAGACAAGACTGGAATAGAGAGACAGACTTGTGAGGCCTTTTCTAAAAGGTCAAATCGGTATTTTCACAGGCAGATATGTAGTGATACAGCTAAGCAGAGCGGACATAGTCCATGCAGAATCACTATAAAAACTGTAAGAATGCTGAATCAAACAATATCCACAGCCTTTTCCTTATCCACAGGGCAGTCAGCTGATCACAAAGGAGGTGATGCTGGCTGGGTCTGATCCCCTGCTTGTCCTGAATGTGCCTTGTGATGCACTCAAGGTAATCTGCTCCATAACCCTCTCTGGTAGTGAGGTGAGGCTGGCAGGCCTCTCTCCTCCTTCCAGCTCCTCTTGCAGGTGAGCATCACAGTGTCCAACTTCCAGCTGTCTGATACAGACCTGTCCTTGGTTAGCCAGGACTGATGGTGAATGATGGAAAGTGTCTTGGTGAAGAATTCCTAGGAGGATCCCATCTGGCCATGCAGACAGCACAGAATCTAGTGAAACCTGGGAATGAGTTGGGAAAGCACAATGTATCCATTAGGAAAAGTTTCTGTAGTTACTCCATCTACAACCTTTTGTAAGTCAATTCTTCCACCAACTATCCTACTCAAATAAATTGATGTCTGTAGTGACTGGTTCTGGAGCTTTTGGGAAACCAAAAGCAATAGCTTCTCAACATTTTCTTAAAATTATGTGATAAGGGCTATTGCAATGAACCATCAGTACTTTAAAAGACTTAACTTTTCAATGGTAGTTACAGACAGCAATGGAGTCAGTATGGGTAAGAAGGAAATAAATGCCTGGATTTTAAGCTGAAAAACGTGTTTGACTCTTTACATAGATAACCCATAGAGGTGGGGTTTTTTTGCAAGAGACATTAATATTTATGAGAGCATTATATTTTTAAAAATTAATTTCTAAAAGTAGAATGCCAGTAGACAATAGCAGCCCCTATGAGTCTACAATTGCAGATGCAAGAACAGGCAAGCTTATTGCTGCTTATTGCTCACTAAGTTCCACTGTTAATAAGTGATTTACATACTGCTATGGAGAAGTGGTAGCCAGCAAACCTGGGGCATACTCCAGTATTCCCAAAGTGAGTGTTATATTAAATTATAACTGGTGTTAATAAAACCTCTAAAATCTATATACCCTCTAAAATATATATATATAGTTTTAATTTAATTGTTCTTCATCTGAATTTTAATTATCCATTTCCTGGATAAGAACTGGGAGCAAGAGCATGTGAAAAATTATAAAATTCTCTCTTAGAAGATGAAAAGAAAACCCATTTTTTCCTAGGTTCTCATTATTCTCTAAGGTACGTTTTTTGTGGAATGCGGTTTTATCTTCTCTTACGTTCCTTTTCTCTCATATAGATTCTCTGTACTTGATTTATGGTAATTAGCATTTACCATTTTTTAAAAGGCCTTTAAGAATACTGTGGATAGAACAAAGAGCAGCTGTTCTGAGAGCAAATTCCCTGATTTCTCTGTGGACAAAGAAGTCAGATTAGCAAACTGCCATTACAAAAGAAGGTCTCCAGCATTTTCTCAGTTTGGTTCAAATTCACAGATGACAACCAAAGCAAGAAGACTGAAGCTGAGGAGTTAAAACTCTTCAAATGCTCATGAAATTCAAAAGCCTATCAAATAACCTGTTTATCATATTCCATTACAGTTAAATAAACACAGTGCTTTCAATTAAAAAAACCCCAGTCCTCTGACTTTCTATGACTTGTCTGTCTTGTGAGCACCCCAACCACTCAGGACTTAGCAGCAGCACCAGAGGTAAAACTCAGAGGTGAGTACTCTGAAAGCAAAGCCTGCAGCTCTGCAGATAAAGAAAACTCTGTGTCAACTCAGAGCCCAACAGAATATATGACACAGAGGCAATTATTTTATGCACTCCAAGACCTTTAGAAAGATAACCTATTTTGATTTTAAAAAGCTATCAAATATAGATAGCACCACCTAACCTTTCCTCTTAAAAATGTTCACCCCAAAGTTACTGCCAATGATTCAGTGTTTTTTTCTACAAGTTCTCTTTCTACCACTCTCTCCCACTGGATATCCCAACTCCAACTGAACACTAGAACAATGTTTTTTAATCTGATCATAAAAACTATTGCAAAAACTCATGTCCACAAATGCCTGCATTTGCAATTGATAACTGCATAGTTATACACACCCATATTGCAAGCAAGAAAAAATCCCCAAGTGATTGTTTTATTTTACAATTTTTTTATTTTTAAGGTAGACCACTCTGGAATAAATAATCTTCAGTTTATTAAAGGCTGCAAATACAGAGTTTCAAACTTAATGACAGTTTACAGTTCTCCAGTTTGGTGCAGTTCTGTGCATCCTAACAGTGTGCACTACCACCTGAAACCAGCAGCTGGTTGAAGAACACTCCTGATTTTATCTTCAGGGAAAATCCATCTTGTACTACAGTGCCTTAATAGTGGGGATGGACAGGGAGGGTTGCAATGGGTGACAGGCTGGCATTGTGGTATCCAAGACATTCCTAGTTAAAATACATTGCGGCACACAAGATTCAAACATTATATATCACGTGTGTGACTGATCAGCCACAGTATTTTAGGGTTTTTAAAGTCGTACATATACATCCTCAAAACCTATATACCTGTCCTTTTACTTCTCTTCATTAGGAAAAACCAGTGTAGTTCTGAGCTTAAAGAGCAAATGAGTTAAAAATCAGCAGTCTTCATCATGGATATTTGTCCTTATCAGAATGGAGGCTCCTGTAACAATTACTGTGTATCTAGGCAGCAGCACTACAAGTGAATTTGAATTAGCACCACTAGATTATTCCAGTAGTTCCTATTCATCACAAACAACAACAGCTTCAGAAAAACATACCACTACTACATGCAAGCAGACAGGGGATATATCAAAAAGCACGTTTTCAAATCAAGAAACAGATCTGAAGACTATCAAAAATGCAGATGCAGAAGGAAGGCAGAAAATCTGTGCTCAAATTTAGAAAATCTAATTGAACTTTTTAATAGTATCTGACAACTGCACCACAAAATCTCTTATTTGTACAACATGACAGGGTATAAGCAGAAAATCCATTCAGACAGTGACCTTGCCTGAGAGTACTGGTGGGTAAAAAGCACCACTCCCTTTCACATTCTCCAACATCATTATTGCTCTACTACCCTATAGAAATTTCATGCAATTAATAGAGTATAATGTATGTTAAAATGTGTCCCATACATGAAAAAGTATGGGAAAATATAATTAGTATTAACCTGAAGAATATTTTGCACCATAGCTCCCTTATTTTAGTCCTAGAAAATGTAAAGAAATATGCCTGCTCTCCCCATCCTTCCTCCAGTACATGCAAGCAGCACTAGATCCCACATTTAGGTTAAATTGTTGAAGTTTCACAACTAAACACACAAAGAACAAATGCATTGTTTAATGCATTCATTTTGGGTGGATACTCTAGAAGAAAATTCTATCAACTTCACTTGAAACTTGAAAAATCTTAATTCTGACAGCAGGAAGCACTGCTAAGAAAAAGAGGGCACATATTTTAAAATATGACAGTCTGAACATTGTTACAAGAATTGGAAATTCTTTTCCACTATTTTGTTCCTAGGTAGGAGCAGAGCTATTGTTTGTACCTTACTTATATCAGACTCACTTCAGTGGGACAGCATTTCTGTGACTGTACAAACCGAAAAACAGCCTCTTTTATGAAGCCCAAAGGAAACTTGCAGGGATAAGTCACCAAGAAGACAAGTTTCTATTTTACCATTCTCAAATGTTTTGAGGAAATATTTCTTCCCCTCATATTAAATTTTTTTGTTAAAATAATTTCCAAATTATATTATCAACTTTAAATACAAAATCATTTTCAAGTATGGTCAAGGTTCACGAGCTGCATTTTAACAGCAGGAAGAAACGAGGCCTGTGGGTCTTGGATATTTTATTCAAAATTGCAGAGTAAGAGCAGGAACTGAATCCTGATCTTTCTTTTCACCCAATACTTTCTTTCCACTAGTATGTTTCTTTCCTCTAGAAAACAAACCCACATGGATACTATCTCACATGGACTGCACATGAGGAATTTTCCATTTTGAGTATTCCTATTCCAGCATAAATGCAGATCCCATTTCTATTCTGGTTTCATTGAACTGTCATTCCAGGAGTTCAAGAAGTGAGTCCACCACAGTTCTGCAAATAACTACTTGATTCCATCTGTTGCAAACATACATCAAACATAATCAGAAAGCAATTGGCAGTGACTATGATGCATCAGACATGCCAGAGCAGATGAGAAAAATGTTAAAAGTTCAAGACAGTTGCTCTGAAATCTAATCCTCACTGGTACCTGCATTCAATTTGCATCTCAATTTTTGACACAAATTCCTCAAAGCACCTAAACATGGACACTGAAGCACATGCAATGACACCTGAGCCCTGCTCAGGGAGAAAGGAAAAATGTTCTCGGAGTCTGTCCAAGCCTCAAAGGTCAGGATGTTCATGCAGGGCTCAAGACAGTGCTTCTGTTACAGCACAGGCTTACAACCTGACAGGACCATCCAGCCCATTGCCATTGTGCAATCATCCAAAACCAGCAATATCCACCTCCACGTGGTATTTCCAGCCAGCCCAATTTGTCACAGCAGACCTGCTACTCTTACAGCTGGAACCTGTCCAGATGCTCCTGCATCAGCACATGAAGCCAGTGCCCTGTGAGTGCTGCAGGACCCCTTATCCTGGAGACTAATGTCAGCACAAGTCCCAGCTCCATTAGGAAGCTGCTGAGTGGAGCCCGTTCAAATGAGCTCTGTCATTCTTCAGCTTTCAGAGGTGAATATTCCAGAAATTACAACAGCGCCTGTTCATAAATTTGAAATTACTAGGAGAACACTTGGCTCCTGAAAGTTCAACTCAGTATTTCAGTTGCTGATAGCAACTTTAACAGCCAACTTTTCCATTTTCTCTCATTTCTCCCATGGCATGGGCTCTAAGGGCTTCATTCTTCCTCAGATATTTAGGGCTTTTTTTTTTCCCTCAGAATTCTCAACCCGCAGAGCAAATACAAACTGTATTTTTCTCAGCTTTGTGGTCAGGAGAATCTCATTTTATTTGCTCAGAAAAAGCCCTCATTATTTTCCCCTCACTCTCAGAGACAATTCCACTTACATTTTGTAGACTTTCCATGTGCCGATTCCAAAGCTGTCGTTTTTTTCCTGTTGGGCCTTGACAGAGAAAGGCTCTGTGAAGACACCAACACTCTCCAACCAGGCTGTTTTCTGCTCCCACAGAAATCACACATTTAGTGGGAGCAGCCCTTGAGATAAATGGAAGTCTCCACATTCATACAGCAATAAACGACAAAAAGCACCTGGATTGCTGTTCTTGTGGTAGGATTTTGTAAACATAAAGATATTGAGAATACTTAACCATTCCTTTCTTCCTAATTTTGCTTCACTAAAGCAAAATTAGAGAAAATGTGGAGAAAGTGAATTAGCATCCCTTACTAGAATGTGGAGATATGTATCTCCCATTTGTCCTTAACCCATGAAATACTTATTGAGTCTCGAGTTGTTTATTCTATATTTATTCCTTTTTCTTAGCAACATTGAAAATATTTGTATACTATTACATACATTATAAATGCCTAAAAAGGATCACTTAATAGAAGGTTTTGGCTGGATTATTATTGATATATTATTGATTCAGAAGTGCTCAGTTATATGACATTTAGTCATGCTGCCCAAAAGAAACAAGGTTAGCTTTTATATTGACAAAAGGCTGGGATAAAGGATAGCGGAATCAGGGCTTACATATTTAGTATTGAATAAACCATATTTTCTAGGCTGCTTTACATAAAAAGAGATATGCTAGATCAAACTAAAAACCGAAAGATTTTTCTCAGCTAGTGGCCCGCAGCTGATGTTAAGGAGAAAAAGAACATATGAAAGAGGGAAAGTAGAACAGTAGTTGCCAGCTACTTCTGTTTCAAATCACCCATCTCATGTTTAATAGCTCTTCACAGTCTTTCCTTTACAAAATTGTTTAATCATTTTTTAAACTTATTTGTAATTTTGGCATCCAATGAAAATGAATCTCAACATGTAATATTGTTATGCACAAAAGGGCTTTCTTTTGTTTGTTTTAAACCTGCTGCCTAATAGTTTCCTTGGCCACCCCACAGTGAGTAATCATTCCCTATTCACTTTCTTCACGTCACTCATAATTTGCTATTCCTCCCTCACACCCACATTTTGTTGTCTCTTTTCCAAGCTGAAGAGTACTGCTGCACAGTTATATGTCTCACAGAAGTTGTCCCATACCTCTAACCCTCCCTGACTGATCTTCTCTCTGCCCTTTTTAGGTCTATTTGCCTCCACACTTCCACAGGCCATTTACTGTGTTTCCATCTCATCGATACACACATAATCAAGCTTTCTGATTTTTTAAAATTATTTCTATTCTTTCACAGTGCTTCCCAGTATCCTGTTTTTCTTTTGATGGTGGCTGAGATTTGGGCTGCTGTCTTAAAGGAATTAATCAGAAGAGTTTAGAGATTTTTGCTAATTTGGAGTCCACCACTGTGAGCTTCATCATTAAAACTGTTTTTCCCTCAGGAGGTTTACTTAGCATTAATTTAGTCTTTTCTCACCCAGCCACTCAACACTAATTCCTTACACAACTCCTTACAAAAAGATTTAG
>JAHLSL010000007.1:21933011-21982697 GCA_025920805.1 Petroica traversi
TTATTCCACATCCCATTGGTGGAAAGATGGCTGGCAGTAAAATCAGAGGAAACTGAGAAGATACATCCACATACTAAAAGGAGTCACAATTGTATGGGAATTATAGGGGAATCGTGGCTGCTCCCTGGATGGAGTGTGGCTGGCATGCTCCATGATGATTCCTGATAGAACTGTAAGCACCTCCTGAGGGGAATGGGATGGATTGGAGGGTGGGGCAGAGTGGAAACACCACAGCCCAGGTTCTGTTGAAATCCTTGCAGGGAAGGGAACTCGAAGGCACTTTGCAGCTGATAAACCACACACCACCTGTCAGCCAGGGGAGACAGGAGATGTCCTGCAGCTGAGCCAACAGCTGTGGCTCAAGGTAAGCTGCTCCAAACCTTCCCTGGCACCAAGGTCAGGCTGACAGCCCCATAATTGCCCAGATCTTCCTCCCTGCCCTTCTTGTAGGTGAGCATCACATTGCCTGATTTCCAGTCATCTGGGGCCTCCCCAGTTAACCAGGTTCACCCAGACCACAATGAAATTGATTCAATTTCATTGAGAGAGCAAGACACAGGTAAACCATATCACAGCTTATAAAGCTTTCCACAGCAAGCTACTAAAAACTACAGGAGGGATCCATGAGCCAAGGAGCACTGTTGGAACACAGATCAGAACTGGCTCGCTCAGTAGCAGTGAGGAACGGTGTGGTGAGTGTTAATCATTTTTCCCACAAAGAGAGTTGCAAAAGCAATTTGTGCGGCAACTGCTAAGATGAAAAAGGATCTGCTGGTCCATTTCAATGCTTACAGGTAGTTTGTCTTGTCTTTTCCTTGTGTTCAGGTACACAGACAGTAGGATCAGAGCAGTGACCATTCTCAGTGCTAAAGAGACCTTGTGTTGACAGGCCAGAAGGAATGAGAGAGCAGATGAAAATTATCTATCTCTTTTATAAAAAGTCACAAAACAGGCATGGGCAACTTAAGCTGCAGTTAAAATAGAAAACAGAAATCAACACAAAAACATTCTCACTATCTCCAGAGGGGAAAAAACCTAACAGATCATTTGTAAGGTGCATTAGACAGACAACTGCTCAAAACAAAACAAAATCCCAACAGTATAGTCTAGACAGGCTAATTTTGGCATTTTTAGCAAGGAAGTCTCTTTGGGCTGTCCAAAAATCGAAGAGTTCTAACATGGCATGGTTGGATTAGATAACTACAGGTTTACTCAAAGTGGCATAGAGAACATGAAATAGCTGCTCTTTGAGCATGCCTGGTCATCAGAAGGGCTGGAGAAAGGAATCATTATGAAATTGCACTGGACAGAGTCCTAAAACACCCCTAACAACTGCTGTGGGATCACGCTGGTGACTGTCTGGGACAGTAGCACTGCCCAGTTTTGCTGATCAGAATAACAGCATGCTAACAACTGCAGATTTTAATCCCCCCTCCCCCAGGCCTGTCAGTAATATTTTTGTCTTTCCCTCATCTCCCAAGGTAATACTGTCACGTAACAAAACTGCCAAACAGAGTTGGATGGGAGGTGCCTCTTTTGGTTTAGAAAAACATCAATAATTGTAGTTGAAGGCTATCTGTGATAGAAGGTAAGACATTTATTTGGGAAAACACACTTTTTATAAGTTCTGTGATTAAAGGAAATGTCCTGAGATGTCCCAATGGAAACAAATTAGTGGCTGAATATTTGCAGAATTCTTAAATGCAGCTATATTCTTTTCCCATTCCAGTTTGCATTATAGCAGGTCTCTTGCATGAAATCAGAATTCTGCAGGAACACAGAGAACTGGATTTTGCTCCTGTGCCTAGGGCTGTGAAAGAGCCACAAGTCTTGCCAAGGCGAGGCTTTCAATGCAACATGTGACACACCACAGAACCACCAAGCAGAACAAAGAGGATTTGAAGAATGGAAACAACCAGCAGCTCTGCAGCAGCAGGGATGCAAAGGAGGACTTATCTCACCATCTCCCCACAAAAGCTTTTTTTTTTTTTTTTTGCAAGCCCAAGGACCATTAATGCCATATTTAAATGGTATAAAATTGCTTAAAGCATTTCTCAGGATCCTTGGGGATGATATTTCATCTGCTTGCTCTATATCAAAATGCAGAAAAGTGACTGGATTGGAATGGGGAGAAAAACCCAAAACTAAACAAAAAACAATTAGTTTGGTGTTCTAGTGGTGAGGAGCAATATTATTCGATATCTTTCTTCATACTCATATTGTTCAGTGGAAAAATGCAGTTATTAGCAAAGTGTGTCCCCAAAGCAAGCTAAACTTAGGCACTGCAGGAAGTGAATTTCCCAGCTTTGAAGCCAAGATGTGGGACTGACAGACGAGGGGGGTTTAAACAGTGCTGGATCACATTGCTCCTTCCATCACATTTACAGCTACTCAGGAAAAATTAGCCAGCATAACCAACAGTCATCTCTCACTATGGTATCATTTTAAATAGGAAAATTCAGGTGCAGATATACACTGCAGATTACTCCAAAGAGTAAATAAAACAAGTTTTTCATTCCTTTTTTAAAGAAAGGGTATTTTTTATAAGAATCTTTTAGTAAACAAGAACATTGCCAGGAAAGAGTCTTGTTGTCCTTTTTGGATTTAATCTGAATTGCAATGCAGTAACAAATAATATGCATTTTTAAAAAGACCCTTT
The DNA here is from genome assembly GCA_025920805.1 of Petroica traversi. Lineage (NCBI taxonomy): Eukaryota > Metazoa > Chordata > Aves > Passeriformes > Petroicidae > Petroica > Petroica traversi. The sequence goes on from JAHLSL010000007.1 coordinate 21,935,671, forward strand.
CAAACCATACAGCTGTCCTTATGCCTCACAGTTAATTCTTTAATAATTTCCATGAAAAATACTAAGGGCCAGAAAGTGGAGTGGGGCACAGAGGAAAATGAGACTGGCTTCACTTTCATTATAATCTCTATTCAGCTAAAGGAAAATACAAATTTGTTGAGGCTGGGAACCTTTCCTTTTCTGAAGTACAATTTCCATTTCAATTTTTTAAAAACCTCAAGTATGCACCAGAAAATGGTGGTGTTTTTCCAACATTATATTTTCATTATGCTAATTCAGATAGAAAGAAAACACTGTTTTTCAAGCCAGATAGATATTTAAGATGTTTATTTTTTTATGTAAATTTTAAGAAATTGCATGCTGTCAGCTTCATGCTTTCTACTTCTTTCTCTAAGCTGCTAAATGCAAAAAGTGTATATCTACTTGGTGACATTCCCAATATAAAAATGCATACTTTCAACAATGGCATGTCCTTTCCTAACTTTTTTTTTTTTTTTGGTTTGCATTTAACAAAATAACCGCAAATGTCAGGTATTAGAAGGGTTGAAACAACCTTTTCTATTTTGTTGTCTTTAGAACCCCATCTTTTATTCATGACTTTTCTCTTAGTGCTGGAAGGGAGGCTGTGTTGCTATAGCAATGCCCTGCATATCCTTGTGGATAGCTTACAGTTTCACTTTTTTTAAGCAACAAAGAGCCATTGATACTACATGTTGCCAAAGGTTACAAAAGTTGAATTCTAAAATGGAAATATTTCTTCTATAAGGCTACATGGGATATATGCCATGCAAATTCAAATCTTCAAGTAAACATACAGCCCTTTTGTGAATACAGATGAACCTAGGATAATACTGTTTGGCTTCAATATAATATTTGGAAGAAAAGTGTTTAAAATATACTTGTTATCTACTCATTTCAAGACATAAATGTACCAAAATGTACGACCTGCTATTACACCTTTCTGACCTGCAGTAGAAATAAAACCTTTCCACATTTTAACAGATCTGGATAATAAAACACAATCTCATATTCCAATTATGATTTAATAGTAAATACACTTCCAATGTCAGGGAACGGTCACCTTATAGAAGCTTCCCTGCCCACAATGGATATTAAATATAGTTGAGTGTCCTTCAAGACTTCTTCAAGTATGGGGGTTTTTCCTACCCTAATTGATTTCTCTTCTGTCAGATTTGACTTCCACAGATAGATGTTTACATAGTACAAATTCAATAACAGTTCAACAAGTTAAATCAAATAAAGAGTTAGATGGAAAAAATTAGGGTTACAGTCATAAGAATGAAATTTATACTCATGATTCATCAGGCAGCAGCAATATACTCAGAACAGATCAAAGAGGGTAACATGGGCAAAGCATCCCCCATCACTACTAAAGAGCAGTAAATCAGAGAGGAAATCCAAACTTTTCCAGCCTCCAAGATCCTTGCTGGTTTTACAGCAGGTTTTTACTGCTTTGCTCCCACTGCACTGACAGGGGCAACGAAACCATTTCAGGAGCCCTTTCCACTGGGTGATTCCGTTTTCTGTGCAATGGCTCTGACAGCACTGCCTGGCAGCCACAGGGGCCAGGTTCGATTCCCAAAGCACTGAAACATTCCAAGGCCAGCTGGACCCGGTCTCTGCTCCACAGAAAGCTGGCCCAGGAAGGCCACCTCTCCAGACAGCCACAGTGCCACTTCCTGTGCCTTGCAGCTCACCCCTGCCCGCTCCTTCCTCTGCTGGGGCAGGCAGGAGCGACCTCAGCAAAACAGCTCTCCTGACTCTCAGAGCATCTATTTCAGTTTCCAAATCTCACCAGATTTAGAAATGCATTAACAGCTGCTAAAACCACTGCTGGGCAGACTGCAACACAGGAATATTCTTCAAATATTATCCTGATCAACCTGAACTGTTTGGGTTCTGAACAATCCACCTCCACTATCAAGCAGAGTGGGACATGCAGAGTTAAACAGACTTTAATTGGAAAAAAAAATTGAAAAAAGGAAAAGTAAAATAATATTCACAAGAGCCAACACCACCACCCCCAGCAGAGCCTCTGGCAATTTTCCTGACCTTCACCTCCTCCAGGTGCTCCTTATCGCAGGTTCCTTCTGAGAGCCTGAGGTCTGCTGGACATGATCCTGCCGCTGAGGATCTGGTCTGCTGTGCTGCTCTGCCAACCCACCTTTCACATCAGTCCTGTGCAGCACAGTGGGGCAGCGACGTGACAAATCCACTCAAAGTCTTTGTCCCAAAGGAGCTTTGGCACCCTTTTTCTTTCCTCAGCCAACTCTGAACTGCAGAATTGCATTATGGTGGCTCCCTTGTCCCAAGAAAAACTAGACTGCCTGAGATCTTCCTAACATGGTTATGACAGTTCTGTTCTTCCTGGTTTTACAGTTTTAATTTACAGCTTGGAAAAACCCCTCAGAAATTTAAGAAGCTGCCAATAAGGACAGGTTTCACTGCCATAGTTTACCAGACTGTGCCAGCCATCGCTTTCCAAAAGAGGGACAGGAGAACTCTGAACTCAGATTCCCAGAGAAGCACTGATCTTTGCCCTCCTTTATATCCGCAGTCAGGCATATGAGGAAATGCTACCTACCACAAATAAAAGACTAGAGTGCCACAAAACCAGCTCATTCTCCAGACTGCCACAGAATATTTTGTAAAACAAATATGTTAACTTTCTTTTTCTTAAATTATGACAGTGCCACAAAGCTTGCTAGAAGTTCCTTGCAAGACATCTGCAAGAGTGCTGTGTGTGAGCCTGCTCCCCCAGTAGAAAGGTAAAAGAGTCTTTAGGCCATGACTTCATTGCCTCAGAAACCAGGAGAGTGCGGAGAGCAAACCCTGCTGAACTCCCCCAGACAGCTCCAAGCTGCTGTCCTCACGCCTGTGCAGCACCAGTGATGAGGCAGAGTTGCCAGCATGGGAAGCCAGAATCCAGGCTGTCTGTGAATCCTGTTTGTTTTATGGCATTTGAGGTCACCTCCTTTTTCTGAAACATTTTATCTTGATACAAGGGGAGATGGTGTGTGTGCCAGTGATGGGCCAGGAGTGCTGTACTCAGACTTGCTGCACACAGGCAGCTGTTGAGGGAGGACCAAGGAAGGAAAACAAAATTCACTTTATGCCTCCTCTTATACGCTCCTCTCAAGTATGTGGTGGAGGCCAGATTTTGTTTGTGTGGGTGTGTTGGTTGTGACTTATTGGTGATTTTGAATTCAGGCACAGGCTTATCTCTGATGCAGACATTTTAACCTCTCCACTGAAATGGGAAGCACCAGTTCCTTTAGACCCCACAAACTGGCTTAGCACAGCTTCTCTAGAGCCCCAAGTTGGGGACACCCTGAGTTTACTTTTACCAGCAGTTTCCTCTGTCAGATGTCCCTCACAGAAATACTGAGGGGTACCAGGGTTTCCAGCAGGATCCATAACTTTGCCTTCTCACCCTGAGGCATATCATCACCTCACAGAGGGCAAAGAAATCCCTGCTTAAAATAAAATTCTTGGTCTTATATAAGGTGTGCAATACTAAATACAGCTAACAGGCTCTACAGATCAGCTGCCCCAAACTATCCTATGCAGGTTTTAGTTTTTGCACCTCTAAAACCTGGACCAGGCTGTGATCATGAGCCAGAGCTGAGCTGGATCCCAAAATACCCAGGCTCACCAAGTCTCCATTTGGATAAAACCTGCAATTGCAACACTAACATGTCTGAATCTTTTATGCTCATTCTCTGGGGCTCTCCCTACTGCCAGGCTGCCTGTTAAAAATAGCCTTTGTGGGTTACACAAAGCAGCAGTTTGAGGAATTGGGAAATTTTGTTTTGTGGGTTTGTTTGCAAAAATAATTGCCTTTACCAGCTGTTTAGCATTCATAAGGATTTTTACTTCATGAGTTGTGGAATTTAGTGTTTGAAAAGTTTCTAATTCAGTAACAAATTCATTTTTTGTCTTCCTACTTGAATCAAAATTACAACTTCTGGGTTAGCCTGCTTGCTCCAGTTTCCACTGGGACAGAACCTGGCATCATAACCCTCTCCCAGTATAGATACCTATATGTACCCCTCCCAAATTATCTGCAATGCTGATTGCTGCCTGTCCCTCTTCTCAAACCCTCTCTAGTCCTATTTTCATGCTTTTCTCACGTTGCTAGTCCAACTTTTGACCCCTATACATCCTTCTTCTCTGACACATCCTACAAACATCTTCTTTACTGTATGTCTGCTCTCACAATGCTAAATCCCACCTCAACGTGCTCTTAAAGATGAAGTCTTGGCTTATAACCATAGAATAGATTTGCAAAAAGTACTCCTGGACAGCATCAGTTCCATACTCAAGATTGGTGCTGAGCAACAAAGAGGTGAGTTGTAAAAGCCTTATATGTAATTGTGTTTGTCTTCATTCTTTGCTGCCTTTGAACATAGGGTTTCATGTTGCAAATTATATGTAAACCAACATGCATTGGACCTCCCTCTGAAGCAGAGATCAGTTCTTACTGACAGATAAAAACTCCAGGAAGATGGAGCTGAAGTTAAGATGCCTGAAGCAGTGACTTGGAGTAAAATCATTACAGGACTGAATTGTAACCATTCTAAAATCAGATTTATAAACCTTTGGAAAATCAGGGTAAATCACACTTGAAATAAATCCAAATATGTGAAAATGTCTAGGGTATCATTATAAGTTTTTTTGGTTTTGGTTTTTGTTTTTTTTTTATTGAATGGCCTTACACACTGGCCTGAAGTAACAGAATCTGATAATCATGAGATTGTGATTTGGCAAATATGTTTGTTGAGACCAAGTCAAGAGACCTGCAGATATTCCATGGAATTATATTGAAGATTAGAGTTTTAGCATAGCCTTTTGAGAATTTGATCTTAAAAGTATTAAAGCAGATGCTATGGCAGACATGAGAAAATGAATAATTTCCACAACTGAAAAGGGGCATTAATGATGAGGGATTTTAGTGCTTGTATGCACAGATAAAATCCAATTTTTAAAGAACAACTTTTTTAATGTTTTTCTGATCTCACAACAGAAGGGGTATTCTTACAGTCATTCACAGAAAAATGAAAGATGCAGAAATTTTTTACATTGCTCATTTTAAAATTATTTTTAAATTAATTTGCATATTGAAATACAATATTTTTTTAAAGAAAAGTGCAATCCTGACTCCATCTCATTTTCTGAATAAAATCTCTGTAGCATCCATACATGCAAGAAGGATTTTTTTCATGTATTAAAGAAACAGTGGAGGAGATCTGGGTTGCAACCTCTTTCCTAAATCAAACAACATGGAGATAGGAATGCAGGTTTTACATTCTTAGTGGGAGTCTTGGTTACTGATAATAAATAGTTTTAGGAGTTTTCTCCTTGCTCTTCCTGTGAATGCTCCCTAACACCTTAAAATTTGCATTCAGCCAAAACCAAAGGATCAAATTTTGCTGGAGTGTGCAAAGTTTTTCCTTTCACTTGAAATTTTCTACTGAAAAAAATATCCCATTGGGCATACGAATTATTATTCAAATTAGAGACAGCACTCTCGTGTTCATTTTCAGCTTTGAGAACCATGGTTAATAACTGAGGAAACATCTTCTAGGCACAAAGTTCTACTATTTTATAGCAGAAAGTACTAAAGGATGAAGAGGAATTCTCCTCCTTAATCTCCTGTCCTTTTCAGTTATAGCTGATAATAACAAAAAATAAATCTGACTTAAATCAGCCCCTGGATTCTTCCTTTTTCATTGCACAGTTCTAGATTACTGATAACACCATAAGAACAAATATATGCTGGGAATCCCACAGGCCCATTTGATTCTAACTAGGTTTATGGAGTGTCAAGCAGATAAACTGCCCCTCAGGGATTCCAGTAATGTGTGCAGAAGAGATCTCATAACACCCAATACAGAAACCACTTGGCAAGAAGTGAAAAAAACCTCATCCTTTCTAAAGGACTGGTTTTCCCCATATCAGGACCCTGATGGAAAAAATATGTCAGGAAGCAGGAAAAAATGACCAGAAACATTTTTGACAGGTAATTTTATACCAGAGGGGTTACAGGAGGCAAGAGAGTAACAGAACTAAACTGATACTGCTGCGTGCATAAAACTGGTAATATTTGCAAAGTCACTAGGTTTTAAGCAACAAAGTCCTACAATCAATGTATAAAAATAAAGTCCAGGTACTCATTGTAGGAAGTCTGGAGAAATGAAAGCCAAGTTTTCAGAAGACTTAGCAAGAAAGCAATTATTCCTCTGAAGTGATGTGTGTGGTTGAAGTGCTGTGAGATCCAGGCACGGGAGGTGGTGGTGTGCTGCCCCCCAGAGACTGCACTGCTTCTTTTAGCATTACCTTTTTTTAGTACTGACAGCAAAATCTTGTGTCCTTCCTTTGCCCTTGGCCCAAACAGCTCTGATCCAGTCAGTTCTGAGCTTTGTATGCTTCAACAGCCATTTGAGGGAAAGGAATCATTTTCTTTACTACTGCAGCTGAAATTATATTCTAAAGGTAATATATAGTTGCTGTGTCCTCTGCTTTTTGTTATTCTGTATCTGAAGGTACCAATTTACCTGCAGTCATAACAAAAAAAATTGTATTTACTGTTTTCTCATACAGAATTACATGCTCCCCATACTGCTTTTTCTGTTTGTATATAAAATAATAGCATGAGAGATTTGATGGCACCTTATCTTGTCTGCTTACCTATCATCAAAACATTCTTAGCTGAGGAAGGCTCCCTGCTCATTCTTCCAAAGCTTCTCTTGCTGAGTTCCTGTTTGGTCTTGAAGATGCAGTAAATGATTTTTGGAGAACTGCAATGACACCAAAAGGTATACAAAGTCATGGATGTTTATGGAATATAGGAAATCATTTTATCACTAAAAAACTAGGGGTGGGGTGGAAGACCTCTAGGTACAAACATTCACAGCTGACACAGTGGCTCAGCCATCCCTGCCATTCTACATATATTTTTCATTAGTTGTCTCTTGTCTCTTCTGAGAAGATAAGTCTCAAATATCTCCTCCTCTGCTTTATCTGTCTCACTCTCATTATTTTGGTCCCCTTTTCCCTTGGTCTTTTTCAGAATTCTGAAAGGACTTCTTTCCAATTCTTGTCTTTTTTCCTAGAACTCTCTTCTCATATAGTCCATTTCAACTTATGTTTCACAGTCCAGAAACCAAAGTCTTTTCAGAGTTATTGAAGTGTGGAGTTAAGAGGCCCACTGTGTTTTTCAACTAAGTTTCACCACTTCAGCATCCTTCTTCCACATCTACATCCATATTTGTCCCTTGTTCTCTCTGAGGTCTTTAAAGCTAGAACTATTTTGGTAAAAACTCACAAGTAGAAGAAAACCCTGGTAGAGGATATTTGGTGTAAGGCATTATAATGTCAAGGAATGAAAATTACTCATTTCTTTCCTGTCCTTCATCTTCCGTCAAAAAGGAAACTCAATACTTACAAGAGGCTGAGAGCTTGTCCTCTTATCTGCTGCTGCAGAAGACTCACATGTACCTTGAAGGCAGCAGAAGTGATCTAGAAAAGGCAAAGTTAATTCTGTGGGAGATGGATTAGCAAGCAAATACACATCATCTGGCTAACAGCTCAGTCCCAAGGTTTTTCCTGAAGCAAGTGGGAAATGAAGTGCAGGATATGCTACACAAAGTGGCACATATATGGTTCTCCCTAGCTGCAGGGCATTTGTCACCCATACAGATTTTTAAGGGGATATTTTCACAACGTTAAAGCAAAAATACACAGTGATAAATGGGTGCATCCCCAACCAGTTCATCAAATGAGCACATTTGACAACTGAACCCACAACCCCTCATTGGAGTTCAGGATGTTTCTCACAGCTCTGTTAGCTGCTCTAACATAACTCTGTTAATCTGCAAGAAAAACCATTATCCCTTGTCCAAAGGACAGCAGGAAGAGCCCAAAAAGATGCAAGGACAGGTGTAGTCTTGCATGCTATCCCTATTCCGAGCCAAGGAACAGTTCTCAAGCCACTGATCCAAATCAGACCATCTCAGATACAGGCCAATACAGCGCTCAGAGCTGCCAGCTCCCACCTCCAACTTCTTTCCTTAATTGCTGGATGAAAAGCTCTCACTACCTGTTGTCCAACTAATTTAACAGAGTAGTTTTAATAGTTTCAAATAGCAGCTGTTAATTTCAGCAGATGGAAGCTTGAAGTAAAACAACAACCGCAAAAAAATTTTTAAGCATGATTTGTAATCACCAGTAGAATGCAATAAAAAACTACTTTCAACAGAAGGGATTTTTATATTGAACATATTTTTTATTTAAGGGAGTGAGAGCTACAACACAGTATCTGCCACATTACATCTTGAATTCACCAGTCTTGGGTCAACATTTGAAAAGGATTTCTTCCTTTATCAAAATCATCTGGCACAAATAGCCAGGTGAGAGAAGTTTCATCCTGCACTTAGCTGCCTCAGCTGCCCCTGACTTCTTATGTAAGAACAAGGATGTGTGCACCACATAGGTGAACAAACAGGAGGGTGACATGCATGCTTAGAAGAAAACTGCAGTGATAATTACACCAACTGCAAGGTTAAGGAGAATGCCAAGCCTGCTGTGAGCAGAGCAAGAGCTCAGCAAGGTGCTCAGAGCTGCCGTGCCAGAGCAGCCCCCAGGCCCAGGGGATGGGTGCAGAAAGGAACGGTGGGCCATGGTGGTAGGTGTCCCCTTTTAGTGGAGCAATCAGACAGGTCTGATTGTCACTATCTGCTTTTGTCCAGCCCTGACCTACACGCTGCACTGAGGGACATCTTTGTCTCAGTTCTCTTTGGTCACGGAGTTCATGGAGCTCAATGGGCTGCGGCCGGCAGTCCATTAAGGGGGTGCTGGGCTCAGGGCCGGGCCACCCAGGAGCCCCTCTGCATGTTCTCACTGAATGGCTTCACTGGTGGCCCATTCAAATGCGATAATGTCAGAAAAAAGGCTTGAATGGAGGAGCCAATGTACACCATTGCTCAGGCGAAGTGACTGCAGCCTCCAACAAAGCCTCCCCTGTGGCGATGTTAAGCAGAGTTATCAATAGTGCTAAGGCAGAGCAAGAACTAATGCTCCAATCATGTCATCCACAGGTGGCACAGATGGAGCCACTTCAATACAGAAACCACAGGGCAACATTTCCTGGTAATTCTATCCTCTTTCCAGTGCTAACGTACAGAAAAATGTGCAGATGTCATGTGGATCTCTTGTAGTGTGTCAGACCCCCTTCAACTGAGCTCCAAAGGACTTTTTTTGTTTCCTGTTCCTTTTACTATTCACACCAACTGTAGGCAATGTTAAATTCTCATTTTGTGGGAAGCAGAAAACTTGGGTTTTAATGTACACATAAATAGATTCCCTTACTTTTTCTGAGCTGCGAGATTGGACCTTGTGAGCAAGAATGGAAACTGCTTCGGTATTCACAACAGTACAGGACACATTATTGCACCATTTCTTTCATTCTTAGAGGGCACACTAAGTTATTCTGATTATGTAAAAAAAATTAAATTAAATCAAAACATCGTTGAACTCACATCCACTATGAGCACGAACATCTTTTCTTCTCAGATGAGTACGATTTTCACCTCTAATGTTTCAAAGACAAAACAGAACACAATTAAAATAGAGCTCCTAACAATTCTGAATGCAGCATCTATACAATGTGAATTTGCAAAGCACACCCGACGCAAAGAACTGCCACAGTTTCTGCTCTAATTAACAACTCATAACTTTGTCTATGAATTTCCATTGCTGTGCTCATAGTAGGTGGTAAATGTGCAGCAGAAGGGAAGTAAACATCTCCACAAAACACATTTCTGAACAAGACAGACACCTTCCCTGCTTAGGCCTAAGGACTTGCATTCATTTTCAAATCCTTCATATGAGACAGAAAGGGAGAAAACAAAAACCCTAAAGAAAATTCCTCTGCCTGGAGAAATTCCATCACTCAAAGAGTCTGAGATAGGATTCATTCCAAAGGGGTTCCCACAATTACAGGCCATCAGTCAGGACAGGCCACAGGTCATGGATGCAGACCACTCACCAGAAAGCTTTGCTCAGCTCTAAAGCAAACCAAAAACCAAAACCCAGGTCTCTGAGTCACACGAAGAAACACAAGATCACAACAGTGTTCTAGGTCTTTATTCTACAGTTAATTGGTTAAATACAATTCCGTGATGATTTTAGGAAGAGAATTAAGCACAGCACTGCAAAGGTGAGAGGAAAACTTCCCTAACAGTCCAACCTAGGTGAAAAAACCCTCTTATTTTGGCTTTGGCTCTTGTTTGAATCCCCTTGCTTACCTGCAGGGGACACCTTCCACTCTACAGAGACAGAAGAGAAATTGTGGGACAGAAACACAAGGTAGGGAGTAGACAGTTCTGCACAGGAAACAGATTCAACATTTCTCCACTGCAGTGCAAAGCAAATCCATTATAATGACAGAATTGAGAAAGGGTGCTGAAATTAATGAGATACAGGTGAGATATTCCCATTGGCATCATGTGGTCTGGTGCACAGATTTACCATCAGAAGGTGGGTTTTCTCCAGCTGCTGTAATCTTTTTCAAAATCCTTTATTGGAAATACAGAATTCTTTATACCAACAGAATTCTTTATACAATCATAATCACTGAACTAATATTTTATTTTATTTCTGTGTTTGACAGTCTGGATATGATTTGCATTTCTTACTGATATGTTCTTCATTTATGGATAACTAAGCTATTACAATCCCAGGCTGATAACATTAAAAGTTGTGATACAGAGTGATAACATTTTCAAATAATCATTAAATCAACCTGTCTGTGGAATATATGATTACCTATTGAAAGCAGTAGGAAGGTCTGAAGAAAAAGGTTTTGCTTTAAATTCTATAAACATATAGAGAAATTGCCATAAGTTACAAATGAGAACTATATAGACATCTATCTATTTACATGAGGTTTTCTATGGCCCTTTGCATGAAACTTTATACATGTTTGCTTGCTTTCTCTAAGCATTCAAAAGACATAAGGAAACGGAAGAGATAGCCTGGTAAAATAAATGTTCTCACTAGTACTTTCCTGTTGGCTTATTGGTAATACTTGTTTTCCATTTCACATACAGCATACAAACGTTCCAGAAAATTTAACTGAAATTTTGCCTAAGATGTCTAACCTGCAGACTTCAAGAACACTTTAAGCAGTGTTCATTGTCATTACACAATTTGTAATAAATTCCATTACAGTTGGAACTTCTCAGAGGTTTTCAATCCAGAAAAAGAAAAAAAAAATCATGTTTTTACCTTAAATGCTGCTATACAATGGCATAAAAGATTCTACCAGAATAACACAACAAGAAACGTTTTCAAGCTAATTTTCCCCAAGGAAATCTACATTCCCTTAGTGCAGAATCACCTGCTTTTCATTATTTCTGCCTTCCTTTTCTCTCTATGCCTATGACCATACAGGCTCAGGAGACCTCTGTGGAACTTTAAATCAGGAAAGAAACTCCTGCTGTTTTGTATGACTTAGTCTTCGATGCCTTTATAAAATGTGTACAAAACCACAAACTGCAATAACTTCACAGCTGGCCTTCTCCTTCCATGTCTCCAATTCTACAGTTCTAAAAATTTCCTTTTTGTGTTGCTGTCCCTCATGGCCAGCAAACTGAGGAACCTGATGCCTCTCCCAGAGGAATGAGCAGGAGGCTTCAGTACTAGGAGGTACAATGGCTCTTTTCACACAACTTTTTGGTCTTAATGTATATGCCAGAGTGTTTTACAGGACAACATTTATTTTCTTAATTTACTTTTTTTAATCTTTCTAAAATTCCTAACTAATAGCTCCTGCTTGCTTTTCAGAATGTTAGGATTAACAGTGCTGGTTGCTTCTGTTCAGCCAGGTCTTCTCACTAGGTTATGTGGTAACAGAACATACAGTGAGGATTGGAAGTTTTTGTGTGGATTCTCAGCCCTACAAACATGCTTAACACTCTCTGTTTACCCTTAAAGGAGTAATTCATTTAACTAAAGCAAGCTTTGGCTAGAATAATTTTTCCTACATCTTTAAAAACATTTTTCCTACATCCAAATATAAAACAGAATCAGTTTGTACAATGCTGGTTGGTATCTTGAGGAGATAAGAAAAAAAATGAGATTTAATTATCTCTATTTTAATGAAAAAGCAAAGAATATTTGTGTTTAAAATATTACAGCTCGCTTACAAATGGCTTCATTTCTACTGGGAAGCAGCATCTTCAGTTCTCCATTGTGTGACATTTGTCACTGTGTAGTAAAAAATTCTGTGCCTTACAAATTCTATAATAGGCAGGTCAACCACTTAATATCACATCATTCATGTAAACATACGCAGTACTTGAGCTTTACTTAGATCTCAGATGTTGTCACTTCAAAGGAGTTCAGAATAGAAGCAGTAAAAGAAATTAAGCAGTAATAGAAAATGTGCTTTTTGTTTAATGCAAATGTACTCCTTTTTAAAGATATGTTTTTAAAAGCCTTCATATCACATTCAAAAAGTTGCATTTTGGCTACTTGAATTAAACGTCTTTACAGTTGTCTGATAATTTAAAAATTAATCTCAAAGAGATTGCTCAAAAATTGAAAATGACAACTAGTATTCCCACTGAAACAACTGCATTAAACAGTTGTGGTGACAGAGTTCAGTTCCATTTTGCTGCATTTTCAGGTTATCTGTGTGTCATAAGGATTCAGTCAGCCCACCTGTTACAGAGCAAAGAAATAACCCCTGCCCCTGCATTTGACGATGCAATGTACAATGTTCAGTGGTGTACAACAATGTCTGCATTCAATGGGAAAGAAAACAAAACAAAGCAAAGCAAACAACCCCCCATTCCTACTGTAAAACAATTGTATCTAACTTAAAAGTGTCTGGAACACAGAAGCTTTTTGGCCTTCCAGGATACAAACACGCTGCAGACCGGGGGGGAAGGTGCAGTTCTCCCATCAGCACTGAGCAGTAAAGTCAGGGCTGAGCATCTTCTTGAACATTCTGATCAAGAGTACAAAGGCATGAGCCATAACAAAATAAAAACCCTCTTGCAAAGAATATCTTGGATGACTTGTAGGAAGGACATGTGTGGATTTCTGTAATTCAAAAAACGCTTAAGAAAATGAGCAGACTTTTAAATGGTCACAGATCTCTGTGGGAAAGATGTGATGACCAGAGGGCTTTTCCATGTACTAACTGAGAACTATTGGTATTTTCAGGTTCTAATTCCAGTGCAAACTTGAAACAGAGAGAAGTATTTGACTCCAGGTACACTGTCCTGCAAGAATTAAATCTGGGAGTGACTAAGAGTTCTTCCTCCAATATTAGAAGCAAGCAAGCTCTGCGTTAGTTTATTAAGCTATTGAGCCAGTTTTCAACCAGGCAAGCAGAGAGAGCCTTTCACTGCCTCTATAATCTACCAACAGTTCACATAAAACCAGAGAGTGGGAGAATCCCACAGGGATTAAAATTCAGGTCAGCATGTAGTAGCAGGGGTCTAAATCCATAGAGAAGCCTTCCCCATCTGTTTTCTCCCACTCACATGCAAGAGAAAATCAAAATGTTCTTCACTAGACTGGCCGAGAGACAATCAGTAAAGGGAAGGAGACTCTGTGGTTGTGGAACACTTTTTGTAGTGTGATGCTCTTTTCTTTTTATTCACTTTTTATTCACACATCCTAAGGCATCCTGCAACTTCCATGCTACCTTCCTCTCCAGTGTGCAAAATTCCCTCCACCATTTCCTCTCATGATGTTCAGTGGAGCACTGCGGTTATTTGGAATGTTAGCTTTTCCTCCTTGTTGGGCAAAGATCTCCTTTTCTGCCACCTCATTCTCCATTCACACCAAACAGGAATAAAGATGTGCTCCCATTGTCTTTCATCTTGCAAAGTGCAGCAGTAGAGCCTCTGCTTTTAACAAAAAGGAACTTGAATGAAAGCTCTTTTTTTTGCCCTACCCATTCGACAATATAGGGCAGGGAAAGGAGAGAGACCAGGACTTTGAGCAGCAACAAAAATACTGTGATATTGAAATCATGAAATCAAATAATGAAGTCGAATGATTGAAGTCATGAAATCATGAAAATTCTGAGCTGAAATAGTTTTCAAGAGATCACCTAGCCCAGCAGGGTGCATTAAGGAAGAAATCTCTCTGCTGACAGTACTCTAATGGTGGGCTGTTAATACTAACATTCCGCCTTCTCATCAATGTATTTGGTTCTTCATATTCACTTCTGTTCTTTCCCCCCTTTAAATCACACACAGTTTGTGCTATCACTCAGCAGCAAAGACCCAGGCTAATTCATATCTCAAAATATGTCACCAGCTTCAGACACTTTTTCTCCCTGTGGTGAGTTTTGGTGAGTTTTGGAGCCACCTTGCTCAAGGAATTTCTTATTCCTGCAAGTCGCTCACAGAAGAGAAAGGTTAAGTGAAAGAGTTGATGTTTTACTAAACCCATTGAAATTGCATTTTTTACATCAAATAGATCTTTTTCAAGCAGTGCACTGGATCGACAAGAATGCAGCTGCTCTGCAGCAAACCTGAGTGAAAATTAACAGGAGACCAAGGCAAAAGAAAGACTGTGGATTTTTCTCACCACCATCAAATTGCTGAGATTTAGAAGAGCACCCTTTGATCTCTCCCAGACTAATTACTGCCCTGCGTTTGACTGCTTAGTACATTAGCTGTCCTTCATAGAAAAATGCATCCATTTTAATACAAATCTGTACTGGAAATAAAAGTGTAAATACTGCATCTAATAACAAAAAATAGCAAAAGTCATCCATCAGAATACCTGTGTCACACAACTTTTTTCAAATGTTCTTCAGCTGAGCAGCAGCACATACACTGCCTTTTAAATGAAAGTTCTCAAAAGGAAAAGCATGTGTCTAAGAGCAAAATATGTCAACACATACAGAGCTCTATCATGCATATTGAATTTCTGATTTTTTTCCAATATGAAGTTACCACATACCATTGTTCTTAGCTATTAATTACCAATGTAAGTCCCATGTATGTGGATTTTTTCTATGATAAATTCATCTACTGCATCCAGGAGTGGGATGTTCACAGAACACATGACCTTTGCTGCCAACAGATGATGAGTAAATTTCAGGTACAGTTATACATAGGCTGTACCTTTAGATTGTACAGGTAAGGTAAAGATAAGGGAATGTGTTAAAACTTTCTTAAGGTAAGAAAGAATTTTAAAAAGTGAGATCAACACAGCATACACAAACACCCGTTACCACACTGTACAGCAATGTATCATTCTACATGAGCTGAAAACAGTCCTTCCCACAGCCTGAGCCTTTGCCTGATTGTCTAGAGCTAAGCAAGGATGGCTGCAGCTGTGTCCAGCTCAGGGTCACCTCCTTTGCCAGATCCAGACCTATGAGGAGCACATTTACTGTGCACGAGCAGCCTGGCACAGTGGTGGCACCTCTCATGTCGGAGCAGCGTGTCCCCAGCAGGCTCCTGAGCTCCTGCTGCACTCACTATCCAGGGCAGAGATCTGCTGCCCCTCAGAGCTGGGCACTGAGCCTTTCCACAGCTGTCACAGCATCCACTGCACACCTCTGACAAATCCAGACACAGCAAAAGGCTCACCGTGCCCATTGCCCACATCTCAAGGTGGGTCATGTCTCAGCAAAGGCCTGTCTGAAAGATTATTTTTGAGCTGTGATAAATCTAAACGAATGAACATTTTAGGAGATGAGTTACATGCATTGGATGTAGCATAGTAGGTTTGTAGTCTCCCTCTGAGGAGACTGGTCTATATTTGCATAGAAATGTATGTTTACTTGTATGTGTAAGTCTGCACGAATATGTTGCAATTTCAGTATAAATTAGACCAAAAGCTGGAGAAGCATGAATACCACTCCAAAACTGTATTGTTTTTTTATAATTAGTACTCAAAAATACGTGTTGATAATAGACTTGTGAATTTCTCTGATATTAGAAAAAGAAAAGCCTGTGGCCACCACGCTGCCAGGACTGTGCACTCCTCTAGGTTCTGACAGCCAACCCTGAATTCATAGAAGAGTTGATCTGAGCACCCTTTATAGCTAGGCTGCCCCACATTTTCTGTTTGCATGTGTAAAACTGGGATATACTCTTTTTAAATTTGCATACCACTAAGAAAAAGTTTGCCCATAGCTTTCCTACACAGATCTCATGCAAAGCATTAAAAGATAAACCATATCTTACACAACATCAACAGATATTTTTATTTATGCCATAACTCACACCTGTACCTACCAGCATTGGGGGGATATGATCAATAACACAACGAGTAGCTTTGGTATTAGAGCAGTAGAGTAGTTCCAAATATAAAACCAGACAGATGACAGATTGTTCTCCCTCTTCCCTAAACACCAAAAGCCTAATCATCCAGAATCTGCACATGTTCAAAAACCAATTTTATACCTCTGCAGTTCTACTTCCATGTAAGCAAGACCTTCCAGGAATGCAAAGTTCATGCACTGAATTCTCAGGTATGAGAGAATAGGTCTTCTATTTTGAGAGTACCTAATGTGTACAGAGCTAAATAACATCAATATCTACAGCATAAAAAAAATAAAAGCTAAATGGTTGGATTTTAATACTGGCATTCAAAACAACTAGAGTACTTTCTTCTCTTTGCATTTACCCTCAGCAACACAGACTGGTATCCTTTGAGCTTACATTTGGGTTTACCTTTGGGTTTACAGTTCTCTCTCAAAATTAGTGTGCCACTGCTCTGCCCCAAGAGGTCCTGGTTTCTTATGATCCCAGTTACAGAGGCACTCAGACACTCTGAACTATCATTTAAAATACCACTTAGTGGAGCTCATACCATAAAAAAAGCAGAGGATAGTATAAAGCATTTTACCTCTCTTCAGATACTGGGAATCCTGAGCTGCACAGCATCAGATGGGGATTCAATCAGTGCTCAGCACGCTGCACTGATCTCTACCCCATTTGGGGCTTTTAAGCTTTTATGGGATTTCCTTCAAACATTCCTATTCATTTCTACTGTCAAACAAAAAGAGCATTCACAGTGGAACTTGTTGCCACATTTTCAGGTGAAGACATGGACACCCAGGTGTGTGATCACTGGTGCTGGCTGGGAGCTGCCTGCACGCTCCATCATCACAGTTCACTGGCACATTTGTCCTGTGGCCAAGGGGTACACACAGCTCTGAAAGCAAAGCTATGAATGTAGGGTATCAGCTGCTAAAGACGTGCAGCACAGGCCTGCAGCTCCTCAGGCAAACTCCTGTCACTTGGTCAAGCATCACTAAACCCTGTTTATTTTTCTGCTTTGTTAAAGCATTCTTCACTGCACACAAAAAAAAACTCCCAAATGAAATTATCTATTACACACATTTAAGCTTGTTGCACCAACCATAAAAGTCAGATGTCTAAATATGCTGATATGCGCAGAAAAGCCTAAAATATGGCCATAATACTCTTTGCAATTATATTAGTTTACTTCCTATCAGTTTAGAAAAGAATTGACATAATCTGTAGGAACTTGCAGAATGCTAAAAAAAGCAGGCAGTACTATGAGTATTTAGGATTAAATTTATAATGAATGTATAAAGCATTACAAAAGATACAGAAAAATATGTAAAAGGAGTAAAACCCTATTCCTGGCTTTGGTTTCCTTGCTCATTATTTTAGATATTAAATACATATACCTAGCATAGTTTTCCAAGCAAATTAGACTGATTCAACTACAGCTCCTGTTTGTCCATCAGTCCTTTCACTCTGAAATGTTATCAGCTTTAATTACATCAGACAAGGCAGCAAGAGGATTCAGAAAAAGTACTTTGCTACAGTGAGTGAGAACTTGTGGATGGGAGGTAACAATTGTTCCCTTCTTGCTCCTCTTCCACCAACTGCATCTTCCACTTCTTGCCTTTAAAGCACCAGGAATGCTTCTGCTGCCCAGTCCTGGCTGGAGAGTTGTAACTTTAAGGCCAGGGAAGTGGCTTCCTGCTCACATTGGAATTGCTCCTTCCGAGGAAGGGATGCCAAATCCAGAGCATAGTGATGTTGAAAAGTTTTCCAAATTATTATCAGCAAATGTGATTGCTAACATTCTGGTTATTATGTATATTTCCAAAGCTAAAATTGGAGCTAATTCGCCTAATACTAGGTATCAGGAGATAGCCCTTGATGTGATAGCCTTCTTCATAAAATAAATATGAGTGGGATATGGTCATTCCTCTGTAACAAAAATATTTCTTGTATTATAGAGTAGAATAATAAAGCAACCCACACCCTAAATCCTACGTAGCCAGGAAAAAAGATTATTCTATACAATTTCAAACAATACTGTGCTATTTTTATCCCAGGAAGAGAAAACACCAACCACCACCAGCAAACCAACCAACCAACCAGAAACACACAAAGAATGGGCATTACTTAAAATGATAAACAATGAGCTTTCTCCAAGTTTGTGTGTGAAATTTTTACAACAGAGCCCCATTCAGATAAAGCCTGATTTAAAATGTTCATTTGTAGGCAAGATGGAGTTGGCTGACTACTGCCTAATCATTAGGAATATTTATATGCATCTCAAACTATTTAAAATTCAAACATTGGAAGAATTAAAACAAAGAAAAACAAAACAAAAGAAAACAAAAATGCATTTCATCCCCAAAAGCTTTCCTTTCGTTTCTATTTAGAGATATAATGAATACTCCAGTCACACAAGGAGCAAGACCACACAATCAGAGAATGAAAGACCTTGGACAAAGATGAGAATTTAGTAACTGTGTGCAACTAATAATATTTTTTATCACAGGTTCTCAACTTTTTCCATAGGTGCTGAATTTTAGGCTGTTCATCAAAAGTGAGTTTTGGAGACAGAAATTAAAACATTCACAAAACTGATTTATGAGTTGATTCTTGCTGTTAAAATGGTAAAAAGCTTGAAAAGGTCAGTTATTGTTTACGTATCATGCACAGATTTTGCCTTACTGAAGTTACTCTTTTTCTTCAATCCAACAATCATTCCAATAAAATAATTCTTGGAGGATTAAAAACTGGATCCTACGTCATAGTTTTAAATGCAAAACAACTTATTTATTGTTGGCCTCAAAATACATTCTGTGTAATATAACTGCCAATTTTTGTTAGTTCTAGGGCTTCCCACAAGGAAATAATCTGATAAATCCATGTCGAACACCTCATGGCTTCCCCGCAAGGAAGTGCTGTTTTACAAGTGGGGACAGATGAGTGCAGAGATTAAGAGCCAAACTCTCAGTAGTACCTAGGAACCAAGTAGCAAAGCTTTGCCTGATTTTGAGGCAAGAGCAAATACACAGAGTCATCACCTGCAGGTGGCTACAACATCTCTGTTCCAAACACACATCCATTTCTGGACAGGTACTGAAGCTGTGTGTCCCAGAGCTGCACGGAATGTCCTCAGCACCAAATCTCAGGGACTTGCACTCTCTCCTGTGGAAGCTATATCGTGAATGTTTACTGGAAGCACTTCACTATGGGGTACAACCACCTCAGAGGGCTTCTGCATACTGAACAGTTGGCCCCTGGACAGCACCCAATGCCTTTTGCTGGCTGCCTCCAGCTTCAGAAAGGCTGGCAACAGAGGTAAGAAACAGGCCGTGTGGGGTTAGGCAGAAAATAAACAAATAACAAAAGGACAAAAAGCCAAACAAACCCCACAAGTTTCAGTGCTTGCCCTAAATTTCCAGTTTCGAGGGCCCCACCAGTATTCAGGCAACTTAGCAGGGCAGTGGCTGCACTGGGAACAGACTGAGCTGTACAATTGCTTGAGGCTTGAAAAAGGATCTTCAACTTTGGTCCCCCAAGATTTTGGGGATGTGCCTTTCTCTACCTCTCATTTTGTAAGATAAGAATGGTTGGAAATTATTTTGTTGGTTAAAACAAAGTCAGAGATCCAAAGAACATTGAATTATCTCGTCCTTTAGGAAGTTGTAGATGGTTTAGGAGTCAAGTAATTTGTAGTAACATTAGTAAGTATAAGAACATTGATGTAGTATTAGCCACAGAAAACTGGGAATTTAGTATTTTACAGATCCTGAACACTCTTGTTGGAGCACAGCATGGTCTTAATTTAAGCCAAGAGGTAAATTGTGACAATTTTTCGTTTCTGTAAGATAATACAAAATTTCTAGTGATAACCCTTAAGAAACAGTTTATTAGTTACAGTAGGCTTTGTAGTTATGAAAAACTCCGACAACTTTGTTCATTGAAAAACTGAAAAATTGTGCCTTCAGAAGTCTTAGCAGTGGCAGGTATCCTAAAATACTGAGAATTTAAATGTTTTTAAACCCTCCCAACCTAATCCTAACCTTGCCTCCCCGTCCCCCCAAAAAGGGGGGGGGGAAAAAATCAATGCACTTTTCTAGGGTTTGGGGGGATTTTTTAAAAAAATATACTTACACTGATAGGGTTTGTTAGATGGACTAAAGCTTCAGTCGCTTTAGAAATCAGTGCAAATATTGCCAAACATAACAACACACACATACACCTAAGGGTATGGTTGCTTGGGGAATAAAGCAAATGGTTGCTTGGGGAATAAAAGGCAGGCAGATCTCAAATAAATTCCTAACCCTGAAAATTCTAAGAATTCAGTCTTTTTCTCCCTTTTCTCTATTCCCCTTTTGGTTTTGAGTGAGGAGGGATGTTGGACACACTTTGCCTCTTGCAGCAGAGTTGGCTCTCTGTGTCCATTCAGAGTTTCCTCCTGTTTGTTTCCACCCTGAGGTGCAGAGCCCTGGGAATAGGTCTGTAAATCAAGGCTGCCATGTCCTCAGCAGGCTTGTAAGAAATTATTCATCCCACATAGAAGCCTGACAAGCAAATGTAGATGTGGCACATAAAGTACTTCCAAGGTCAACACTGTCTGTATAAGTTAGATTCTGCTATTTTAGCCATGTTTTGGCATAATCACCTGAACTTGAAGTCATACATTGAACTGAGCACAAGATTTCCTTTACTTTTCCTTCTTTTCCTTTGCTCTGACCAATAAAGGTAAGAATCATATACTGTAATTCTGGTTTTTTTTTTTTTTGGGTTTTTTTTAAAGGGTGCTGTTGGTAGTGTGAAATACAAAGCCAACCAATTTCCATCCACCTCCCAGGGCCACACACTGAGACATGCCAAATAAGAGATCTTACCATGGCAATAAGCCTCCTCAGTTTATAAATAGCAGAATGTAGTCACCTTCAGAGTTAAGCTAACAAAGACAAGTAACAATGACTGCTACATTTCTGAACTTTAAGCAGTGAAATTTTGTGGCTGAAGAATGAGAAAGAAAAGTGTGAGAACTCGAGTTAAACTTAAAAGTAAATAACGTTTCAAGAGAAACCTCTAAGTGCCCTCTCCTGGCTCCCGGCACGAACTGCGGGCTCTGAAACATCCTAAACCCGCAGCACTGTCTGGTTAAAACAAAGTTCTACTGACACACGTTTTTTGTTAAGAAATTGCCTTTATTAGCTATAGAGCACGGGTAAGAATCTGTTTGCATAATCTTAAAGAATAAGGAACATTAAAGTCATCTGTTTAAAATTATTTTAAAGTGTTATTAAACTGTTCATACTGTTTGGTTTTTTCCCAAAAAAGGCATGTGCTTAAGATTCATTTAATTGTATTATTAATATCACATAATATTCATGTTATTAATCTGCAACAGTATTGATGTAAATTTGCACTGCATTATTTATTGCTGATTATTATTGACATCCCTTTTTATAGATTCCCACTAGGAAGCAAAATATTTTTGGTTTTAGTTAACCAAGCATAAAACATGCCCAAAGTAAAAATTGCATTAGAAAAATAAACCTGAACCCTCTGTTCATTTCTGAGTTTGGTATTGCAGGTTGAAACACTCATTCCATTGTCCCACCTTTCCTAAGCACTTTATCAGTGTAAGAGATATATTTGATTTTGTTTAATTACATATTTTGTTTCTATGGCAACTAGACAGAATCTAATCCATTTCTGTTCCTTCCTAAGCCTTTACATAGAAATTTTCTTTCACAGTATAGTAGCAAAAGATAATCCTCCTTTAGAACTCCCAGTACTGTTCTTTCCAAATATCCCTTAATTAGTATGCATTAGGATTAAAACCAGTTGTAGTTGTGCTATAACTAAGAGAAACTGTGAAAAAAAAAATCTAACAGGATCTAGACAGGAAATTCTAAACTGCCATTAAGTAACTTCAGCATAAATTTACTGCCATCTGCAGGCAGGCTTTCACCGTCATGGATTTCCAGAGCATGGGAGCAGGAGGCAAAGGGAAAGCAAATTTCATGTTCCAACTCTGGCCAATTGATTCAGATTTACTTTACTTATAGGAAAAGAAGAACCCGCTAATGTTGCCCTGTTTAATAAAATAATGCAGATTATTTTCTTTTCTGTTGTCCAGCTTGCTTCTACTTGTGAAGGCAGTGGTGATGTTTTAAGATTTTCCTTCTGAACTGTAATAAAGGACACAAGTTCTACTGCTGCTAACCACCTCTTGGACAGTGTGTTTTCTGAATTCTTCTATTTTTCAAAGAAACTACTATGTTCTAAAATTTAAGCCAGATTTTTTAAAAAATCTAGCAAACCAAATCTTACAAAAATATATCCGTAGTTAAAATACCCATTTTAGGAAAATTTGGAGATTTCTGCCTTAACAAAATGACCTATACTGAGTCCTATACATGTATATTCTTTCATACAGAAAAACCAAACTGAAAGAGAAACACTGACACTTGTAAAACTTACAAATATCAAATGTAAAGTTTACCTACAATGCCTTTACCATCTGAAACAATCCTAACTTACAATTTTATACAGTATTTTCTCCTATCAGAAACTAATGTTGTCTCAGTCAGTACCTAGGGTAACCAGGGCTAAATTACTCATCTTACCAATTTTTTTTAAATGCTAGTGCTTAACACACACTTCATTCCTTCATTTATTCTATTTACCCATCCAATCTTTATACTGCAGTGGAAATTTCTTCCTTTCAACACTGCATTCAGCACCACACCTTAACCTCAGGTCCACTGCCTGCTAGCGAATCTGGCGCACTATTTTCAGCCTTCAAACCTCTTCATGCAACATCTGGGAAAATTAAATGTCTAGAAGTGAGGTCTGCAAGACTGGCAGCACACTGAAACAGGAGTCAGCTCAAAACATCAATTTTCAGCTTTCCAGGCAAGTAGCTCCAGAAAAAAAACAGTAATGGGTCATAAATGGAGGAAGTCACATCTGATCATCAAGACCATTTTCCATGCAGAGAACCAAAAGCACACATAATGCCATACAAGTACATTTAGGCTGGCATTTCCAAGAAATGTCAGGTTTACTGACTACATGCTGTGCTTTTGCTTCAATTATAGACTGCAAATACCATTCCAGAGGTCATATTGGCTACCTGGTCTTAATTCCAGCAGCACCTGTGCCCCTGCCTGGGAACAGCATAGTAAAGAACTTTCTCAGGAATGATCACATGCCCTCAAAACAGAGCTTACTTTGCCACGTGTAAAAGGCTGTGTAGACAGGGCTGTCATCTGTCAATCTGTTCTCACAGATTGATAGAAAGGTTTGGGTTGAAAGGGACCTCAAAGATCATCCAAGTTCCACCCCCTCTGCCATGGGCAGGGACACCTCCCACTAGACCAGGTTGCTCAAAGCCTCATATGGATTAAAGCACTGAAGATTTTAGCTGTTTAAATGTAAAGTCTACTGAATACACAGTTTCTTCCTCCTTACCTCTCTCCCTTGTCCTCTAAAAAAAGAGGGGGAAAAAAGGCTGTTCTTTCCCACAGTAATAACTGAAGAATTTCTTCAGGAGATGAGAAGTTGTATTAGCACATCTCTCTTTTGATCCAAGTCTAAGCTTATTTCTCTCTTTCTACTTAAAAGAAAAAAAAAGAACAAAACCAAACAAAACTCCACACAGAACAAATTGAACCTTTTGTTGGAAGACAGCATAGGTTTTCAAAATGAGTAAGAATTTCAGTACTAAATCATCTCTTACCACTTGATGGGGGTGGTGAGTTACTTACGCAGGCCTTGGCATACAAACAGAGCAAAATGGTCATGGACTATAAATAGTCCATTTTTATAGTTTAAGAACAAACATACTATGACAAACTGCCCCAAGTGAAATATATTTGGAAAGTTTAAGACCTGCTTATTATGAAATACCTAAGCTAAATTCCACATGATACTTACACTGGAAGTATTGTCAGGTTAAATAAATTGCATTCCAACAAAGTATATCAGATACTTCATTATGGGAAAGATGAGCAGAGCAGTTTGCTCTGTGAGTTCAGCAAAAAGCAAACTACATCTCCTCTGAAACATAACTACTGATAGAGAAGCCTTTTCCACACAAGTATAGAAAGTTACTCAGGTGACTCAGTGCCTCTGTTCTTCATTTAGTTCCCTTTTCACATAACATATCACAGAAGTCCTTTCAGCACTTTACAGATCTTAATCCTATTTGTAGGTTAAAACAATGCTACCAAGGCTTGAAAAGTTTTAATATAGTAGTGTAAAGATGGACAAGAGGCTAAAAATGTCTCTACTTTAAAGGACTGAAATCTGTGGAAAACTCCCATGTTTTATTTGGATCGAGCAAAACATTAATTGTTACAATATGAAAAAGACACAATGCATGTACCAAGTATGATTCACCTAAGCAAGAAGCAACCAGTTATAAACAAAGACCAACCTAACTGCTTTCCCATCACATATGCTGAAATGGTTACATGTCCAAAAGGAAAGCCTCAGCTCAGTTCTCTGTACTTCTTGTGATGGAACGGGTAGGTCCCAGTTGTCTGATCACTTGTCCATACTGCTATGATTATTACCTCTCATGTTGATATGAATTATGTTTATTCTGAATTAAGAAACCACACTCACTAAGTGTCAGTCCAAACTGCAGGGCTATATGAAACAAAGTTCCACTTTGTACAAGACCAGATCAGAAAAAGCTGTAGAAATAAACAATAGCAGCTAGAGAGATGCAAAATATGAAAGAGGAAAAAGGAAAGGGATGAATCACAGAAACAGTTCAGAGGGCCCAGCATAGCCTAAATAGAAATGATTTCAAGCATGTCAACTGCTATGAGATGCTTAACAATGCTGATGTTTGATTTACAAATGTCACAGAAAAAAGCTTCCATAAAATACTCTGCAAAAGTTTGTAGAAACAAACAAAATGTATACATACAGACTCTGAAAAATCAAAAGAAAAAAGTGCAAGTCAGAAGTTTTATTTAAAAAGCTTTAGGCTTTCTGATTATTTAAAAATATTTCCCTTTGCCATTTGGTAGATCAACAAATCCAACAAGAATAGAAAATCAAAGAGCAAAACAACATAAAAGATGTCCACTACCACAGATCATTTATTTATATACCAAGTTAAAAAATGCAAATATTTAATTACAAAAGGTTTATCAAACAACTGTATACATACAGTTCATATTGTTAAAAGCCAACATGTCAATCAATACTTTATGTACATTTGATTTATAATGTCATACAATTGTAGAAAAGCATCACTCAGCAGAAACTGATTTGGCATTTGGAAAGTACTTACCACCCTGCACTAGAAGAGACAATTAATTTATATGTTACAATAAAAGTATTATTTGCTGTGATCATTTAAAGCAAATGGATGCTTCATTTTCTCCAAGAAGACTCATCATAAGTGGAGATTAAAGTGCACATAACCAACGCATTAACAATTCTTCAACAATCCCATCTATCATTCTAGATGCCCGAAGCACATCACAGTAACATCAAGGATTTAGGACTTTTCTCTGTGGCTAAAAGAGTAAGACTTTAAAAGACATTCAGCTTCCTAAGCTGCATGAAATACTTCCGGCGTACAATAAAATGAAACGGGGTACAGAAATTTTGAAAATAGTGTTTGCTGAAAAACTCAGTGTAAATTCTCCCAGATCCACGACTTCTGGGGAAATATATTCCTTTTCTAACAAAAATTCACCGTATTTCATACAGCTGTGGACCAAACATGCAGGCCATGCAACAGCATTTATGTAACCATCCCCCCAGTCGTTCTTTGTGGGCTACATACAACACAGGTTGGAGCAACACTGTCTACCTTACACATAAATTTTGCTGGCAATCAAGAAAAAACATCACCAATGATTTGTCTGCTATAGAATAGGGTCCGACACTAGGAAAGTGCTCTTCAAAAACATAGTTAAAATATTGGCTTTGTCTCATTACAAGCAATATAGTAAACCTTACAAAATATAACTCAGTCAGTACTAGCAGAGCTGTTGAGGACAGTAATTTTAATAAATCAGTACACTTTGGACAAAAGAATGCTTATGCATGTTACAATCTATTCAAAAGCAACAGCTGAGCAGGCTAAATTTACACCCACAAGAGAAGCATGACACAGTCACTGAAAATAAAGTGAGTTGTTGGTAATTATGTTATCATTTTTTTCACACCAACTGGTTACTAATGGAAAAAGAATTTTTTTTTCTCATTTTACAAATATGATAAGTTTTGAAGCGTTATACTTGAAGAGCACACTTCATATCTGAGGCACTGGACCCAATTTAGAAGCCAAATATCTGTTAAGAGGATTTACCCTCCTCAGGTTTCTGAAGGCCGTCCATATGAAGTTTACATACAGCACGACCAATACACATTAGATACTGCTGTAAATATATAAGGAATACAAAACACTATTAAATACAATTTTCACCCCATGGCACATCACGCATGGCAATACCACTTGTTTTGTATCCGGTGAGCAATGGTCAGTTGTGGTTATGCTTTATTGAATATTTCCCTTTCTGCAGCTGAGAAATATACAGCTTAGACTTGCTTCCATCCGGTCTTTTAAACCAAACTTCATCATGGTTAATTGTTGTAATTATGGCACTACAGAAAATGAGGGAAGAAGGGTCAGGGGAAGAAAAACAAGAAAAATTTAGAAAGCTTATAAGCTAAAAATAACTCAAAACTGCAGCTGTATTTCCACACACTAAATGAAAATACGCATTAGTTGTAAATGCTAGGCCCAAAAGATATTAACACCACTCTAAGGATAGTTTTAACAGAATTGCTTGGCAACAGCATGTGTCTTTAGAGAAGGCAGCTAATTTTCCAGTTATCTATTTTACTCTCTTACAAGAAAATCCTAACAGGTACAAATACTTTAATTGTTTAAAAGAACAATTTCACACAGAGAAAACACAACAAAACACTGCCCATAGTAAAAAAAAAAACAAAAACAAAAACAAGAAAAGCCTTGAAATTACATCAAATATGAAGTACTTGAAAAAAGTTGAACAACCATGATTTAAAGCCCACAGAAAAAATATAATTTCAAGTAGATTGATGGGGAAAACAGAAAGCACAAAAGGAAATATTAAAAGTTAATAGAATAAAGATCTATTGCATATTGAGTATGACAAGTATGACAACTCCCTCTAGCCTTAGAAGTTGCTGGGGTCTTGAGAGCCCACTGCATGCTTGCCCTCTTAAGCATCAGCTTTTGTCAGACTCTGGATACTAAGATCTTTACTTGGCCCAGCACAACTGCTATGTTCTGCTGAATTCAGAGTTTTTTTATATTTCAACATGTGGTTTACTAAAACACCTTTCAGTTTGAGCTCTGAACAAACAGCAAAATCACCAAAATTTGTTCCTCTTCACCATACACAAGGAAGAAGAGAAACAGCCAGTTCTGCAGTAAACTACAGATATATGAAATTAAAGTCAATTTTCCTGAGTACATGTGCATATTTAACCAACACTGGGCTTAGACTTTTTTGCCCCATTTAGTAAAAGGTAAGATATATTTAATTTTGTATACAGTCAGACTTCTAGAATTTACAAATATTATCCACACAGAGAAAATACATTGAAAGATCTTAAACGTTCAACCAAATTTGCACTCTGATATTTAGACTATTCCAAGGTAGAACCTTTCTTAAGAGAAGAAAATAACATTAAAAAGTTCCAACTCTTTTATTTCAGAGCACTAATCAATGGAAAACAAAGTTTATCTTCAACAGTATAGTGTTTTTCCATAATTAAGTATTTTTGGGTGGGCCAACAGATCAAATTCTCAAAGCAAAAAACTCCCAACATACTAGAAAAAACTACTCAAAGGCTATCAGAAACTAGTAACACCTTAAAATTGTTAAATTCCAACCTTTTTCACAAGTAAGCCCTCACCTGTCTTTGGTAATACCTGTCTTCCAAGCTGAACTAGTAAAGGTTACTGAGGTGGCAGAATTTCCACATAGGCCTTATTATCCAATGCCACCATCCCAGTTATTGCTCAACATGAATGTGCAGAGCTGCATAAACTAAATAATCTTTACCTTGTAGGACATTCATCTTTCTTATCAATGCATATCGTCTGCCCTCGTCCATACCACTCGCCGTCATAATACAGTCTTCCTTCTTCAGATCTAGCACTATGTAGGTGCTTTTCTAATTTGACAGGTGCTAAATTAAGTAATAAAAGTGATTTAATATTGACTTCACAGAAATCAGTTAGGTGGTTAAACACACTTTCATCAAGTTATTTACACAGAATACACATTTTTTCCAACAGCAGTCTGTCTCTTAATAATTGCATGAAAATTGGAAGTAATATACCTTTCTATATCCAGTCAGATAATTAAAAGTTGGATTTTCATTTCCAAATAGAAGCTATCACCTATGTGCCCTACTGTCCCTTCTCCTCCTCACCTCCAAATATGTGATTTTACTTAGCATGAGCACACTTCTCACTTCAGTGCCAAATATGAATATTCCCATATTCACTCCTTTCCCATCGCTCTGCTTGTTCAGGGTTGTAACTTGCAGTCAATGTGAGCATCCTTTGAAATGCATCTCAGGTGCAGATGCTCTCAGTTTTCTGCTTAATCTTGTGCAAACACTGGCATAGCTTGCTACTATGAATTGCTGTAAACCACTGCTAGAAGCCTGAATTTTTATTGGTAATTTTCTAGGATTTGTGTCAACAGAAACAACAGCAATCAAGCTACAGGTAGCAGCACGTGAGAGAGAGGGAAGACAAAAGCCACATCTTCCAGCTACTTCACTCCATCCTCCATCACTATACCAGTGCTATCATAAACACAATCTGCCTGCATCTGCAGTTTGCCTCACTGCACACAGCAAGCTCTGGCTTGTGAAACTGCACCATGCTTACTTACGTTCTGGCTTTACCCTGTGTGGCCCCAGCGTAGCCATTGCCTTGAAACACAAAAGAAAACTGAAGTTAGTCAGCAGGCAGAGTCAGTTTTTCTTAACTGCCAGCTTTAGTTGTGAAGTAACATGCAGTGGTATTTGCTTTCACATGCAAGCATATACTTGCATTTACATGCAAAAAAACACAATGAGAATTCTAAAATAATAATGTGTTCAGTGGTGACTCAATAGTTAAATAAAAAAGCATTTTGAGGGTGAAAAAGATCACCTTCTTTATTAAGTTTTGATTTCAAGTAACTGAAGCTTTTCTAAATTAAATTCTCAAAATTGTAATTCTCTTATGTAACTCTGTCAAGAAAACACAAAATTACATTAACTCATTCTTAAAAACAAAATGCTGTATGAACAACCTAGTCTTTTAACTTATATCTTACAAGCTCACGGATGTTACTTCATGCAAACTCCAGACCACACACAGACTTGGGAAAAAAAAAAAAAAAAGGCACTCAAAAGTTTCTGGGGTTCATTTGTTTGTCTGCTTTTTGGTGGGGGTTTTTTTATTATTATTACCAGAAAAAGCAAAATCCCTAGTAGATCCTGGGTTTGTTGCTATTGCTTAAAATTATGTAAAACTCCAGAAAAGAACTTGAGGGATATTTTGTCTGTTCCTCTGATGCCACAGAAAGAGAGAAGTCAGACAAGTTCTCATATAAAGGTCATGTTTTACTTCTTGTTTAGGAAATAGGTACAGGGAAAAAAACCAGGATAGACACAGATTCTGAGCCAATTCCCCACCAAGTTTTTGAATTCACTAAGTGGTTTGCTATTCTATAAGCTGGGATGCACTAGGATAGCTAGGGGAAGATTTCTGACTGCAAGTGCCAGCAAGGATAACATTTCATTACAGCAAGACTGTTCAACAGTCTTAAAAAGATCTAAAAAAGACATTATGCCATCAAAACTGCATTTATTTTTTCAAATTCATCAATTGACCAAACAAATTTCTCCTCCTATAAACCATTATTCTCTTGTAATCTGAGAAAAAACAGCTTCTCATTTTATGTAAAAAATGTATAAGGAGAGGTCAAAGCACAGAAATCTCCTTAAAATAAAAAACCTATCATATCAAAACAGGACATATGTTTTTAAAAATCTTCATATAAAGCAAAGTCCCATCAGACTACCTTATCATAATTTCTATCCAATTAGGCTAGACTATGAGAAAACAGATCCACCTAACACAGGCTTTAGGCTCACTTTTTCATGGAAAATTATGGACTCCCCATTTCACAGATATCCTCTTGCACTCCTTTAAGGGATTCCTCTGTATAATTTGGGTGGAATCAGAAGAAGTGGCAAAAACAGGTAAAACTGAAAGGATTAACTAACTAATGAAGAAATAAAAATCTATTTAGTGTTTTGATCAAGTAAGAAATCCAGTTACATAATTTTAAGTAGAAAAAGGACAAGACATGAATCCAACTAAATCCACAGTCAGTAGCATTCATCCTTTTATCTTACCTTTCTTATTGTTGTCCAGTCTTCGAGTATATCAAGGTCTTGTAACATATAAACTATATAAGGGCGTGGAAATGTCAGGGAAAAGTCTTTTAAACAGAAACAATAAAAATTCCCTAATGTTTGTAGAAAGATATAAACAGCTCTGTTCCACCAATCTTTCATACAAAGTGTACCAACACGAAGTAAAAGCTCAGCAAAATGCATCAATCTTTGAATTATGCAACCTAGAAGTGCACGCTAAGAATTATTAAAAGAGGTAATAATAGTACGTAGACATTCTGACTACGGGTGTTCAGCAAAAGGATAAGATAAAAGCTAAGATACAACTATTCCATTCCTAACAATTCAAAAATTATTCTACTTAAAATAATTGAAATTGCAATTGAAATAATTAAAATTCATTGCAATTTCAATGTACCACTGCAAAACAGCACCTACACCAGTATCAGCTTAAATAAAATAATTATTTTTACAGTATTCCACATCATATACCTTCAAGCGAAAAGTATGGTCAGCACCACATATCTGAATATCAAATATCCAAAAAACCAGAAGGTAGAAAGGAAAGCCCCCTTCCTGAAACTATCAACTGCATAGTAAAAAATATGCATTAGAACAATACATGAACTTCAAATCAAAATTCCATATAGTACAGCTATTCCATTACAATAACCTTCACTTTTTAATTTGCTTCTCCCGTTTCATCTCTGAAAAACAAGTTTAGAAAAAGTTGCTATGGATGTTTTTACAAAAGTTTCCTGGAGTGGAGAGCAAGCTTAAAGTTAAAATTCCATTTGAAATTTTAAAAATCTTAAACTACTTTCAAATTTGTTTTTCTCTAAGCAGCAAAAAATTACAAATCAAAAGCCATATAAAATTTCTAGGTATTTGCTTTTCACATATTTGACAAGTTCACAACTATTTCTAAACTACAATCAAAAGGACAAATTCATTTACTTCACAACTGAAAGGATTTTCAGCTTTATAAACTGCCTAAAATTGCTGGGATTTTATACCTAATACTATATTAGTATTTTTGGTTTGGAATATACTCTAAAATGGCAAGGTAGCTCATAATTCACAGAACCCAATGCTATTGATATGGTCAGCTGGTAAAGTTCAAGTGGCCTAATTTGATTCTGCTTTTGTCTTGCATCTCTATGTTTTCTTAAGAGTTCAACTTTAAGAAACATTTCCTACATAAAACTAGATAAGAGAATCTTAATTTCAATTTTCATGATGGATGGATGTATGAACATGCTTTCTTTAATCTGAATTAGAATAACGTCTGCCATGCAAAAATCAGTTTTGATAATGCATTATCAACTTGAAATTAATGACATGTCATAAAATTAGCTATAAAACTGCAAACATTACAAGAAAGAACAATTATTTCAGTAAAAGGATATCTGATACAACAACAGGTTTCTTCTTATCTGGGCTAAATGGATCCTTCCTTTTCTTCCTGGACTGGAGCTCATCATTCCATAATTCTGAAAAGATATAATAAGAGCATGCTGTGAATCAGAAACATTTACATCATTTTATAGCAGAGAACATTGTCCAAAAATGAAAAATAACATTTTCTGGTGAGATGCCGTTTCTAAACAGAATAAAAGTGTTTCAAAATTATGTAGGCATAGATTAATACTCTCAAAACACACAAGGGATGCTGACAGCTCTTAAACCAAAGCTGAAGTTTAAATTCAACCCCTGCCCAAAGTCTACAGCTGAACAGCATTCTAACAGATAACCTAAAACTCACCAGACATACTATGTGTACAGTCAACTAAGCACTAGACAGCAGAAGATTAAAACCAAATTTAAAAAAACAAATTGAACTTCCATCTACCTGAGGTAATGTCAATGCTATGCCTGTCTTCTTCAAGTCTTCTAATCTTCTCTTCTAGCTCACTTTGTACAGTATCATACAAGAGAAGCTTCTCACTCTATAAAAGCAAGATTATAGACTTTTACATTACTGAGTTCAATAATCTAAATATTGACAATTTAAGGCATCAGCAGAAGGAACATAAGAACAGCTTTTTCAGAAGGCACAAAGCATAAGCCAACTCCCCCTATTCACTTTCTCAGCTCCGTAAAGACAGCACACTCGCTTAGCACAAGTGAAAATATAATTACACATCTACCAACTACTGGTACTAAAAGTAAATAAGAGCATGCAGCTAGCTCTTCAGAACAACTCTTTGCATGTTGACACAAACACAGTATTTTTCTTCTGCACAGAAAAGATTTATTCACAATTGGTAACTGTAAAGTAGTGACCTCTATGCCCCCTTTCACTACAAATCACAAAAGCTGATGTTTTCATGGAAAGCTTTTTATAAAGCTTCCTCCTATACTAAATTACACAGTATCTATACAGAGCAGTTTACTCTTTTACAGGCAGCATGAAAACCCACTAAATTCTCTAAAAGAGTAATTTAGAATTAAGCTGAGTTCCAAGCCTCAAGGAAATACCTTTACTGCTCTTTATAAGCTTGCACATTTCCAAAAAATGTAAAAAATACAGCCAATTGTTAGATTTGAACATGCACTTTCAGTGAGCAATTGTCTTTAACAACTCTGCAAAACACAGAGCTTGGACTTACTGAAAAAACAGCATAAGCAGCTCAAGTCAATGCATCCAGCTATCTGCTACCATGACTCTGTCAGAAGCTGCAGCTCCCTAGAGCCAAATGAGCAAATGTCTGCACCTCAACTGCTCTTGCCCACAGCACAGCAACAGGAACTTACATTTACCAGTATTCAAGCTACTTTGCTGGAGTGAAGCAAATCAGCTGAGGAAAGGACAAAGAACCCTAATCCACTAAATGACTGCCATGCTCACCATTCCCTTCAAGTTACAAAGTATTCAAATTCTGAAGATCTCCTTTCACATATTTTTCAACCCCTCATAAAAAAAAAACAACATTTGCCAGTGAATTTAAAAGGCAGAAGCCTCTCTAGATATATCTGAAGTGACAAATGAGTGTTCTCCGAGACCATTTTAAGATTGCATTTTAAAATTAAATGGTGTTTGTGTTTAGACATGAGTTTAGCTTCAGATAGCTGGTAACAAATAAGGTGGGGAAAGCTATTACAGGCATCAGAGGTGCTCTCATTGAATGGTTATATTCCAGGGCAAGAGTGATTCTACAAGCAGCATTTCTGGATTAATAGGGATTTTCCCCCCAAGAGACTTTTATTGGATGGAGAATATCTGTTTTCTTAATCTTTCACATAACAGCAAAACAAGGGACAAAGACCACCCTAAAGAGTAATAAGACACAGCTAATGCAAATCATTCAATCATGGATAAGAGACCATCCAAGTCTCTAACACAATTCTGTCCAGCCTCAGGAGTATTCACAGGAGCAAAGATAGCTAATAACGAGCTGTCCTTCATAATACCTAATTCTTTCCCAAGGCATCAAGAAAATGGAAAGCTTTTCAGAAGTACACATGCACATTCTTGCTTTATTGGTGTAGTAGGAACCAGGAAATCACGAATATGGTGAACCACTCAGAAGAAAACACATTTAAGCAACTGTAAGGGGGCTGAGGAGTACTATGATGAAAACCTCAGGATGTACAGCAGTGGACATAAATGTACTTTAGTGTTTGCACTACAGTATCCAGTATTTAGATATGTGAACAGGAATGTTTACGTTCAAGGAAAGAATATATTTTTCTTGTAACTGCTTTTGAAATGACAACTCTATCAGTAGCTGTCTAATGCATCTCAAAAAGATTTCTTTGGTTTTGTTATTAAAATATAACATTTTTTTTGCTAAAATTATGTCAGATATTTTAGTTACTTTCTTGGTAATTTTTTTTACAACAGAGGTAAAAAGTCATGTGGGAATCTATTAGTAAGAACTTGATAATGAAAAATAAGAAGCCTTAGCCACATATATATATATATATATATATGCAAAGTCAAACTAATAAATAGCTCTTCAACATCTTCATTAACAACTCAGACATGGGACAGAAGGAATACTAAGTAAGTCTGCCAACAACACTAAATTGGGAGGGGCTATTGACTCCCTCAAGGGCAGAGAGGCCCTGCAGAGAGACTTTGACAAATCAGAAGGCTGGGCAATTACCAACCAAATGAAGTTAAAAAAGGACGAGTGCTGGATTCTGCATCTGGGACATGATAATCCTGGGTGTACAGACAGACTGAGGAATGAGAGGCTGGGAAGCAGCACC
This sequence comes from Petroica traversi, assembly GCA_025920805.1. Classification (NCBI taxonomy): domain Eukaryota; kingdom Metazoa; phylum Chordata; class Aves; order Passeriformes; family Petroicidae; genus Petroica; species Petroica traversi. The sequence continues at coordinate 21,970,644 of JAHLSL010000007.1, forward strand.
ACGGAAAGAGACCTGGAGGTCCTGGTTGACAGAAGGTGAACGTGAGCCAGCAGTGCCCTGGCAGCCAGGAGGGCCAACCCTGTCCTGGGTGCATCAGGCACAACACCAACAGCCAGGCAAGGGAGGGGATTGTCCTGCTCTGCTCTGCACTGGGGCAGCCTCACCTCGAGTGCTGGGGACAGTTTTGGGTGACACAATAAAGAAAAGATATTAAAGCTTCTGGAGTGTCCAGAGGAGGGCCATGAGGATGGTGAAGGCTCTGGAAGGGAAGCTGTGTAAGGAGCAGCTGGTCAGCCTGGAGACGACGAGACTGAAGGGACACCTCATCGTGGTCTTCAATATTCTCACAAGGGGAAGCAGAAGGGCAGGTACTAATCTCTTTACTCTCATGACCAGGGACAGGATTTGAGGAAAAGGCATGAAGCTGAGCCAGGGGAGATTTAGATTTGATATCAGGAAAAGGTTCTTCACCCAGAGGGTGGCTGAGCACTGGAACAGGCTCCCCAGAAAAGTGGTCCCAGCTTATGTGAGCTCAAGAACTGTTTGGACAGCACTCTTAGGCACATAGTTTTCTTCCTGGGTGTCCTGCACAGGACCAGGAATTGGACTAGATGATCTTAATGGGTCCCTTCTAACTCAGCGTATTCTACAACTCTCATTTTGAGATGCTTTGAACAGCTTCTTGCATGGGTTTAAATGTTACACGACATTTGCATTCAAATAGCAAATAACTGCAATAATAAAAACATGCACTGAACCTGAAAAGCATGACAGACAGTAAAGTTAGAGGAGATTAGTTATCAATGTGAAACAGCTGGCACAACCTCACAGTGCTGTCGAGAGGCTTGAATTTCACATTCGTATTTGTTCTTCACAGATTCCAGACAAAGCTCTCTATAGATACCTGTAATCAGACAAATTACAGCAATATTACTCTTTCTTTAGCAAATATCTGAATACAGAATTCTATTTTAAGACTGCCTGCAAGTCCCAACACATGCACACAGTGGAAAATAGAGATATATTACATCAGGCACTTAGAGTGGCTGGTTGCTTTAAAGAATAAAAGTAAGAACAAGTAAATTCTCAATTCTGAAGAGCTGAGAAAAACTAAACTCTATTTTAACTCTTTCTCCTGTCAGTGAATAAATTACACCAGTGGTCACACTAACTTTAGAAAATATGTCTATTTCATATTTCTGAACAAACTATCCTGAATATTATCAGTTTTCAAACTTAAGTACTAAATGACCTCTTCTATTTTCTAATTAGTTTAAAATAAGGTTTTGGCTAGAAAACTGACTGAAAGAAAAAGGTTTTACAAATTAATATTTGGAATAATGCTTACTTTATGATGCATGACCTTAATAAATTAAATTAATTAACAAGACTGCTCCATTCTTAAAAACAGTCACCTCATGATAAAGGGTACCACTTTTAAATATCAGGAGCACTTTTAGACATTTCTGGAAATGTGTCCACTAAATAGCTGAAAAAAAACCTGAAAGGTACCCAAAACATAATATCTGGCAAGTAGGGACAGAACTTGATTTAATATATTCAATGCTTTCAACATAAAACACTTAAATTGCTTCAGATTAGAAACTTCAGTAGTTAAGTTTGCACACCCAGTGGTGATGCCTTGCAACTGAAGAACTTTCAAAACCATCTTCCCTTATAACTGAACTTACTGTAAATGAACACAGTACTAGGGAACGATACTACTAGCAGCAATTCCTCTGAAAAACAAACCACAAAGTATTGCAGCAATCATCTTTCCACAGTGAAGCTATTCTAGAATTCAAATTGACCTTTTCTTACATTGCTATGTTTTGTTGGCTTTTATTTTTTAAATATTTAATTAATTGAATAGGCATTTATTATAGGCATATTTATTTTAGGCATATTTCGGTCACTGTTTATTTGCCTGAAATTGAAAAATACAGGTATGAACAGTTCTGGAAGAAACAGTTGTTTTCCTGAATTGCTGTAATAGTCAAGATCCACATTTTGTGTGAATAGTGCCTTAGAGAGCTGAGGAACACAAGTTTCTTTTCTATCACAGATGCAATTATATCCAAAGTTTAGCTAAATATAGGTTAGTTTGGGTTTTTTTCACCAGTTCCTCCCCTCTCTTGGGTAACAGTAGGTCTTTATGGGTTACCTGCTGGAACTCAAGTCCTGCTGTTACCCACTTCTGTCAAGGCTCTCAAACAGTAAGAGCACGTAAGCCAGTTCTGCAGTCTCTTGCTTGCTCTGGAATAATTTTATCAAGTTCATTCAGTTTGGGACAAATGGGAAAAAACTCCTGTTTTCTATTCTCATGAAAATATTCTCAAGCTTCTTCTCAAGAAGAAGCTTCAAGAAAACTATTGTTTTTAAGCTGGGCTTTTTTTACATTGAAACACAGCTCTTCAATGCTGCTGAAAATCAACCAGGAGAATGTGTAATACACTGCATATCCCATACCCACCATAAAAGCTGATGGACAGCCACATTTAATTTAAAATCAAAAGCCTGGATTCAGGTCACTTTTATATCTTTTGCAAGTTCAACTGAGATCCTCCTGCAAAGCCCAAATGAGCTACTTAGGACTAGTAATGTAAATTTTGGCTATGAACAAAAAAACCCAGAAATGCTGGGTTAGCAGCTGAGAAAAAAAAGCTTTATAGAGAAGACCTGGATGAAGAGAAATGCAATAGATCAAAAGCTTTCAGATTCTCAAGGTCAGAAGTACCAATGAAGACATACTGGGTAATACTGAAACAGCACCAGTACTATGAAAAATATAAGGCAGCTTGCCATTTTTCAGTTAGCCTACACCATATTTCTGCTAGATTTCTTAAAAAAGACACTGGCTACAGGGATCACATGTGTCTGCCTTTTGGCTCTCTGACAGCCTATGGTAGGTAACCCTTAGACAGCTGACTCCGAAAGGAGTCAAGCTGTAACATAAAACAAATATACAATAGGGAGTATAGAACTTTGTCTTCCTATAATACTACATTTCATAGGATTATATGGTTGTATACAAGAAGATATTCTTGCCTTCTTCTTCTATGAGCTCAAAAGCCTGTCTAAACATTAGTTTTAATAATTAAAATTCAGCTTAGAGAAAAGTTCCAAGGACAAGAGGTTTTTCCTCTTTCCCAAGACAGAACAGAAGGACAGGAGGAGTGGAAGAGACACAAGAATATAAGAACAGGAAAAAGTGTGATCATATTAGATAGCAAGCATTTCATGAGATAGCACCAACACATCTCTTCAACAGTGACCACTGTGTAGACTTGATCTCAAACCTTCTGACTAACAAATTATTAGCTTTTATTCAGTAATTTTATTCTTACTACACAAAGGCAGCTATTAAGTAAAACATAAACCCCCCCATATTTTCAGTGTGATGTTATCAGGCAACTTATGCAGAAGGTAAGCAACATATTCTTTTTTCCTTAAAAACTACTTGATATTAAAAATTATGCTACAGTATTTCTAACTTTAAAAATACTCCTTCAACAATTGTAAAGAAAAGAGAAGACTGACCTTCAAATGCACAGCAAGTCAATACTTTGAAATAGCAATACTCATTTTACATGCCTACCTGCCACCTTGGTTCGGATTTGCATATTTTCTTGTAAAGCTGCCAATGGTTCTAAATATTCAGGTGCTTTTCCAGCTATAACCTCTTGTAGCTTTGCATCCACTTGGCTTAATCTTTCTTTGTAAAGTCTTAAAATAATAGAAATAAAAATACGTATTTTATTTAAAACAAAACACAAGTTAGAATAAATATTTTTAAAATAACTATTTGTCAGCCCTTTGTTAATGCTATGGAACACTGAAACAAAATGAGGTTTCACTAGCATTTGAATTTTCCAATACATATTTTCTTCTTGAACAACACTACTCATGTCTATTAAGCCTTTCTGAAAAGCAAATGCAAACAAACAGAACTGCAGAGAGGATAAAATTAAATGTATCTCCATCTCTAAGGAAGAAAGAAAAAAAATGCACATCTGTTAATAATAGGGCATGAATCAACATGGAACAGGAGATGAAATGGTACTGCAATGCATAAGAACAAACTGGGTTATGTCATGAGAGAGAAACAGTTTGTGGATAGAAAGGATCATGCATGTTTGTATTCACGTATCTGCTCCCACACTACCATAAACCAAGGAGAAAGAGATGCAGGTGCTAGCCTTTTGCTAGGGTAGGTACACATGTTTGCACTAGAGAGTTGTCATCAGTGATCACTGCCCTCCCTCTTACCTGCCCCCTGTTAAGGGTATGATACACACAATCCCTCCCACAGTCAACTGCCCAGCCTGCAGCTGATCAAACCCCAGTTTGCTGGCCTTAACCCTTGATGAGCATGCTCTGCACATGGTGCTTAAGAAAGAGCTACAGCAGAATTATTTAGCTAGAACATAAGCCTGGGCACACAGTGCACAAGATTGGGTCAGTCACTAGCATTTGATCATACAGGACCAAGTACCAGCTACATAAGAGCAAGCAATTATGGACTGGGTGCTGTCAGCCCTTGGTACCAAGCAGCAGTTGATGGACTATAACTATTTATCCAGTACTTTCAAACAATGATTTGTCTAAAATGAATAAATGCTACCAAGCCACTGTAAATGCTACTTATCTCGTAACATCCGAATTCAGTTTCCTTGAAATGGATGAGGAGGCAGACCCAATCAGTACATCATCTCTGCTGTTAGTTGTGACAAAAGTCTCATTCTTTATGCATACTTTTCTACTTTCCCAGTGTCATCATCTCCCTATTCACAGCTGCTTCTCCCTATAATTCTTCCATCATTCTAAAGCTCCATTTCTGTCACTGTTCTTCCAGCCCACACAAATACCTCTCTCTAACTAACCAATGTGTCTCCACAATGCCTTCCTCCATATGCCACAGCCTTACCACTCTCAAACACCATTTGTAAGCCCTAAGGCCCCAAAAGTACTTGCTTCCTTCCTCTCAAGACCACCCTCTTTCATATTCACTCCTTAAAAATCTGTTTCCACAAATTGTTTTAGTCATCCAAGCTGTTGAGCAGATGGAAGAGTAATGCTGAACTCAAAAGCTGACAGTTTTCCAAACACCAAACCAATCAGTACCAACTGGCTCCAGTACCCATCAGTTGGCTGTATTTCCCAGGTTTTTCCATGCTCAGCCCAAAGAACAGCAGGATAGTATTCCCTAGACACTGCAGCAAGGAATTTCTTCTTGGGCAATTCTTTCCAGACCCTATTATTTCCAGATGCGAAGCAAGTTATATGTCTCAGTTCTGTAGCAGAAAGAACAATCTCACAATATAAATATGCATCTGAACCATAATAACAACTAAGTTTTCAATTTAAACAAATGCCCAAAAACAGACCAGGTCTTCTCAAAGTTTCACTTACTAAGTACCTTATTAAGTTAGTTGCCAAATTGCCACCAATTTAAACTTGCACAGATGCATCTAACTTGTCTGTGCATATATGAAAACAAATTTGACTTCACATACACAGCTGGAACTTGTCCAAAAAGGACAATGAAGCTGGTGAAGAGTCAGGAGCACAGGTCCTGTGAGCAGCAACTGAGGGAGGTGGGGTTGTTTAGCCTGGGGAAAAGGAGGCTCAAGGGAGATGTTCCTGCTCTCAACAACTACCTGAAAGAAGTTTGTAGGAAGGTGGGGGTCAGCCTGTTCTACCTGGAAACAAGAGGCAGGACTAGGGAAAATGGCTGCACCAGGGGAGACTTAGGTTGGATATTAGAAAAAATTTCTTCACTGAAAGAGTGTTCAAGCATTTGAACAGGCTGTCCAAGGAAATGGTGAAATCCCTGTAAGTGTTCAAAAACATACATAGATGTGGTGCCTAGAGACATGGTTTACTAGTGGACCTGGCACTGTTAGGTAAATGGCTGGACTTAAGAGATTTTAGAGATCTTTTCCAACCTTAATGATTTTTTTATACAAATTACAGGCTGTAATACAAATGACAATCCCTTCTGAATAACTGTGGCTATTAAGTTTCTCTCTTCTTTCAAGCAGGTTTTTACTAGCTACATATGTAGGTATTACGGTAGACTGAGAGATAACAATATTTTCATTTTATCCTGTACTGGTACCTGGTTTGCAGTAATCACAAGAATCTTTCATTGGTACCAACTATTAAAACTACTGTGGTAATAAAACCCCTAACCTAAATTCTTACTTAGCAAAGACAATGCACTTAGGTCTGTCCCACAAATATAAAAGTATGAGAATGATATTGAATGAGTAACTAATTAGACAAAACCTTAAATTTCCCTAAAATCACAATTCCTTGGTTCTGCTAGGGAGTTTAATGCACCAGACCCAGACTAGCCCTTCACAGGAACAACACTTCAAAACCATCCTTATAGCAAAACAAAACAGATACTTGAATACATGAAGTATTCTAGAGTAACTGCCTGCACTAATTTCAGAATTCCCAGTCATTACTCTTCTCCAAAAGGGGCATCCACATATATGAAAGACAAGAAACACTAGCTGCACACAATATTTTCATGTAATGGATCCACAAATAAGGCACTTGAAACATTAAAATACTTACTGATCTTTAAGGTCTGTAAATTGCTTTTCAAGATTGGACATTTCATCTAAACATTCCATTCTTCTTCTCTCACAGTCCTCATCATCCATTTCTAAGAATAAAAAAAAAAAAATTAACAATGTAACATACAACCAAATAAAGTGGATATTTTGTTTCTAGTGAATGTGAGGAAAGTCTGAATCAGAGCCATGAACGGTTTCTCTCTCATATTATTATTCTCATAAAGCAGAATATGAGAAATCACTTGCCATATAAGCTACAAAGCAAGAAACCTAGATCTAATTCTAGAATAAACTCCATAAACAACAATTCTTCTTCCTCAAAACAGGAAACAACAGAACTGTAAGACCTCAAGAGGTTAATTTCATGACTGATAATACAAAGAACACGTAAGAATGCATGAAACAGAAAAACTAAACAATGTATATCAGGCCAGATGAAAGACACCATTAAGCATGAGCAGATATTAACCACCACTGAAAATTCAATTGTATCCTGGGTTAGTACAAACAAAACCAATCCTCGGAATGCAAGCACAGTTCAGTGTTACATTTGTCACATCAAATTCAAGATTTGTTTTATTAATATTCTTTAAAGAAAAAGTAACATATAATTTTGAAACAGTTTTCATCCTGTCCAATTGGAAGAGTTCTTTGAAGTTGAAATATTAATGTAAAAGTATCTGTAGTTCATTTTAATGACCTTTTGAAGTTACTCTAATGAAACATTTCTTAACCTAAAAAGTCTAGAACACCGTAGACACTTGACTTTATATGCTTTTATGCACCAAGAGTGGTTAACATTAAACACTTTTCACAGATTTTATTTTAATTTATATTCCTGAATTTTTTCTTAATTTACCTAGGGAAGATAAAGCAACATAAATACGCAATTTTTTGCCAAAACTTTTGACACTGCCGTTGAGACATCCGATATTACTAAACATCAGTTATTACCTCCACTGGCCTTTTTTAGATTAGAAAACTGAGAAACTAAGATACAAAATTCTTGACTCTTTCCCAACCTTCCCAGAAGAGAAAAAAAAAAGGCTTTGTTAAGCCATATTCAAAAGTCAGATACGTAAAACTGCTTTGTAACAGCAGTATCTGAAGGAATTAGGCCTCTACAGTGACACTAGAGCTGACCATTATCAACCAGAAACAGGCATGCAGAAGGGATGGCCACGCACTCAGGACCTGAGACTGAACTGGTGCAAAAAGGCCAGAAGCTTGCAATGGAGCCCTCATCTATGTAAGCAGTTACACTTGCAAGAAAAATCCTACCTCCTGACAGAAAGACAAAGTAGGATCCTGAACCTGAATCCAGCAGGGATCTCTCTTTTAGGCTACAAACAACTCCTGAGCTTTTTGCTTCTACCTCACTCACATTTTTCCAACAAACACGTTTAACTGCTTTATGTTGTCTCCTATACCAACTACAGAATGTAGCATGCGAGTATTCATTCTTATTGTTTTGCAAAACAGTTATGGCAATTTGCAAAGCTGATGAGGTGAAAGGAGTAGCTTCAGGGCCACTAGCCGACTTGGAAGGATCTGATTAAATCAGATTTTCTACTCAGACCTCTCAATATATGAAGCTCTCTGCACTTCACTTCTTCCTGAAATCATTGCAATCTTTTAAGACTAAAAACTACACTAACCTTCTCTGCCTGGATATGAAAAGCAGCAGTCAGCACAGCAACACCAATCAGTATTACAGTGACTCCTGTGAGTCCAAATTAAAGACCTAGTGCAGTCCGTCCTACTACTGTAAAGGACATTGTACGAAGTTTGAAAATACAATACAACCCAGAGTATTTGAAAGCAGAGCAAGAAGATTTGAAGGCAGAACTTAACAATACACTGAAGGGTGAGGGTGGGGGAAGAGCATATCAGGCTCTCAAGAGATACTATTTATATTAAAATATTGTTATCAAAAGTAAGGCAGACTCATAATCCCAGAATAAGGCTGAAAATCATATGAAAGAATAAAGTTTTATTTGACTGCTTGACATAATACCCAAGCCAAAATCGATTTGGCAACTTATAATTTGGCCAGATATAAGGAATGTGGCAATCATATTACTCAGAGCTGTCTGAAGCAATTCTGTGCTACAAAAATAAAGCTTCTTTGAATTTGAAGGCACCACCCTCTGAAACCAAATAAGAACAAGCACTGGGATACCCACAGTTTTTCCCCTTTATTCTCAAACACGTTTCAAATGTGTTTTGCTATGTTTTTGATTCTAAATATGTTTTAGTAAGGAGTCCACTTTTAAGCTTTTCTTAAATTAAGATGGATTTTATTGTTTGTGTATGTCCAGGGAGTACAAAGCAAAGAAAACTAGAACTGTAACCCTGACTGAGGGTCAGCGCATACCCACTGCTGGAGGGGAAAGGGATTGCATCTTGTATTTTAAACTTGTGTTGCAATGAAATTGCTATTTATTGGCATCTGAGGGTATAGCTGACTTTCTTGTAGATAAAGAAATATCACATAGCTCTCTCCAATCTCCTCTCAGGTACAAATACTCTCCAAAGTCTTTGCCTTTCTGCCTAGAAGTCTTCATTCTACCTATCATTCATACTGAATGTCAATTCACATGCCAAGTGGCTCTTCAATTATTTCATCTTTATTCTTCCTCCAATAAGATTCATAAAACAATGAAGATTTTTAGAATCCTGAAATATCTTTAATTCCCCACTTATGACATTTCTTCCTCATGGCCTTAACCAACATACAGACTATGGAATATGCACTGTTGAAAAAGTAAAATGATTTAAGATCAAATCTCGTGGCTTTACAATTGAAAATTTACATCACTGAAGGTGGAAGATTGCTCACTTCATACTAAAATAGTTGCTGACAGGCCCATTCTGTGTCAAAACTTCAGATCTACCCTACAGTTTCATACAGCAAAAAGTATTTAGGGTACTTTAAAACACTTTCAAAATCACAGTTGTTTTTTCCTACTATACTCAAGCAGTCCAACACAGTAATTAGGGCACCCTCGTTTAAAGATAAAAAAATCCACAGAGCACTTAAAATGTAACAGCACCTAAAATAGCTTTTTTTAATAAGCTGTGGCCTATATAAAGTGCTTCAAAAAAAAGGCTAAATTCTCCTCTGGGATGGTGATCATAACCTGTGGCTATTTAAATTCATCTCTAACAAACTATTTCATCTCCCAGTCAATAAAACAACTGTACTAAATACGTAACATCAAAATGGACAGAAATAGTGCCAGCTCTCAAGTACGAGTCATGCTTCCTCTAACAGCACCTTTTGTATTCTCAGGCATCTATTGGAGGAAAAAAAAAAATAGAAGGCTGAATGCAAGCAAAGCAAATTCCAAATTTACCAAAAAAAATCATTACTTATTTCAATTAAGACTTATTTCTTGGGGTGCTAATCATTTTAAGTCTCTAGGAACAATATGCTTCCAAGGAGTATGTTCATATTGGTCAACACAGTGAGACAAGCATGTAATTTTCTGTAATCATCACATTTTAAGTGATCCCTTAAAAGCATTTCTCTGTGTAATGCAACAAAAATTATCTGAAGAGCTTCTTGTATTGTTTTAAAGAAACACAAATAGACTACATTCACTTAGAACGCCTACTCCTTCCTAACACCAGAAGAAACCAAGATAAGGACAAAACCACAGAAATATCTGCCTTCAATAAAAATCAGCCAAAGTGTCTTAGGGGTCAAGTAAACTTCAAAGTTTTTTTCAAAAACAGCAAATAACAGAACTACAAACAGGAAACAAGGCAAATTTTTGAAAAAGAGCAAACTTCAAGGCTGGAACTAATTGAGTCAATTCTCTCTTCACTTCAGCAGAGTTGGGAGAGGAGAAGTCAAGTTTACATAGGTTATACCAAACTCACTCTCATACAGAAAATTACATTTTCTCAGACATAAATATTGGCTAGAATAAGAAAATAAGAAAGGGCATGCCCACATGGCATCCAGCTACAATACAAATTCGAAAGCTAAGATCAGCAAAGTAAGTAGTGGATTTGGTTGCAGTGCTGCTTCTGGATCTCATCAAAGAGACCTTTTCAAGTGTGTCTCATCCACCACACATTAAGGCTGTATATCCTTCCTTTATTCTCTCTCTGTTTTCCCCTGAAAGATGTAACTTGATCTATCAGAACTTCTTCAAAAGGTATCTCCATGATTTTCTTATCCAAAATAAGGTATTCCCTTTCCAGGTTCTGTACAATTCTGATAATGATAGAACTGAAGTGTGCTTTCATAAGTGACATCTGGAAGGAACAGGGCAAGTTGCTATGCAAACAAGGATGGATATACACAAATAAGGTACACTTTCCCAACGTGATTAACTCCAGCTGCTTGCCCTGGTACCCTTACTCAAGTTCACCTTTTTTTTCCAGCATAACCACCAGCACACACAGAAGCTGCCTCATTTCACCAGAACAACCCAAGATCATTTGAGAACATTTTTCTGGCCCTGTTTTCCAACAGAATCACTTTGAAAGAACAGGGGTAAAGAAAAACTGATCAGCCTTCCCCAGTGCCAGATTGCCATTGTGTCAGGGGAGGTTTAGGTTGGATATTAAGAAAAAGTTCCTCATCCAGAGGGTCACTGGGCACTGGAACAGCCTCCTCAGGGATGTGGTCACAGCATCAAGCCCAACAAGAGTTCAAGAAGCATTAGGACAATGCTCTCAGGCACAGGGCATGATTCCTGGAGTGTCCTGTGCAGAGTCAGGAGTTGGTCTCAGTGATCCTTTTGTGTCCCTTCCAACTCAGTATATTCTGCAGTTTTCATTTGGTGATACAGGGGCCTCAGCACTAAATCACTTAAGCTGCCAGAACCACATGTCAGGACTAGGACTGGTCCTACTCCACATCCACATCAGGACTTTTCTCACTTCACTAACCCTGTCCGAATTCCTTTCCATCCACTGTCTTGCATCTCATCACTAGTCAAATAAGGCACCACAAACTTATACTGTTTATCACCTGGAAATATGTTTTAAGATCATTAGTAATTACAAGAAAAGTTTGAATAGATAATAATAGCCTTCTTAATAACACAGTGTAAAATGAGCATAGACAAATCCTTTTAAAGCTAGATTTCTGCTACTAATATAATTCAAAATCTACAGTCCAGACTGAAGCTATGGAAAAAGGAAGGGACCTTCAACTGAGCAGAGGCTGAAGTGATTTGCAGAAGAGGCCAATGGTATTGACAGGGCTTCCAATACCCCCTCAAAGTCAGGTCTCAAAACACCTAATTGAAATTCATGAGTTCGCATGGAAATCCGTACTTATATGTCCGTACACACGTATGTATATATGCCAAGCCTTTAAGCGGAGACCTCAGCGAGGAGCCCCTCTGCGAGGACACACTCCAGCAGGGCACAGCCCCCAGCTCCTCAGGGAGCGGAGCAGCGCGGCCCAGTCGGCCATGGCCGGTGCCAGGCTGCTCCGGAG
>JAHLSL010000007.1:21996306-22092144 GCA_025920805.1 Petroica traversi
GGCGGGGCTGCGGCGCCGTGCGGGACTCGCGGGATGCTCCGCTCGGCGCTTTTGTGCTGAGACACGCACGGCTCCGTCTGAAGGTGGAATTGCTTTGGGAACTGTGGAAGGAGGCGAAAAAGTGGTGTTCTTCCCATGTGAATTATTGTCTAGAATACACAAACTGCTAAGTTGGTGCGCATGAATAAAAGTGGCTGGTGAGCGCAAATGGTGCCTGTAACTCCTGAATCCATTTTCCTTGCGTTTTTACAGTAAAAATTTATGTTTGTGCACGTTTTCAAGGTAAGAGCTACAGTAGTAAGTGGTCACCAGCGTAAATGTGAATGAACTTCTATACAGCCAGATTTAAAACACTTTGGGTTTGTCGATTGGTAAAGGAGGACACACAAGCCCTTAAGGGCTGCCGCAGTTCCATGAGAACTGCCATTTAACCTGACCAGTGAATTAGAAATTGTGATTATACGGCATAATTGCCTAGTGAAAAAAAAAAACCCGGGGAAACAAAAACAACCCCAAAGTTAACCATACCAAGATATCTGTTAGTTGCGTGTGTTTGTAAAAATGTAAGTCATTGTCATTAAGCTATCCTTGAAAAAAGAAGCTTGCTCTGGAGTGTCTTTTGGGCGCTTCAGTCCTGTAAATACTTGTGTTTATCAACACGTGAGCAGGGCTGGGTCAAGGGCAACTGCATTCCATGTTTAGCACAGAATGCTGAATGGATTATTTTGGGTTCTGCCCACAGTCTGGTGGTATTTATGTATCTCGCCCTCCAAAGCTGGATTCTTTCCTTTCAAAGGAAAACGGCTATTGCTCCTTTTTTTTTTTTTTTTTTTTTTGTATTGGTGTTTAAAGGAGCAGGTGTTCCCATGTTGCACCATCTGCTGCTGTGTGAGTTATTTTCTGCAACATAGTAATTAACTAGACTTGAAATGGAGAATAGTTGTGTAGCTATCTAAGAGACTTCAGAAGTCAGATGCATCTCCTTGCCTCACTCAGAATGTACCTCTCTTCCTCACTAGCTGTACTGAGCCAGCTGTGGCTTGCTCTGTGTTGATTTTCAACTAGTTCCTCAGTTGAAACTTAAGAAAAAGCATTATAAAGAAACTAAGTACCTCTTAGAATTCAGATTTCCTGGCCAAAGTATTTTGAATATTTCTTGTTTTGCTTTAGTCTGCAAAACACACTGAATGATTTTGATCTGATCTGCTCTAGATTTTGTATTTGTTGCTTGTAATTTATTTACAAGGTTTTTTTCGTCAGCTTTCTTAATAATTGGATGGCTTCTGTAAGTTGCCAGCCATAAGCTATGTCAAGCAGACATGCTTATCTAATCTAAGGTTTCTGTTTACTGGCTGTAGGACAGACTAAATTTGCTGGGGATGTTTTCATATGATGCCCCTGTTCCCCATGTGTGTATCTCAGCTGTTGTAACCAGCTCTCACACATCCTTTCTCCAAGTTTGGAAGAACACAGTGTGTGAGTGACTGTGTAATTAAGGAAGGTGTAACAGTACTCTTTAACTTGTCTGTTTTGGATACATCTACAAGATTTTGTCATTATGCAGATCTTAGGTACAAAAGCAATGTGGTTTTTTAGGGCAGAAGAGTAAGGTATTTCCATGCATATTCCTACTGTAGTGCAAGAAAAGTATATAGCAGATTATTTCAAGTCTGTCTTCTGCTGTGGTCGCCTTCTTGCCTTAATAACTTCTCTACTGCCTCAAGTGGCTTCCAAAACATAAGCTCTATGTCCTTTCTTCTCCAGTTGTTTCTTTGACAAATCTTCAGAACCAGGTTTTAAAATGAAGATGCTCATGTAAGACAGACTGCTCCCTGAGGTGGCTTCTCATACAGGCACCATCCCACAGCCCGAGCAGTGAAATACTGTATATCATTTTGTCCTCAGTGACAATTCCCCCAGAATAATAATTGTCATATTTCCATGTGTTCAGGGCAGCCAGGTTAGCTGTTGCCACCAGACTGAGGGGATAGGGCAGGACATCTCGGGTCAGCTCAGTTCAGCATCTTCATGAAGGAAAGATTATTTATTTTGTTTATTTATCTTAGCCTCTGCACGCTGGAGACTAAAAGACTATCCAGAAGAGAATTTTCTGCAGTTTCACATCCGGGAAAAGGGGGGAATTTTCTGTTGTTCTTTGATATAAAATACTTTCAGTAGGCCTGCAAGGTGTATTGGACCAGAGTTCTTGGGGTTTTTTGGGTTTTTGGTTTTTTTTTGCTGTACATTTTAGTCTTTGGTTCAGCAACAATAAACAGGTATGGCTCCTTGGATTCATGGTTAGAGCTTAAGGGGAGGAAGGGAGTATTAGTTAATTTTCCTGCTGTTTTACCAAGGCATCCAAAGCAGCAGTTCTCCAGTAAGCCAAAATGATGGGATAGTCATGAATAGAGATGAATGCATGTGAATTACAGTCTGCTGGCTGTCTATTAGCCAAAGAGAAATCTAAACAATTTTATTATTGTAAAAGACTGAGAGTTGCATCCTCCAAGGCAGTGGTGCAAGTCAGGCACCATATCATCTAAAAATATTTAAATTAGTATAATGCCACTTTTAGTAGGGATCAGAAGAGACTGAACAGTATCAAAGCACCTAATATGAAGCCAAGAGGATGGATAGTACAAAGGCCTGTGACTTTTGTTTTTGATAAATTAAGAGTAGTGTACATTAGATGGAATTTTTAATGCCTTTTACAAGATAGCTTAGAGTGCAGTGATTTGTATTCTTTTAGGAGGGTATCCTGTCACTGGTGACATCTCAGTTTAAATTTAGTAAAAAATGCAAATTAGACTGCATAAGGATGTATAGAAAATTTTGTGTCTTTTGTAAATTAGTGATGTACCATTATACCAAATAATGTTGCAGCTTAAGGAATGTTGTTGCTATAGTCAGTGTATAGAAGATCTAGGTATGAAAATGACTCAAATGAGAGTAAAACTTTATTGTGAAAAGACGCTGAAAGCTTTAAAATTCCTTTGCGTATGGACACAGGGTTAAAAATATGTAAACATACATGAAAAAAACTAGGAAATAACATCTATTAAGGCTTACCAAACTTAAAGTTACAAGTTATAAAAAATTATTTTTGTCTTGGGAAGCTCTGAATGCTAGGCTTGTGATCAGTTATAGGCATTCTGGGAGAAAATGCATTTCTTGTGGTTTGGTTTTTTTTTCTGAAACTCTTTAGTAGATAACTACTCTTTGCCACTTCAGTCCAGTGTCCTGTCTCTGGTTCTCTGATGTGCTTCAGTTTGGCTCCATTCAGCCTTTTTTGTAATTAGGGAACCAGAGAAAATTCTGTGAAATTCAGATGACTAATTCAGAATCAATTAAATTATTTGTTAAAATAAATACAGTATATGACACATTTGTGCATGTCACTGGTATAATGTTTTTTAGTAGAAGTTAAAGCCTTCAGGAGACCCCTAAGTAGTAAGAAATATTAGTATTGCTAAGAAATGCTCAGAAAAATTGGAAAGATTGAAGTCTCATATCTTGGGACTCAGCAATATGTGAGCAAAGGTAATCTGCTTTTCATTGTTATGTTGCTGCAGTATATTTCTTGAAACAACTGCAACTATCTAGATTTCATAGATTTTACTCTTTTGAGATGTATTTGTTTCTTCCTGTAGAGAAGCGTTTACCCCACCCTGCTTCATTTGGTTTTTCCCTCTCAGTTCTGGGAAGCGCCTGAGAGTCTCAGACAGTTCCCTGGTTCTGATTTGGTCAGTGTGTGATTTTTTTAGCAAATTGTTCTGCTGTCTTGTCTTCCTGGTTGCTGGAAATGCTGTGCCACTTCTGATTACTGTGTGTGACTGCAGTAGTTGGAGCATCCAAACCTTTAGCGGGACTGTCGGACGGGATTCCCTTGGGGTGTGTGGCAGCAGCGGGGCTGGGGCTGTGCTGAGGGAAGGCTGCCTGCTGCAGTGGTGCAGGTGTGATCACAGCCTTCTCCGGCTGATGGGAGGGAGGCACATGGTGTACCTTACAGAGCTACATATTGCCTGTACAATGATTTTCCAGGAAAGGTATCTATATATATCTATATAGGTATATTTTTAGCAGTGCCCAGTCAATTAGCAGCTGATTGCAATAGGATCATTGAAGTGGAAATTATATGGCATTATTCTTATAAGGTTGTACTGTTTAATCAGACTTCAATATCAAACTAAAATTCTATGATTTTAAAACGGTAATTTATTAAAGTTTGTTCTAGTAGTCTTTCAAGCATCAGGTCTTGGTTTATACGTCCTTTTGCTAAAACAGTGCTTTGAGCATTCTGTAAATAATTAAGACAACTAGGTATGTTACCCTTCATAAGGTCATACTTTAACAATATTGACTTTTCATTTTGACATTAAATATGTTGGTGCTACCTTTTGAATTTGAAGTTTCAGTCAGAATTTGGAAATATATTTGTTTTTTTAAGAAACTAAAATATCTAAATATTTAATTATTTCTGTGAAATCCTACTGTGTGGAAGTAAATCAAATGAATCTACTTGGTTTAAAAATTACTTGTAGGACTGAATTCCTAAGATACTTGTTTTCCTGTTGGGTTGGGGTTTTTTCCCCCCTCCTTTTTCACTTTTTTTGTAGAGTAGAAGTTACAGGCCTATAATCTGTTAATCCAGAGTAAAGAAAAAAGAAATATATTGTTTCTCATGAATTATTTTATTTGCATCTGATATCTAAAACGATACTGCTTTTATGTATGGAACCATGAAGAGAATACTTGTGAAATACAAAAGAACAGAGTATCTGAAGAGTATGGTGTTTGTTATTATTTTGTTTTGTTATTCTTGGTGGTTGGTTAGTACTTTACATCTTGTGTAAATAGTCTTTGTAAGGGAAAAGTCAAATTATATGGGACAGTATGAAATGGACTGCACTGGACATCCATTCTGCTCTATCGTTTAATATTAAACAATATACTTAAACAGAGGTTGCATTCATCTAAAGGGATTTTAATTTAAGAAATCTATTTCACTGGCAGTTAGCCCTAATGCTTCAGCTGGATGGCATTCATTGGTGTTGCACATCATCAACATCAGTCATAAGTGAAAAATGTTTTATCATTGTTAAAGTGGCAGCAAATGAGAAGCTACAACAAAAGTAGCTGCCTGGAGTTTCTGTGGATGTAAAAAGATGTATTATTTTTGGCAAGAGTTGTAGATTTATTTTTTTCTTTCCTGGTTAGCCTCACTGCAGAGGACATGTCACTACTCATATGACTCAGGGATCTGGATGTGGGTTGCACACAGTGTAAGAAATTAGGCTTCATGTTCTGTCACTCTTACTTAACCCTGAATGAGTTATGTTTTGGTCAGGAGCAGAGGGGGATGATTTACTCTGCTTTAGTATTCTGGCTAATGTTACACTCGACTTGCGGAGTTCAGCAGTGGCCAGGGCTGCTGCATTGCAAGGCTGAGGGCTGGAGCCAGATCAAAGCCCTAGGGTAGACAAAAGGGAGGCTCTGACCACTTGGTTGCAAAGGAAAGGTCTGTGTAGGTTTAGCTTTGACAGTTCAGAATGAAAATAAATACATTACTGTGGAAGTGTTTGAAGCTGCTTAAATAAAAGCTTAAGTTCTGGAACACGTGTGAATTGTTGTGGAAGTATTTCTCAAGAGTTTACTGGTGTAACTCTCAGAGTCTGCAAGCACCCTTAGAGAATTAGCTTGGAAAGCTGGCAGCTGCTTCTGCTCGTTCCTATAGAGCACTGGATTTTGAGCAGTCTGTCTGCAGATGATGTTCATTGGTATTGTTAACCTGCTTATTCATTTGTGACTTTTTTTCTTTTGTATCTAAAAGGTTGTGATCAGGAGTTCAGAATGGTCTGATGCAAAATAGAAGTCCATTAGAAGATTTCTTTAACTTTAATGTTCCTTTTTCAGTACCAAAACCTTCAAGAATATTTTATATGACAAAATTACCTTTTTAAAAAAATTGGTTTTGCTGAATAGCTGTTGGTTAGATCTGAAACAGTTAGGGCTAATGTGAAGCCTTTGTTTAATAGATTTGCATTTGTGGTCTGTTATCAGGGCTCTTTCACTTTGACAGCCTGCTAACTATGCCAGAGCCACCAGTTAGTTCCTGAGGTTTTCCACTTAACCTTTCTCAGTTACATGCTCTTCTATTTGAGACAGTTCCTATGTAACCAAATCTCTCTACTGTTTTGCTGTAAAGAAACCCTTAAATTTTTCATCATGGAGAATTAAGAATTAATAAGTTTGTTTATCTGTTGAGGACATGGAAACCTTTGCTTTCTAGTGGCACCATTTTGTTTCAGGGATTGATACTGACGGTGTCAGTCCATAGCAGGCCTCTGCTTTACAGAAGTAGATCCAGAAGTCTGGCCGTCTTCCAGGTCATTGTTTGCTGCAGTTGTCAGTTTGGGTTTTGGTAAGGGCAAGGGAAAGTGGTTTCAAAGCCAGTACATCTTGGAATGAGATGGGATAATGTTTTCATTATACTATGTGCTCTGACAATTTTATGTATAAATGTAGTACTAAATTCTAAAACTCTTAAAATAGAACATGAAATTAACCCTAACCTAATCTGTAATGATACAGACTCTTTTCTTAAATTTCTGCAGTGCGGTCTGAACTGATGAAAGTTCTCTTCAGAAGAGTTAAAATTTATGTCTAAAATCTGTTTTGGCAGGTTTTTTTTGTTTGTTTTAAGGAGAAAGTTACATTTAAGTACAAAGAGACACCATACTGTGTGAAATTAAAATATTATAAAGCAAGTAAGCTAGTGCTTTTCCACACAGGACAGAACTTTAAAGATAAGCAATTAAAATACTGAAATTAAAAGAAAACAAACCCGGCCAAAACAGATTTTGGCCTTCTTTTTAACAAAAAAAGGCAGCATTGAACATATAGTTCTTATGGAGATCAGATTTGTACTGGTTTTAAAACTACAGAAAATTCTTAAACAGCAAAGATCCATATTTCATCCTGTAGTAAAGCGTGACGAAAACTGCATTTTCTGGACAAACAGCTTTCATAAAATACTGAAAATCTGGATTTTAGTGTACTGAAACTATGCTTTTTACAGTAGAAACTTAAGTTTTTACATCCCTTTGGAAGACGGTCATATCCCATTTTCCCCTCTCACATTCTGAGGAACTTTTCCAACTATTTCATAAGGTGCCAGATCTATTTCTGAGTCCTTCCCTTCTCCCAGTCTGGACATAGAAGCAAGAACACAGGGGATACATTAGTTTGTGTTAGTTACGTGATCTGTGGTAGAAAAATATAAAGTTCTTTTGTTTAAAAATAAAAAAGAGGAATGCACTGGAAGTTGTAGAGGAAAACCTGTTTCTGTTTAATCCCACTTTACATAAAAAAAGGCTATGTCTCTCTTCTTAAAAAGAAAGAAAATACCTAAACAGCCAAAGCAGAGAAGCAACTTCCTGCAAATTCCCAGTTCAAGGCTATCTCAAAAGGATATGCTTCATGTAGAAGAAATGACTTTTACCTCTATTCAACGTACATGATAGTTTGAAAGAGCATAGAGAAGAGACAGTGACCTTGTGTTGGAGAAAGTGGTTTATGAAGTGAGAATTAAAGAGCTGTTCTTTTAGCTGGTGACAAGGATAGAGGTAACATTAGGAAAATATCAAATCCTTAATTAAGGAAAAACACTGTAACAGCAGCATATAACTGGAAGTTTTAATAGTACAGTAATCAAGGAGAGCAATGTTCTCTCCTTGCATGTATTAGTGTTGTGGATTGTGTTCAGTGTAGAGGCAGCTATGAAATGCAGTGATGTACAGGTGGCCAGATCAGGCCCTCCTGAGGTCTATATTGTTATCTCCATGCTGTATCTGCTATTTTTCACCCTCCTCCTTCTTGCCATAATTCGTGTCAGGATATTAATGATCAGTTTCAAACTTCTCGACCAATGCAAGGTTCAGCAGTTTCCCGAATCACTGTAGGTGTCCTTTGATAATGAGCAGATGTTCTCTTTTGCTGTAGGTGGCAAGCCTGTCAGATGAGCAACTGTTTTCCCTCCCTTAGGAGGAAAGCTGTTTTTCTGCATTAACAGAGGTAGTGGGTTTTGTAAAAAGTATTATTTTCACGTAATAAAACAATAAAATTCCCATTAAATAAAATGTTGCATTTTCTTTCATCTTCGTGAAGCAATAGTATTTTTTGTAAGAATACAGTTGTTGTTAATTGGTTTCAATTTTAAAAACTTGCTTTTGATTATGCTATCAAGTGTAATCTTAAGAAGGAATCAGAGTGAAATGCATTTGCTATAGAAACTGCAAAGTCAAGGAATTTTTTATTCTCCTCCTACTCTTGCAAGCTGTAAGTGTACTTTGAAAGTATGCTTTTAGTATTAATTGGCTGTTAGTGGTAATAATACAGGTCTACCACTGCTCCTTCAAGCACTTTTCAAGGTGATTGACACATTATTCTTAAATAAATATGAAACAAATGAACAAAAAAATTTTAAAAAGGACAAACTTCCAAAATTCCACCTCATCCTCCACCCAAAGGCAGAATGCCTTACCAGCCGTACATATGCAATTTTGTGGTAAAATGACAGTCACTGTTCAGCTGATTATGTAGACAAGCCTTCAGTTTGTTGCCTGAAGAATTTAGGAATAGCATCTCCAAAAATTACTGACTGTTGTGTTAGGATTGAATGTTTAAAGAATACATTTGATTTAGGCATTTGGTCTGCTTCAGAGTCGACCCATGTCTGAGGAAAGAATGAGGGCCTATTTCAGGAAACGAAACATTTAACATGCCTGCAAAAATGCAGCATTCCTGTGTTTTGATTGGAAGAGACCCTGTTTAACTGCTTCCTATCCCTTGAGTATTTGGAACTAGTATTTTCTGCACTTTTGCACTGAGTAAACCATTTCACTGCTTTCTATGTGCAATTCCTCTACAGTTATATAAACATATAGGCCATGGGATATCTTCTGTTACCCTTCTTTCTCCTTAAAGTCTCAAGCATTACTTTTTTTTTTGTTTCTTTAATCCTTCCATCTCAAGCTCTTGATTTTTCTTCTGGTATTTTTTTGTCCCTGGCCTAGGACTCACTTAGGGCTATGCCCATGAGGGGAAGTGGTTGTAATGGCTGTGCTTATGCTCTAGCCAAAGCTCCATTTCGTGTGCATTTGCCTGATCAACTGAAAATCATCATTCAGCTTGTTTGAAGTGGAATTGTTTTTTGTTGTCCTTCAGCATTTACATCTCTAAACTGCAGCAGTTCAGCTGCTGATCTGTAGGTGGTGTGGCAGTTTCTGCAAACCCGGGGGTTTAGTGAGCCCATAGATGGTCAGGCACATGCTTGCTGCTCTGGACCGCTGTTGGTTCCAGCTGAGCTGCCTTGATTAAGACTTGATCTTGGCTGCTGATACAGCACTATCTGCTCCAAGAGCACCCTGGCTCTACTATGCTCACTATGCAAGATGTTGGCAGAATGCTGCGATACAGCAAAAATTAAATCTGTATTGGAAACTTTTATAGCAAAATCTCTGTTAAAATCGAGTTAATAGTCCTCTAGAGCTATATAAGAAAATATAACCAAAAATATGCCATGCTTTTGGCCATCCTCTCAGTTCATTGTTCCTGAGTTTTTACTTCACCATTTGTATTTCCAGTCATGTGAGATGATAAAGATGTCATTCTAAAAGGGTTAAAAACTCTGTGGTCCAATACAGAATTACAAGGAGCTTTTTAGAAGATGTACCCCAGTGAAAGAGAATGTCTCAGTGTATACAGCTGGTGATAAAGGTTTGTTTACCTCACCTTTCTTCATGTTTTGCTTTTGTTTGGTTTTGTTTGTTTCACATCAGTATTCTGAAAGAGGAGAGTTTTGCCATTTAAAATGCTGTCTTCCTGTTCTCTGTGCTTCCATGGTATTGTTTTGTCCACCTAGCTTCTCAAGTCTTATGTAGTTGAATAACAGGACAGGGAGTGTCTAGACAGTGTATGCTAAGGCTTGATTGTTTAAAATGATCACTTTAAAATTAATCTAGATAAATCACTGTGTATTTCTTTGCTAGGAATTTGCAGAAAACCATCTAGAGAGTTGTGGGAAGAGAGTCTGGAAGCCTTCCCATGGGACACAAGAAAACACATTCCTTTATACTTAGGGTGATGTTTCCGCCTCAGGGTACCTCTGAGATCCCATCTTCTGATCTCCTGAGACCACACAATCAAAGCCAGACTAGAAAGTAAAGTGCATGATGGAACTTGGAGGGAATAAGGAGGCAACAGTGGCAATCCAGTGCTGCTGTTTGCATCCTCCCAGCTTGTTTCACTACAGTGCAGATGTGTTCTTCACTTAACATCCTTCTACCACTTTCTTTAGTATGCTTAGATGTGTTTAGTAATTACAGTTGGGTCTTCCTATCGTAGAGTTTGGGCAGCGTCCCTAGCTTTATTTCTATTAAATTAACAATTAAAACCAGGTTCATCTGTACAGTGCTGTCTTGATGGAATTAGGGTTCATGACTGGCATTTGTTTGGCATTACTGCCATGCAAACGATGGGTGTGCAGGAAGATGTTGCTTCCTGTTTTAAAATTCATTAGACATTCATGGCATGCCATACCGAATTTCATTAGTCTCAGAGTAAAGAATGAAAACTTTTCTTCTAAATATCTTCTGGATAACGGTATGTAGTGGTTGACTCTGAATATTTGAAAGAAATATAAACAATATTCTGTTCTGTTTTTCAGAGAACGCAGAATCAATTGATCTCAAACAGTTTTTCGACCTACATTTTTCACATATATATTACGTGTTCTTTGAAAACTTTGTGACTATTGAAGTGGGCCTTAAACAAAAAGGTGAGTCTTTCAGATAGAACTCTGCTTGTGTCTTTGTTATGAAATAAAGCAGGGTGCTATAAATAAGGCTCTGTGTGGTCACAAATGACAACTTTAGCTGTGCAGAACTAACCGAGTCTAAGAACTAACTTTAAAAATAAAAGCAGAGCAATGAGATGCACATGCAGTGGAGGTGAGCAAAAAGTGTTTATTCTCCAATGACTTTGTTTGCTCTTTTGCAAAGTGAGGATTCTTAAGGTGGTATACTTTGTGTTGAGCAGAATTATTCTTTAGTAAGGTATTGTGTAACTTAATCTCTCGCAGCTGTATATGCCATAATAGGAAGTTATGCAAATTGTAGCTGTTGTAAACTGTATTTGTGGAGAATAATTTTCATTTTCAGAAGCAGTGCAAAGTTATGGATATAAATGCAGGTTTTCATTTTACACATTTAAGAATCTTTGTTTTGATAATGAAAGTGCATCTTCTGTTTATTTTTAACTATTTATTTTTGCAACTAGGTCACAAGTCTCAGAGAGAAGAATTAGATTCTATTCTTTTTATTTTTGAGGTAAGATATTTTGAATATTTTTTTTTGCTTTAAGTCCTGTTATTCTACAGTCGTCTGTAAATATACTTTGCATTTAACTACATTCCTTTTTACTTTTGCATAGAGCTCAATTTATGTGCTTTGTATGAAAAATAAAAATTTGACTTGCAGTTTTGCAAGATGTCTAATCTGGAAGAAGATGTTTCTGTGTCTGTAGATAGTTGATTACTCTTTGGTGGTGATATTTCCCCATAATGCATTATACACATTCAAATTTGTAGAAAGGTGATCTTTGTTTAGTCATGATATTTTTGACCTTTTGATTGCATGTTATCTCTGAACTTTCTCATAGTAGATTGCTACTGCAGAAATTTTTTATTGATCCATTTTTACAAATATTTCTTATTTAAAAAAAATCATTATTTGAAAATTGCATTTCACAATATTCTTTCCAAAAGCATATCTTGACCTAATTAAGATGAATTAGACACTAATGAAAGAATTTAATAAAATCAGAGCATTTCTAAACAGACACTGTAGTTTAGAAATAGCTTAGAATGTAAAGTTTTCGTCTTTCCTTTTTGATGGAGGCTTCTAATTATAGAACAAGGATTGTATGTCTTAAAAATATGCAATACTAAAAGCTGATAGATTTTTATCAGATGGTTGAATACAAATTCAGATATTATTTATTTATTAGTGAGGTGTGTTGGTGAATCTGAAAGAGAGCTAGTTCATTTTTCTCTAGTTCCTGCATAAAGGAATATTTGGTGATATTCGCTTTGGAAGCAGTTGCACAGTGTGCTGGAGGGCCACAGCCAGAAAAGTCAGGTTATTTACAAGTTGCAAATGCCTGTAGTGTAAATGATGCAAGTCCTACGTGATAGATTTTGAATTAGTAACTGTGCTCTGTTTCTTGGCTCTGGAGATGATAATTCTATTTGTAGAGGTCTTATCTTCATTGTTTTGCTGTAGCTCATTACCCCTCAGTTGAGAAGGCTGAAGCAAACATTTGTTTGTGCCACAGAGGCAAGTTGACAGCTGAACATTGTAGCTGAAGCCATTAGAAAGGTGGAATAACTTAATGAAATCAGTTGTGAACCAGAGCAACTGAGACAGGCACTCATCCCATTCCATTCCCTGTGCTGTAAGCAGCAGTATCCATCAGAGAGGCAGTGGAGCCGGATATCCTGCAGTAAAGGCTGAAGTCTCCATTGCAGGACTTACAGGCAGTCTGTGAGAGGCTTTGGGCTTCTTAGCTTTAGCAGTGGCATCATCTAGAAATGACAATAATGCTTCCAAAGAAAGCATTGTGGGAATTTTCTAAGGTGATGCTTCAGCTCCAGATCAGTGGCCTTTGGGAAAGGGCTGCTTTCAAGAGCAATATCTGCAACGTATGCCCTTGGGTTCTGTTTTTTTATAGAAAATTTTACAACTCCTTCCTGAAAGGATTCATCAGAGATGGCAATTTCATAGTATTGGTAAGTTGATTTTCTTGCTTTCCCTCTCTCTTTCTCTCTCTTTCTTTCATTTTACTTTTTATTAGTAGCCACTAATTAGTGGCTACTATGCCACTCATTTCCGTAAAGTGGCTTAACAGGGGTTAGGTCTGGAGAATTTTGCAAGCCAGGCGAAGGAAAATTTAAAAAGTAAATAAAAAAAAACAGACAAAAACATCCCCATCAATGTAATGAATACTCTTCTATGTAGATTTAAATCTGGGAATATAAAATAGAAGATTGGCTGAGAAAGAACAAGGACAGGTGAAAAGTTTGAAGTTTTAAATTTTTTTTTCCTTATTTTCTTTCTCTTAGTATTACATTTCAAAACTGACAGGAGGTATTGGTAAATAGGGAATGCTGATTTTGTGCATAGTGATGACTTGAGAATGATTTACTTTTAATGTACACATCTCAAAAGTCCTTGGGGAAAGATAGTATATGAGGAAGCTATGAAAGGTGATGTTTGGTTTTTTTCCTTCTGGCATTGAGTAAGTTGCTTGAAGGTATCAAGGTCACCAAGATTAAATTGGAGATTGCCAAGGACTTGTTTAAAAGTGACTATCAAGTCTGACCGAGAACTCTGACATCTTACTTAATATAGAAAGAACAAAAGCAAACAATTTTTTTTCTCCTTTTTTTTCAGGGTTGATTTTAAAGAAACTTCTTCACACTGGAAATTCATTAAAGGTATCTACAATACTTACAACTACAAATAAGAACATAAGGGCGAATTTTTACAGTAAAAGTGCAGGAATGAGAACTAGGTCATGGCTTGTGTGTTATGAAAAAAATGACTTCAAATCATCAACTTCATCTCATTAAAACTACTCATAGTAGTAATGTGTTTATGTAGAGAAGCTAGTGGTTTGAAGGACTTTGCATTAACTAAATAGTATGTGTTAACTGTTCATTGTTAGAGGGAAGGAAGCTGATTTTGGGGCCCAGGCTAACTTGTAGGTGGGAGACTATCTATGCCAGGGAGGCCTGCTGATGGGTAGAGTAATTTAAATGGTTAACCATGGGAACCACCACTGCTCTGTAAACCACCTGCAGGCTTCTCTGGTACTGAAATTCTGCATTGTGAGAGCCAGGAAGGGAGTGCTCTAGGACTCCATTACCATTTTTGAAGAAGCAGTGGAAGAAGGTAGAATTGGTCCTTCTGATGCATAAAGCTCACACTGTTGTTACAATTCATGAACACGTTTAGAAATTATATGTTGGGGCTTTGTATTTTCTGGAAAATTCACATGGCAATTTGCAGTGCTCTAGTCAAGTGATTAGACTTGTTGGTTTTCTTCCTGTTCTTTCAGGGAAACCCCTGTGAAAAATTCTGTGAGACAAACAGCAGCGAAGGTGCAGGCTTACCCTTGCATTTCATCAGGAACAGCAGATGTGTTAGTTTGGCTCTGCTGGTTGCTGGGAGTCATACTGTCTGTCTGTTCTCATCTCTTTTAGTGCTCCCCATCTCCTTCTCCCTCCAGGACAAATGGAAATGCTTTTGTTTGTTCTGGCACAAGATAACTTATTCCATGTTTCTTTCCTTTAAGATACGCCGAGAGGGTGTGCGTCTCTTTCTTTTGTGGCTGCAAGCACTTCAAAATAACTGTAGTAAAGAACAATTATGGATGTTTTCTTGCTTGATTCCTGGATTTTCATCACCGCAGTCTGAATATGGCCCCCGAACACTAGATAATCTCATTAACCCTCCCCTTAATGTCCAAGAAAGTAAGTAATTTGGTAATATTACTCAATTCTCAACATAATTCAAGTCTTGTCACAGACAGGGCAAGTTGAAATAACTGACATACGTATGTACCCAGGGGGATAATGGAGCTGAGATGAGTTTTTTAGCAGTTTGTCAGGTCTCCTTTCTGTAGCAAATTCTGTCTTTTTTGTTGTTTTTCAGGATGAGTTGTTTTTTTGGTTGTTGGGTTTTTCCCCCCAAGCAGGCTATTATAGCTTAATGCACAGTGGTGAAAATACACTGCCCAATTGTGTGTAATTCTTAAGAATTGCAAGAGGATCCTGCATCTACTGCAAAGTTGCGCAGGTGAATTCTGCTTGTGTAAAACACTTGAACTGACTTTGTTCATACTCCATGGAGCAGGTTGTGCAAAGCAGTTTCTGGTGTGGCCTTCAAGACAATGAGTGGTTGTTAGGGCAATGTGTAAGGACAAATGTGTCTGTGTATGACCAGGCAATTAAGGCTGTAGTATTCTTGCAACTTGGAATCTTTGAAAAGAATCAGACCGTGTAAGTTGCAAAACTCAAGGTCCTAAAAGTTTCTATCAGTGGAAAAGCTTGAGCATTCTGAGATGAGGCTTTTATACTTTCTGGACAGTGTTTTTTTTTTAATAGTAAGGTCATTATCTTGGCCCTAATCAGCAGAGTGAGGATGATTTTTCTCTTAAGATGATTCTTAGGACAGATTTTCCTTAGTCCACTCTAGTATTAAGTGCCTCCTAACTCAATTCTTGACATTGGGATCTAATTTATTAATGAATTGCAATTGGATGGGGTCTTTAAATGTAAGTGCAAACTGTGCATTCACATAAATGGGAATACAAATTTGAACACTTTTCCCCCTGAATATTGTACTTCTTTCCATCTTGTCTTAGTATGTGAGTATTTTATTGCTTGTAGAGGAAAGTGGTGTCTCCATGACTAGTCATTAAATTTGCTGAGACACAGCAGACAAGTTTAATGGCAAGATAGCTCTGCAAGTAAAATTTTGCTATGTACTTAAGCCCCCTATTAGAGTTATCTTGTGAAATTCAGAGCTCAAAGAATGACATGTGAACATAAAACTACAGGAACAGGAGAAAAATCGACTCTGAATTGGCTTCACTGTCAAGGCAAAGAAGGATACAGCTAGTAAAACTTAAAGGAAATGTCACTGATCAGCTGCTAAATGGGGAAATGGTGAAAGATACAAAGATTTGGTATTTGTGTACCATAAGTGTTGTTATTGTTTGCATAAATTCCAAAAGAAATTAATTACACCTTTTGTAAAAATTTGAGTTTGGCAGGTGGATTCCAAAAGTGCATAGAGAAAACCTACTTATTGTCTGCTGTGCTTTTTATATGTGTAATTAGTTCCACATGGTTTATTAGTTAAAATTTGCTGATTTTCATTAATCTATGGGTGGACTGTTTTACCTCTGCTTGCTGCAGTGCATTTCTAGTTTCATAACTTCATAGATGTTTATGCATGAGAAGAAATGGTCTAAATGTTAGATGTACTTCTGTTTGTCTTTAAATAGCTCAAGTGACTATAGAAGAAATCACTCCACTTGTTCCTCCACAATCAGGAGATAAAGGACAAGAAGATTTAACAAGCTATTTTTTAGAAGCACTTTTAAAATATATGGTAATTCAGGTACGTTCTACAGTTTTCAAGCAAACAAGTATGAAACAATTAATACCTCTTTGTCCTTTACAGTAAGTGTTTTACTTGTAGCAGTGCAAATATGTATATAAAAATGCTTTCAAGTTTCCCTTCTTTCCACTCCCTCTTTTGTAAAAAGGAAGTTCGTCTAGGAAAATCTGCCCTTGTCTTCTGTGTGAACATTCTTAGATTGTTACCACAGAATCTTCCATGAGATTGTGTTAAGCAGACAAAACAGGACTTGTCAGTCACTTCTAGCAATGCTGATTTCAGCTTCTTTCTCATTTTCATCTCCCTTTTCCTGTCCTGTTGTGTGCAGAAAATGAAAACTTGAATGAGTATTTAGTCTGTGATGTGCAAATTGGACACACAATATGTTCTTCCCTTTGAAGTTTGACAATTCTGTGATCTCAGCCAGGACAGGATATAGCAACAGCTTCTGTCAAAAACTGTGGCTGAACTGTTACGTTATGTAATTGATTTGCTGGCCAATTAGCACGTGCTGCTTCTGAGCCTGCTGTGCTGTCATGTGCTGTATGACATGGTAGTTGTTCCTGGGCCCTCCCTTCTGGGTCAGACTTGTCCCGCAGAACCCACCTGGGTGTCTGTAAGTTTTTCTTCACATTTTTGCAGGTATTACTAGAGAAGATGGACAGAGTACAAGTATGTCATATGTTAAACATTTCATGGCTTCCCTTTATCTTTCTCTGTGAACTTGCCATGCTGGAATAATTTCCAACCTCATTTTATTGATTCCAGCATCTCCCACACTGAATAGAGGTTTCCATACTTGTGATCTGCAGGGTAAGCTTAATGCTGGCTGTTTACTTAGAAGAAAAATAGCCCTTACATTTTTGAAGACAGGTGCCTTTTCTGTAATAAATTGGTAGTATTATATATAAATTCAGATAGGTCATTGAGACTGCTGTCATAGAGCTTGTTCACTATGTGAGTGCTGCAGTCATTCACTAAGTCCCTTTAGAGGCACAATAATTGCAAGCTTCTTTGATATTAAGTTCTGCTAAAGGACTTTGTGTTACTAAATTATATGCATATCAGCTAATCTGTTGAGTTATATTGGGGGGTGAAATATATGCATATATATTCCACTCTACACACCCATTGCCCTGAAAATGGACCATAGTAGGATTGTACCCTTTGGGTAAGAAATGGAGAAGTAGAGGGGAAGGAAAAAAAGAGAGAGGGAAGTTTTCCTTATATAATTTATGACAGACTTTGCAGATGAACTAGCTCTGCAGGCAGATGGATTCTCAGGAACAAAGATGGAAATTGCATGTTGGATTTCTTGAGGAGAACTTACCATGCTTGGTACTACTTACCATGTAGGAAAACATTTCATAAAGGGGAATGCTTAGCACTCATGATCTGTGAAAATACATTTGTGTAGCTCTACTTTAAAGTTGTATCTTCTGCTGCTTGTGGTTGAAAAATTTATTTCATAATGCCGGTTTCACAAATGAATCTAAGTACCTCTTATACTACTTATTACTAGTACCTTGCTAGTGAAAATGTCTTAAAATAAATTATTAATGAAATATTTGGAACGGCATGGGTATGTTTTTTATAAAACATTTTGAAATATAAAAACAGCTTTGTCAAAAACAGTCAACGGGCTTACTCCCTGACTTGCCAAGATGACTGCAAAAGCAGTTGTATTTCTGTTGGTTTGAGTATTTCATGTATTCGAGTTCATTTTGAAACAATAATTTGGAAGAGAACAGTCTTTGTTTCAGTGATGTTTCCCAGCTAGTTTTTATTTCATCTTTCAAAAACTGTTTATTAAAATATATATTATTTTGCTTCAAAGAAATAACTTGCAAAGAGGACATTTAATCAGTTACCTGTCTCTTCTAATTGCAGATATTTTCTTTCTCCAAATTCTTTTTTTTAAGGTTAAGAGTTTAGAATGGAAGAACAAGGAAAACCAGGAAAAGGGATTTTCATTTTTATTCTCAAATTTTAAGAAATACTACTTACCTTCTATTTTCCCAAACATCTGTAAGGAGACCAGCTTGTATAACCCTATACTTGGTAAGTGTTAACACAGCTGATAAAATCATTACATTTTATCTGATAGCAATGTTATGACTTGATTAGTGAGGGATGCCTCTCCCCAAATTAAGGTGCCAACAAGACCAAATGCTGGTTCAACAGTACTGACTTTATTTTGTAACATAAGTGCATGGGGGAAGAAAAGACAGCAGGAGAGAGGGAAAGGAGAGAGAGAGTGCAAGCAGAAGCTGGTCACCACGTGTGGATCCAGGGGTGTCTTGTTGGTCCTTCTTCACCCTGGGCTTGGTGGTGGGATGTGGGACCTGGTTTGTTCATCTGTTAGGAAGTTCTGTGCAGAAAGGTGTGCTGGTCCACAAGGTCTGCCACTGACTATCGAGTCTTTTCAGTATTTATACATTTTAGCAAACAAAGGAATTGGTGCTTATTAGCTAAAAATAATATAGTTCTCTTATGAATTAATATTTCATCTTCTATTGGTTAAATGCATCTTATGCTAATCAGTCTGCATGTTCAATCTTTCTCTTCTTCTGATATGGTGGGTTTCTTAGGTTGGTGATTTGGTGGTCACAGATCTCCCCCTGCAGAATTACCTTTAACTCAGCTGGAACTGATTTCAGCAGAATTGCTGAGATGGTTTTATTGATTTCTTTCTTATCTTCTGCCAAATGTCCTTAAGTCCCTTAAATTCTGCATTCTTTGTATCCACTATCAGTAATACATCGTTCTTCCTAAGCTTTGTTAAGCTCCCCCTCGGTCTTAACGCCTAGAGAACAGTACTGCCTTTATACAGTGCAGGTCCCAGGTGTCCACAGAGGCACATTGGGGGGAGCTTTGATGGCCGTGGGTGGCCTCAGATGCCACCTGTCCCATAACCTGGGATGATGCTCTTTTGACCAGTGATACGTGCATAAGTGGTGTTTCTCATCACGCAGTCTGTCACAGTGGGAGTGTGTTCACCAGGATGTGCTAACCAGATCTTGCCTCTGTCAGACCTGGAATTAGCACTTTTCTGACACAAATTCCTCCCTTCTGTGGCCTTAACAATGTTTGAGACAGGTAATTGTGCTCTCTAACTCTCAACAAGACAGTATAGCAAAGCAGGTTTTAGCTTGAGTTGCCCATGGAGACATTCTTCAAAAGTATTTGTCATGAAAGAACATGTTAAGATTCCTGTTTATGGTTTTCAGTTCTTTGTGGAAGCCTCTGACCGTTTCATTTGAGTTCAATCTTGCTATATTAACCTGAATGAGGTAAATTAAGTGTTCTTGTAAAACTGTTCTTTAATGTGACCTGTATTGTTGATCTCATTTGTGCTCTGAAGAGAAACTATTGCTGCCGAAATAAAAGGTGTTAGTGTGCTATTCTTTGGGTGTTTGCTTTATCTGTACAGAAGCACAGTGTTTGGATTATACAGTGCTTGCTCAAAGTTCTGACAGGGCCAAGTTAGGTTTTTGTGCCAACTGCATTTTATCAAGAGCTTGCAGTAGGAAAAGGAAGCTAGGGTTTAGCACAGTCTTCAAAGCTGATGGTGCTAGAATGTATCTTCCTGTATAGAGAGTGGAATGTTAGGTGTTTTCTCAGCAAAGTGAAATTTTACTCAGGCTTTTTAGCCCATTTTAAACAGAATGTTGTTTGCAAATCTTGACTTTGTTGTCTCAGTTTTGCATGCACCCATGCACATGTTGGTTGTAGTT
The DNA here is from genome assembly GCA_025920805.1 of Petroica traversi. NCBI lineage: Eukaryota > Metazoa > Chordata > Aves > Passeriformes > Petroicidae > Petroica > Petroica traversi. The sequence continues at coordinate 22,016,291 of JAHLSL010000007.1, forward strand.
CAAGACTCCTCTTTGCAAAGCATTACCTTGTACACAGGCTTTAAGTTACCATTTCATCACTTGAGTAATACAATCACATCATCATTCCTCTTATCTGTTGATGCTTCATCTCAGAAGGACTAGTGGTGATTTCCAGACACAATTCCATATTCTAAAATCAGGATGTCGGGGAAGTTTGTTGAAAAGGTCTTAGCTTCTTCCAGATCATTTATTTAGATTTGAGAGATGGTTGTGTCAAAACCATGTTCTCTTGGAAAAGACAAACAGTGGACTTTCTCATCTACAGGAGAAGAACCAGTATAAATACAGCCATAAGTACCAATAGAATAAGAGTTATTGTGCAGATGCTGACGAGACACAGTGATAAAATAGCTACAAGAGGGATAGTAAGCAGTGCTGGGAAAGCAAACCTGCTGTTGCTTGATGCTCCAGAACAAGAAATATGGAAATGGTATTTTTCTCTTTCTATGAAGATCTTGTTTGAGTCTTCCATAGAAGTGTTACTGTAGTCCTCTGTTTTTCTGTGAACTGAAAACAAGAAACTTCCAAGGCTTTAGTAAAGAAGAGGACAATAGGAAACAAGAGGAAATGTGCACTGATCCCCAAAATGACTGTGATTGCCTTAAACTGTGCACAGTGAGCAACTATAATGAGGAGTTTTGGAACAATGCAGTGATGAAAACAACAGAAGCATAGGTAAGTTGAATAATTTTCTATCCTCTCAGATATTCCTTTCTAGTGTGCATCTTCCCAACCTGTTTGAACATAATTGTGTGCTTGTTCTTAATTTATAGCCTTGAGTCTGAAAGCAGGGCAGACTTGGGCACTGACTCTGCTATTAAGAACAGTTCTCACACTACTGGTGTAATTTAGGAGAAGTCATGAGATAAAAATCAGAACAATAGTTTTAGTAAGCAAGCATTGATACATGGCTTTACTGGAGACAGTATACTGGACTGAAATTTCTTTCCTGAATAAATATGTTTGCTACAGCAACAAGCACCAAGCATTTCAGTTACAAGAATGCTGGTATTGTGCCTCCTTCATATTCTGGCTTTAGTATTACGGACTTGGAAGAGGAATACAGCATTAGAAAAGCCCATGAGATTGTTCTTTGAGGGGGTTTGGTTGGTTGGTTTTGTTTAGAGTTTTTTGCTTTCTAGTATTTTGGTTTGGGGTGGTTTTTTTTGCCTTAGTGTTTATTTTGACTGTGAAGTCTTTGTTAAAAACCTGTTGAGATTGAGTTAGAAGTCATGTAGTAAGAGCTACAGATACTGCAGTAATATTCCAGGGACATTGGTTCTTCCATCAAAGTAATGTGCCTTTCTGTGCCATTTCCAAGCCATTGACATAGGCTCTTTCATTTATAGGGAAACACTAAAGTGGGCTGTCCTACAGCTGTCTTCAGCTCTTCATTCCTTATGAATCCTTTGTTGTCTTAAAAATCAAGCATGATCAAAGCTTGCAGGTGTCCCCTGTGTTTTTGCTAGCCTGTTCATTTTCTACCCTGTGTATGTCTTCCACCACCTACAGCTGCCTGCCCTTTTTGTCATCAGCTCACATCAGGTTCCCAGAGGGGGAAGGCCAGGGGGTGGGAAAAGCCCAAAACACAATAAAAATTTTAAAAAATGAAATTTGGGGGAGAGAATATTTACTCTTGTGCTGTTGACTCCATCTAACAAGTTCTGTTTTGCTTTGGTTTTATGTCTATGTTCTCATCTGAAGCCTTGATACCTTCTTCCAAGATGGACAGAAATGTGGAAATACAAGAGGCAGCTGGAAGGAGGATACATTTCAGAAGCAGCTGGAAGGAGAATACATTTGAGAAGCAGCTGCAGCACATAATGCAGTTGAAACAAATTATAGAAAGAGGATGTTCTGAGAGGTTGTCATGAAACAAGGAGGCAGTGTGCTGCAAAAACATGTTTACTGCATGTGCAGTTCTTCTGAAAATACTGCCAGAATTGCAGCCTTTGTGCTCTGCTGAATACTAATAGATACGAGAGAGAACGGATTTTTGCATCTTTAAATGCTACGCTATCAAGCATTACTTCCTTTTTCACAGATTGTACTGTTACACGTGCTTGTTTAAGATATCTTAATCTTTATTTTTCTTACTAACCTACTGCTTTTCACAGAATGAAAACAATGTACTGGGGTTTTATTATTTGCAGTAAATAAACCATTTGTAAACTTATCAAAGAGTATTCTGTGCATTTCTTACTTAGGTAGATGATATGCAGGAATTATGGTTTTTTTCCTCTAAAAATAATGCTTCCATCCGAAAGTGTGGATGTAATTTTGAAGTCTGTACAGGAAACATTCCTCAGTTTAGCAGCATCATGATGGGTTTATCACTACTTATGTACGTAGCTTTTGAAACGACACTGAGATAGACGAGTGCAGGTGCTGGATCTTGTGTCTTTGTAATGATAACAAGGAAATCTTTACAGCAGTCTGGCATATAGGCTGGTTTCACTTCAGATGCCTTGAAAAGGCTGTCATAATATAATTGCCTAGACAACAGGTGATTATTTCTTCACTGCTGTCTGGATTTGCCCCTCTTGGATTCTAACACCATAACCTGGTGAAGTTACACAGGATCCTTAAAACGCCTCTTGACTTTGCCTTAGGAAGACACAGTCAGGGAACTTCATATTGTTCAGTGTGAGTTTTTAAAATCTTCTTTGACTCTCAACATTTGTATCCTTTAACTGCCTTCTGACTGACCTGTAAAACCGTGGAACTTCTCTCTTGCTCATATACTGCAGACTATAAAAGAGTTATGGCAGTGCTCTCTCTCTCTCTCCCATCTGTCACTCTCTGTATATGGATAGGACCATCATTTTTCCATGCTTCCGTCTTTTTGTTAGCTGTCTTTTTGGTTTAGATTTTTTGTTGATTTTCTGTTTGTTTTGGTTTGAGTTTCTTGGTGTTTTTTGCGGTCACTAGGTGAAAATTGTTAGACTGAAACACCAGCATCAGAGTGTCCTGACATCACATACCATGATCAGTCCTCACACAAATACTCGTCTTCTTTTTGTTTTGGAGCTTATCTCATATTTGCCCTTATAGAACTAGGACTACATTTGATTGGCAGGCCACTTTCAGAGTAATGTCATTTGCAGATGAAAGTATTGTTGCTGCTTCAGGTTGATGATTGGAAATGCAGAGCTATTCTGCACCGTGTCTTGGGTTGTAAAACCCAGAAATTACATTTAGCAGTGTTAAGTCATAGAATAATGCACAATTTAAAAATGGCATCCTTGTGTGTCCCTGTCCTTGTAATGCTTTTACCACACATGTTCATTTGATCCACACTGAGTTCAGTGGTACTGTGTTTTTTTTTCTGAAGCAGATTCAGGCGTACCATACTGATGGCTCTAGGCAGTAGAGAGCCAGAAAAGCTAAACAGTACTGAACCACCACGTAAAACGTGGGATGGTGGAAATAGAGTTGTCAGTTCTAGTCCCCAAACAACCACAGTTCCTGCCAGCTGATGTGGCCCTGACCATCCTTTGTTTCATTCCCTACTAACCAAATAAAAGCTATTGCCAGAGAGTCATCTTGCAGCTAAGTCATAGGAAAATGGCTGTGCCTGTGGTCTGGCATTGACATCCAGCAAAATTAGCAAGTGCAGATGGGGCACTAGGTGAAGCTGCAAAGCTCATGTCGCTTTGAAGCAGGATTTCTCTGTTCTATTCACCTTTCACCTTTTGCAGGGCCAGAAGAGGCTGTGTTTATTGCATTTGCATTTTGGCGTTATATATCTCCCGTTGTAGCTATGATTAGATTTGACAATATATTCATTTTATATGAAAATGGTTTTCTTATATAAGTCGTCGTCTAGTTGACAGTTATTTTGCTACTTGGAACTTTATAGTTTTCAATAAAAATTTGAAGTAGTGAGTTTGCTGAAGTTTATCTCTAAATATTGAATATAATGTTGCTTAAAAGAACCTGAAAATAATGAAATGTGTTTACATACAAAGAAAAAAAAATGCAAGCAAAAACATAGGGCTATAGAAATCACTTTCAGATAAAAATATTAAGGTTCTCCATTAGCAGAAATAAGTTTCTGCCTTTTGGACCAACTGGATTGTCTCTCTTCAGGATAAAATTCTAGTGTTTTGATGTCTCTGTTGCATCCATTCCAGCACATCTTGGAGTGAGTGGTGCAACAGTGAATGCAACAAAGCAACACCTCTGAAAGTTGATGTGTATTGGTTATAGTTTTAGGATTTCTTTCTTATGCAGATCTTTCTCTCTGCACTTATTTTTAAGATGATGTATTTTCTTGCAGATATACCACAAATGAGACCAAAGCCACACTACGTGATAGTTAAGAAAGATGCTGAAACCAATGAGGCAATATATTGCACAAAGGAACCTTTCATTAAGGCTCGTGTTATTGTCATTCGATGGTTGGTGTCTTTCTGGCTTGAGCCAAAACCTCATACAGGACCTCATATCCCTGGGATGGAAGGTGAAAATGTGCCAAAGAATATTCAGGTAAAACCAAATACACAAAAATGTATTTGTTTTCATGTTTTTGGCTTAATTAATATGTCAGCAGTATGCTCTCCTCCAATAATTGCAACTAATGAAAAGTTTAAAAAAAAGGAATTTCTAAATGGTATGTTTATGAATTCACTTTATAAGGGCCTGCAATGCTGCTTTCTTTTTCAAATTTTGCGATTTTTAATCAACTAAACATTAGAAGCCTTGAAATGCAGTAAGTCCTTTTCATTTGTTTGTTTATTTTTTCTTTAATTCTTTGTGCTGTTTTAAATTATTGTCATATAGCTTAAATTGTACTCTTCTATTTCTGTACTAAAAATTAACTATGGAATATTCTAAAATTTTATTTCAGAGAGCAGCTGCTAGCATGGCGTCAAGGGAGGACAGCAAAAATGACAGTGCTGATAAGCAGGATAGAAATGCAGAACCAGAACAATCTCATTCTAATACAAGTACTCTAACAGAGAGAGAACCAAGTTCTTCCAGCCTCTGCAGTATTGATGAAGAGCATTTAACTGATATTGAAATTGTCCGGAAAGTCTTTTCTTCTAAAAGAAGCAATGTTAATTTTCTAACTGAGATTTTTCGACAGGTAAAAAACTCTTTAAAAAGCAAGAATCTTATTACTGTATTGTAAGTTTTCATTATGGCATGATTTTCTTTCAAGAGCCCTTGTTAAGCAGAACATTGCATGTTGTTTGTCTCATCCTGCCTTCAAAAATCAAAAAGGTTTATTTCTGTGTAGAATATCCCTAGTTCCTGATTTTTCAGACTTTATATCTTTAATAACCAGTTTAGTCACATTTAACTTGGACTTCACAGTTCCCCATAGACAGGAATGTTTCATACATCAACACTGTAGGTATTAGAACTCAAAACCAACCATGTTAACATAAGCCTCCTGTGGGAGTCTGCAGCTGTTATAGAGCTGTTTTAGGAGCATCCCAATATCTTTTCCTTGATGGTTCTCATCAGAAGAGTAGGACAGGTGGCTATAAAAGTTAGCAGCTTCTGTTTCTGACTTCACCGCAACCAGAAATGTTAGCTGAGCATACTCAGAATAGTGTTCTCTATTAAACATATTTAAACTGGGAACATATGCCAGAATATGGGATCTTTATTAATAGTAACTTGGAGTTCAATGTGGGAGAATAGAGCAAGATAAACTTTTTTTATGCCCCATGCTGTAGATCAAATAACGAAGAGAGTTTTCTGAATAATAGTAAAGAAAAATATAATAACTTTCAATTTAAGTGCAACAGTGATTGCTTTAAATGGCAGAAAGCTGAACATTTTAAAATTCTTGAAGTAGATATTTTTGAATGAGGCGAATTTGAAAATAAGCTTATCCACATCCCTTGTATTGAAGAGTTTGGACACATTACTGAAGAACTGAGTAGAGTTACTTGAATTCAGCTGACACTCAAGAGTTTACAGAGTCTGAGACTTTTGATGTAGAGTCTAAATTATCAATTTTTGCTGTCCCCACAGTGAAAAGAAGCAAAGGCAGTTTTCTTCATTTTTTTTTCACGAGTCACTCCATGAGTTTATGTAGATTATTTGGATTTCTTGTGCAATTTTAAGATATTACTTGCATCATTATTTAGCCAGGAGTTTCCAGTGTAAATTAATTTCCAACGTGTTTGTAGTGTTTCTAAAACATTAGGACTAAGTTATTCCGGTCAAGAGGAGGTTTCATTGGTGCTGAGTGGTGGAAGGATTGTCTGTAGAGAGCAAGTTTTATGGATTTTAGACTTCAGGGTACAAAAAATGTATATGGGCTTGCAGAAGAAGACTTGAAGTATATGACTGAACTTGTCCGTTTAATCCTGTAATGCACAGCTGAATTCTTTTTAGTGTGATAATGGTATGAAATGTCTGTTTCCAGAGTGAACATACTACCTGTTTTATGTGAGCCCTCCTTAAAGACATGGGCAACTAGTTTTCAACAGTGACAGCACAGACCCTGTACAGCTGTGTGTTAGTGTAGTTTATCTATTCTTCTAAAATTTATTTAGGGCATCATGGTCTTTGGTAAGTGTATTTATAGTTTGTTAACATCTGACTAATGTTAAAAGTTTCTGATCTATGACTAGTTGTTACCAGCCAATACAGAAAACCTTCTGAAGAGGGCATTGATCAGCCATCAGTGATCTAAGTAAATGCGTGATTTTTAGAAACAATAATACTGAAATCTTTTCAGGGAGTCATTTACGTTAAGGATACTGTTTTGTGAAATCTTAATCACCTAAAAATAAGATAGATGACTACCTATCTTTTGTGTGTCACTTGAATTTTTCTTAGTCATTTAGAACTGGTTTAACTTCACTCTTCTGAATGGAAGAGGATGTAATAGAAACTTCTGCTCGTTTGTTTGACATATTTTGATGGTGTTTGGGTCTTAATTTCAGCAGGCTAGGTAGGTATGCCTATATGGATTCTTATCTCTTTCAGAGTATTTCTTGAAAAATTTTCTTATCTAAATTTGGTGTTTTTTTCATGTTTTCAGTTTCCATATTGAGAAAGTGAGCAAAATTTAGGTTTAGCAATAGTTTGTGGATCCTACTGTGACTGTATTTTGCTACCCTTACTCTTAGAACTTGTACATTATAGACAAGTATTGTAACGTTGTTTCTTTCTTTTTCTACTTGCAGGCATTTCTGTTGCCAATATGTGAAGCAGCTGCCATGAGGAAGGTTGTGAAGGTGTACCAAGAATGGATTCAACAAGAAGACAAGCCTTTATTTATGAAAGAACCTGAAGAAATAATGCAGTGCACAACTGTAGATTGTGATGAAAATGTTGACCATAATTCATCAGAGAAAGGAAAAGAAAGAGAAGAGGTAAAAATAGTACTGGTTAATATTTGTGCATTAATATGCCAGTAGACAGAGAAGCGGCTTCCTTGATAGCTTATATGTGGTTTTCTTTGGTGTCAGAGCATTTATTGGGGAAAATCAATGATAAAACACTGTATGGATGAGCTACCAATTTAATCCATTGTCTGTATTTTTAATGTGCTTAGTTCAATTTAAAATTTAATATCATTTTATGAACTATTTTCAAGTATGCAAACTTTCAGCTGTGTAAAAACAATATACAAATAAAAGGATGAGAGAATTAGTAGTTACTTCATTCAGGTACTTTAAGATAATTGCTGCAAACCTCATGAAATATTGTTGTGTCTTAGGTGCATTTGCCTGCCATTGTTCATTATTTAGTAACTATTATGTATCCTTTTTCCTTAATATAAAGTCAAAACACTTGTCTAAAAATCTGTGGAATTTTAAGAAAAATTGTTTTTCAGGAAAAAGGGATGAACTCTAGTCATGTTAGAAATTCAAACTGGACAAGAAATGGCTGTTATGAAGATACTTTGCATAAATCATCTGAAATTGATACTGAAGAGCAAAATGTACGAGCTGGAGTGCAGTCAGTATTGCAGGTATGAAACGGACTTGGTATTTAGTTTTATCTAAATTATCTATCTAAAATTACCTAAAATTCTTGTTATCAGCATATAAAGAGTAGAATGTAGTGCAATACCTCTGCCAGGGAATCCCATGTGTCTCTAAAGCATCTCTAAGTTTTAAAATTATTTCATATGCAACAAGTATGATGATAAATGTTAGACTAATGACAGTAGTTCACTGTATCTTAGTTGACCTGAAGTAGGACAATATATAGACCAAAGCTGGGTAACAAAATAAAAAAAAAATTAATTTTGCATCAGAACAGGCATTCTGCTCCACATTATTTTAGAGAAAAAATAATCCTCATGCGATGGCAACATCTTCAAATAATTCTAATTAAATGTTCTATGAGAATGTTTAGAGGCTTTTATCTTTTACAGTGTCACAAATACCAAAACATCCAATCCTGTAGTTTTTCTAGTCCAATTAATAAGGTGTACAGGGTTATTTTTTCATCTTTTTCTGAATGTACATCATGTTTGAAAAATTTGATGAATGCCATAACTCTCTGGTGATATAGTTAAGGACAGAAGAGTTGAAGTGATGCCCTAACAGAAGTTTTTTAACTGCTTCTAGGCAGTTTGACAGGGTAGGAATTGTGTTATTTTCAAATGTTTATCAAAATGCTTCACTGAAGGTGAAGCTATGGAAAATCAAGAGGGTGTAATTTGAAGGTCTTTAAAATGCTCTTATGGTTATAGAGTGTGCATTTTATGTGTATGTGTGTGCACATACATTCATATAGGTGGGTATATGACTATAGCCTCCATTATACTCTTATATCCAGCAGAAAATTGATTCTGAACAAAATAAAATAGACATGTGTATTTGCCTCTTTAATGTGTGCACTTCTACTGTGTATGACCATGCTAAGTAAAATTCATTTTTAATACAGCTTGAGTGACTTAATGAATAGAGTTTTCTTTTGTGCTGTACACTGTTATATATATAAATAAACTTTGTAATTGAAATCACTTTTAAATTCAAATATTTTACAATAATTTAAACGTCATAATCTTTGTTTTCAACAAGTTTTTAGAATATGAAGTGTACTAAGAAAAGAAATATGATGTGTCTTTATCTGTTTGCTATACTACTAAGGCTTACACATCTGACAATGTCTTGAAGATTACTCATGTTGAAGTTTTTTAGACAAAGGTTCATTTGACTACCAAATATCTTTTTTTTTTTTAGCCTGAAACAGAGTCAAGACATCATTCTAACCCAGTACCATGTCTCAGTTTGAGAGATTTCCTGACCTGGAACCACGTTTGATTTTCTCTGTGAATCAATAATCCAAGACTTCTGTCTTGAGTTTTTTCCCATTTAATGCTTGCATAGACTTATTTCTAGGCATTTAGAGTAGGTTAGGTTCATTAGTTGGGGCTAGTGAATGTAAAACTGCATACTAATAGTTTTTAATTATTTAAAATCCAAAGCTTTCACTAGAGAGAAATTATGACTTTAGTACCAATGACTTCCTGTACATGTGAAAAAATAATTGAAAATCCAAGCCTGATATTAAAGTGCTTTCTCAACTTACATAAAAATATAGTAGCTGCTTCTGTAGCTCCTACTACAGGTCCTTGCATACTTTTTTTTTCATAATTTTCATTTGGAAGGTTCTAATTCACTGTCCACTGAAATCAGTCACTTTGGGGAACGTGTCCTGTTTCCTACTTTTGGTAAGCCTTACTGATCCCAATGGGATGAATGCTTTCGTTTCCCAGAACGTAATCCAGGCTGTGTCATGCTGAGGCACACACTGTGCACCAGGACTCTTTCAAGCAGTTTAGTATATATTGTACAGGTCAGTTCCTGGCTTACAGGTGGAACTTTTGCAGTGGACTTCTTACTGGGACATTTTGTCCATCATATTAAACTAATCATATTGAGTAGTTTGTTGAACCGTCTATCTGTGAGAACAAAAATATACAAATAGGTTTTGAAGACAAAATGGGGAGCAGATCAGTCTCATTCTTGCTTATTCATTACTTCAGACTAACATATTTAAACATACACTTCTGTGTGCATATGCAACCTTTCTTGATAAAGATTTTCTGTTATAGATTTTTTCTTCCTGGTTCTATCAACTGAATTGCTGAAAGCATCAAAGTGCTTCAGGCTCATGACATCCACTCTTTTCTACTTACAGGTTTTTATAATAAATTCTTCAAATATATTTTTTCTTGAACCTGCAAATGAATTTAAGGCTCTGCTGGATGAACACACTGATATGTGCAAACGCATTCTCAATATCTACCGCCACATGGTAGTCCAAGTGACTATGGACAAGAAGACATGGTAAAATGCTAATGCTTTTATCTTTGATTGCTGGTTCACAACACAAATGTGAAAATTTGCTTGGTAGTAAACACAGTAGTATTGGTTGTATGAACTAGTTTCTCTAAATCAGTAAGTACACTTGAACATCATAGACAGCTTAGCACAGGGGAGGTTAACTGCTTTCCTAAAGCCTCTGGTAAGCTCCTAGTTAATTTGTGGCAGCTTACACCTCAGTGCAAAAAGGACTAAGCCGGGGTATATAGACTGTTATTAAGGAGCTACTGATGACTTTTTCCTGGTCATTTTGTGCATGTATCAAAGCGTTAAAATATGGAAACATATGAAGCTTCACAGACTTATTTAAAAATCAACCAAAAAACCCCAGACAAGCATGGATTACTATTACAATGAGATTGTGTTGTTTTTGACCTGTAATTGTATACAGGAGTCTGTATACTGTGTAACTGTGTCATGCTTATGGTGCCTAGCAGATACAAAAGACCCTGCTATAAAGGAATTTCTATTATTTCCCACTCCTTTAAGTAGAAGTCTGTAATCAGGTGGTATATTGCCACCACTCTCCATTACAAGGAAGAAGTAGCAAGGGGATTTCAAGTATCTGATTTATTCAATTTTAACTTGACTAGTGTTCAATCTGACAGTATTATTTCCTGAATTCTGGGTAAGTAAAGCTGGCACTACATGTCATGTGAAGCTTATCTCCTCTTCTGAGGAGCCAATCAAGCTGGCCACTGGGAAATTTGGGAGTGATAATAGAAAACAGATAATACTAGATTGGTATTATCTTTCCAGTTTGACATCAATGTGAATAAGTCACTCTAGACCACAGTGTCAAAGATTGTGCCACAAATTTGATGAAGAGAAGTGTTAATGATATTGGAAAATTATCAAAACCTATTTCTATTATTCATAGAGAAATGAAAAGATTGAAAATACAGTTAAAACTTTACCTCTAATTTCAAGCCATTGAAGGTGATAGCAGTTGAATGACTTAGATGAAGATAATACGGGGCAACAGGGTTTCCTCACTTTTAAATATGAAGAAAGATTGGAATTATTTCTTTTGCAAGAACCAAGTTAAGCTCTTTGCAATCATTATGACCTTTTTGGAATGTGTTGGAGCAAATCAGGCTTGATTATTCCTTTAAAAATACCTTGGTATATAGAGAAGTATAACAAAAAGGTAACTCTAAGTTTAATACTGTTTTGCAGGGAGCAGATGCTACTTGTGCTGCTCAGGGTAACTGAATCTGTGCTGAAAATACCACCCCAAACTTTCTTGCAGTATCAAGGAAGAAAAAACTCCACTTTAGCTGGAAGACTTGCAGGACCTCTTTTCCAGGCAAGTTAACATAAATTCACTCCAGTTAATTCAGCCTAATTTTCATTAATAGATTGGATACAGCAACCACTGTTGGGTAGTTTGTCATCTTACATCACTGATATGTTACCTGGATAAAGTGAATGGTGTGGGTCAAAGAGCTGGTTACATTTGTTACTTTCTGTCCTATATTTAATGACACTGTGACAACAGTATTTGAGATACTGTAAAATTCAAGAATTGCTGTCCTTTAGTTGAATTGAAATACCTGGCAAGGATAGCTGGCAGTGTGTGCAGTTTTAGCCTGCTGCCATAGCAAAATTAGCTCAAGTCAGCATGAAGTCTTCTGAGTTATCCATTCCTAACTGATGGATTTTTTTTTTATTTCTTAGAGAATGCTGTAATTCCTTAGAGAAAGCTGTAGTAAATCATTTCAAAGTTTATAGTTGCAAAATGCTGTTGTGGTGGGTTTTCAGTGACTGGGATCTGTAGAGTCTCCAGTTTCTTTAGCAGAACAAAAAAGAATACACAAGATGAGTCAAACCAGTTGTTCCTGTATTTAAGTCAGAACCCTATGTTAACACCTGATAATTCATTGAAAATCTGTATATACTGTTAGGAAAAGAATGTCAGGATACACAGACATTTCTGTGGCAATCTGAAGTTTCTTTTGAAATTTGAATGTTGTCAACTCATGTTCACAATGCAACTTTTCTCTTTTCTTTTAGACTCTTATAGTAGCTTGGATCAAAGCAAACCTAAATGTGTACATTTCTCGAGAACTTTGGGATGACTTGCTGTCTGTAATGTCATCACTGACGTACTGGGAAGAGCTGGCCACTGAGTGGTCACTGACAATGGAGACACTTACTAAAGTATTAGCTAGAAACTTGTATAGCCTGGACCTCAGTGACCTGCCACTGGATAAATTAAGTGAGCAGAAGCAGAAAAAACACAAAGGCAAAGGTAAGACAACACTGTACAGATATGATTTGAATTTGAATTGGTGTAATGAGATGTTTGGCCCAGGATAATTTTGGTCTCACCTTTTTTTGTATATCTAATTAGGCATCTCTATCACCTGCAATAACCCTGTTTCTTTAATGTAATGCTGCTTTTTAGAGCTACCACAAAATCATCATGTTAAGATTCATTTCTGCAAATAGGCACATATGGAATGTAGTTCGTAAAAGTGTGTAAAACTAAAATGTTACACTGTAGTGGTTATGCCTTTTTCCTTTTATCAAAGCAATTAACTACATGGAAATAACAAAGACTGCTCATCTGGTGAAAACTAAGCCTTTGCAAGCACAATTGGAATATTGATCCTGAAATGTTAAAAGATTAAATGTAAGGTGAACATAGTTTTGTTTGGTACTAATTGATCACTAGGCCATCGTGAAGACAGGTTTTGTTAAAATGACCTTGTGGACTAATTATGAGAAAGTGCAGTTTAATAATCCATATGAGTGGATTATTAAACTGGTTTTAAACTCATTCCTAAAAAACACATAAAATACCTTGTAAGACATAATATGGGGAGAGGAGGTGGCTGCTTATGATGACACAGTTCTGGAATTGGTAAGGCACGGGAAGTTTGTCCTCCTGGATAGACATCTGGATTGAAAGTTGCAAAACCTGGATCCTTTTCTCAGTTTGGAGACAGACCTTCTGTGTGTGATTATTAGAAATCACTTTGTTTCCACTTCTGTAAAACATGGATAATGATCATAGTCTCCTTTAAAAAGTGTATTGTGATCTAATAGTGAGATGCAGGACTATATTTAGTGTGAGTAATAAAGATGTAAAAACATGTTATTTTTAATCTACTTTTTATGCCTCTCTGTTCTGATTGATGTGGTTCTCCAGTCCAGCCTGAGGGAAGGTGCTTCCTAGTACTATCTTAGAGTTTGTCAGTGAGAAGGAACCTATACAGATTCCCTCTCTTAAAATACATTGCAAGTATTCTTTACTTCACTTTTTTTTTTTTTACATCTAGATGTTTTAGATAACTCCTCACAAGCTTTATTTCCTTCAATTTGAATGTCAAATTGAATTTGTTCCATTTTAATCTTACTGTGGGATTTTCTGTCAATTTCCAAAGAGTCTTGTTCTCTGAGCCCATCATCCAACTCATTTTTTGGTTTTGCATTTCCTGTAAAATTATGGTGTCCTTATTTCATGTTCCTCAATGTTGCAAAATTATTTGGAAAACCGCACTCTCAATATTAATGTTTTGAAATCTATGAATTTATGTCTTATCTGGTAGGAACAGCAAAGGAAAAGTTACATATATTATCAGAGTACAACCTCTGTAAGCCCATTTTTTCAGAAAAGAAAATTTCAGTAGTTTAATATTACCAATATTTTTGAAAAAGTTTGAGTTTCCCTCAGAGTTAGTGCTGGCTGAGCTTTTAAATTCATGCTTGCTTTGATAACTTAATTTATCCCATCCAACTTCAAAATTGTTTGGAAGAACACATCTGGAGTCATCTGGTGATAGATAGAAGTGGATTTGCACTTTTATTTTTGCAGGAGTTGGGCACGAATTCCCAAAGTCTTCTGTTGATAAGTCCTTTTCTAGAGGCTGGAGCCGTGATCAGCCTGGACAAGCTCCAATGAGACAGCGCAGTGCTACCACCACGGGCTCTCCAGGGACAGAAAAGGCAAGGAGCATTGTACGGCAGAAAACAGTTGGTGAGTATCTGTAGGAGCTGCTAAAAGTGACAGTGGAGAAAGGGTAAGGAATTAATAACTGACTTCTGTAGCAATGTGGATAGCTTCTTTCCACAAAGATATACTAACTATGATGATTTGCACATTAGTTAAAGTGAAAATTATGCAGCCCTATGTACTTTGAGGGTAGCTGAATAGCTTGTGGTTACTAGAATTACAGTTACTGCAAATGAAAATAATGCAGTTGCTATATTAATTATTAATGAGTATTATCACGAGCTTAAGCTGGATTGGAAAATAATACTGTCAAGGTGAAAAAAGCTGGAGTGGTTTGAGCAATGATGCTGATAGGTGGGTAAGAGAAGGTTTCTTAGGTGTGTGTTTTCATACACTGCACAAGATGGGTTGAGTATTTTCAAACTGTGCAAAGGAAAGTGTGGAAAAATATGTGTAAGACTGCATAGTTTTTAAAATGTGCTGTCTTTTACTATACTCTGAATATTGTGATTATGACAGATGACACAGATGTGTACAGTTCTCCATTTCTGAAGTCACCTATTTCTGAATTCTGTTGCTTACAGATACCGTTTGCTGAGTTATAAATGAGTTATGGTGAACAATATTTTAGGTGAACTCCTCAAAAGAAGGCTCATTTATGTTCATATGATTTTCTTAGACTATGTTAACAGGAACTGGACTACAAATTTCTTTACTGTTTTGTCTCATCTTGATGATCTCAGTGCTATTGGTTATATGAAGGAAAGTTAAGCTGATTCTAATTTTGTGTTTAAAAGAAGAACCTTTTAAGGAATATCTCTTACTTTTTTATTATCTTTATAGTAATAGTAGCTTTGGTCATTGTGTGTTGTTGCTTCACTGCTACTTGGAAGTAGGTACAATCTGACACAGTTTTAAAAATTTGGGATGCACATTGACAGTTGAATATATAATTGTGCTACCTTTTCAGAAATTAACATTTTCTTTCTTTTTACAAAAATATCTGAAGTTAGTTTTTTTAAGTCACAGAAGTTATTTAGACAAAGTTTTTATTTGCCTTTCCTCAAAATTCTTCATTTTAAATTTTTTTCTCTCCCAAGGCCTTTGTTGATGTGGGAGAATTAGTTGTCCAGTAAGGCATACAGAAATGAGAGAAAATTAAGTCCCTGCTTGAAAATTTTCTGTCTTTTTTGCACATTCAAATGCTACACAGCTTTTTCTGTATCTCATGCTGACAGCACCTAGTTTTCCTCATGGATCACAGATACTTTAAATGTAATTTCGGCTTCTCTGTAGATAGTCTGTGATTAACAGTAATGGTGTTTTAAATTTTAATTGTCCTAACAAGATAAAGCTCATGTTAAATTTCTCCTTTACAAATTGCTAATATTTCAGGTATTCTGACAGGAGGTTATGTTGTTTGGTCAATTTATTAATTATTTTGTTTTGCTGCAATTTGAAAGATGGCTATTTCTATGATGTTAGACTTAAAATGACTGGAATTTATCCTAATCAAGCTATATATTGACCTGGTTAGCAGCAAAGTAATCTGATTTTAGTTTCACTGCACTTTAGCCTCCATGGTTTTATTCCTTACCTCCAATTATCTTATATATTTGATATTAATAAGTCCAGTTTGCATTACTGCAACCAGTTAACATTTCAGCTCTATTCATGTTGCAGAATACCAGCTGTGGACAAGCATCCCAGCATTGCTGGGATGATTTTAAAAGATGATAAGTCCTAAAAGAGTTGCCGGAACCAGAATCCCCAACTCTTCCGTTTTTTTAAATGTTAATGAGGCAAATGTTACAAATTGTTACATATATCTTAACTATTAACTTAATAGTTGTTGTTGCCTCTCATGTCTGCAAAGAGAGCTGTTCAGCTGCTTCTTAATCTGAACCATTAATTCAGGGTCAAATAATTTTAAAATAGTCACAATAAGTAAAATCTAGAACGTTTTACTGGTCAGAGCTTCTCCTTCAGTTTATCATTAGGTCTGCAAGCTAAGTCTGGAATTTAATCAGACCTTAAATATGTTGCATGATATGTCATATGTGTTACATTCCCTTTGACTGTGAGTAATATATACTCTTAATATCTGAGTAGGGGGGATGTGCATGTTGAATATTTTATGGTAAGAAAGAGCTGGAGTTTCTTTTTCATCTGTTTTATGTTGTACACATTTTTGTGTACATCTTTGCACCTCTATTTTTTGAGCCATCATCATGCCAGCACACATTTATTGCTGCACCAAATATGTGTGTGTGCGTGTTACTCAAATAAAAATCACAGCTTTTTTGATATGCAGTGTGTACATTTTTAGCCTGAACTTATGTAAAGTAATTTTTGGAAAGGGCCTTTACACATAGTGTGCATATGGGTTGAAAAATCTGTAAAGTTAGATACAGGACTTTTGAGTTAGGCAGCAGGTTCTAGTCCTACAAAAAATATTGTATCAGAAATAATTTACTTACCTATTGTTCTGCTTTTGTACAGACAATAGTGGAAGGTTATTAGCTATCAAAAATCAAATATCTGATATTAAGTTTGCCTCCACTTAAATATTTAATTGAATGTAATATGGTGGGAAAAAATCCAGTCAAATTAAAAGGAACACTTTATGTTAATATTTGTAATCAATACAGTGTCCAATATCAAAAGCTTGAATTATTTAGAATAATTTAGGCTGAAAAAGATCCTTAATATTTACTATGTTGTTTTTATTTTGACTCTTGCCTACGTTAATTGTAAGATTCACAGTGTTGAATATAATGCATCTATCTATAACTGTATCCTGAATTTTATTACTGTGTCTCTTAAACAAACTGTTACTAAAGCCTTACACATAACTGCCTTTTAAAAAAAATAATTTCTGTTGTACAAAGTTTACTGCAGCATGCTTCAGTCTTAAAAAGTCTGTCTTTCTGAATTGTTTTTTCAAACAATTTGAGGCTCCACTTAAGTTGTGCTGCATTTGTCAAATGTATTTTCTGCTCCATGTGACCTACCCAGGTTACCTGCATGTGTTTATTAGCAACAATTCTTTAACCTGGTTTAGAAGTGTGATGGGCTCAACTTTCACTGCACTCCATTCAGGTGCATTTGATTCCCGTGCAGATCAGGAGCACTAATATTCTAAGTCTATATTCCATGTTGTTTTGAAAATATAGATATAGAGAGAAAAGTTCAGCCATATTTATGCAAGATATTCTGAAGTTTCTCTGAAGGATTTTATCAGCAATAATTTTAAAACAGGTCAGCAAATTTACAGCAGTTTGAAAGGAAACTGACTGAAGCAGTGAATATTACTTTTTGAAGACCTTCCAGTATACTTTGAAGTTGAAAGCAGTATCAGTTCTTGCCATCTCTTACTCTGACAAAGAAAAACAAATGTCAAAGATTCATTTAAATCTATTAGAAAAGATGCAGATATAACCTTGATTGTAATACTACAATTGTTATGTAAGTTTTGTATTCTGTAGGACTGTTGGCAGAATATGAGATATGAAAAGTTAATAACATCAGTTTAGCAAGATTTATCCAGTATCAATTAAAAGCCAGACCCAGATGCTTTTTGTTGTCAAACCATTTCACTTCAGTCATTGTGGAACTATAACAAGCTTTATTGCACATTTGTCCACACAGAACTGATCATTTTCTCCTTATGATTTTGAATCTCTTTTGGAGAACATGAATTCAGGAGTATGGGAATATGTATAATACAGAGATGCATTTTCAGGCTAAAATCAAAGGAAACTAGAAAAATGTGAATGGAGTACAAGTTACTTTTTCTGTTAAAAAAAAATCAAATTCAGAGTGCATGTGGAGTAACTTTAACTTTGATTTTTCAACCCCTGATGCAGTAGGAAAATGTGTTGATTAGCTTCTTTATTTCAAATGCAAAATCTCTGTAATCGTCATAATAAAGGCATTGTTGCTGCTTTACATAAAAGTTGAAAACTCAGAATGTCTTATGTGTACACTGATTTTTTTCTTTCTTACAGCTCTGCCAATATCTGCCGTGCTGAAATGTTTTAATTTTTGAATTTTCTTCCTTTTTATCTTTGTTTTCTCTGTTGCTGCTTTTTCTGTGACACAAGCCTTTCATTATAGTCACTCTTCTTTTTTCCTTCCCCACTTCTTTCTTTTCCTTTTTAAAGCCATGAGAAGCCGATCCATTGGTGAATGTGCTCTGCCATCGGCCTATATACGCAGTGCTAAAAGTGCTCCTGTTCTGATCCATACTTCCAAACCCTTCTTGCCTGATATTGTTCTCACTCCCCTTTCTGATGAGCTTTCAGGTAGTGCCACCTCTGCTAATTTCTGCACCCCCTTTATCACTTTTTTAAACCTTCTGCTTTCAAATTCTGCTAAACCATTAAATTTTTCAAAGTAAAAATACTTTGGGGATGGTGGGAGAGGGGAAGAGATTAAGAATTAATATTTTGAGTTTTGTAAGATACCATGCTATTTTACAATTCATTCTGGAACTGTTAGAAGTTAGTGCTGTGCCAATGTTTACTATCATAAAAGAGAAAATTTGAGAAATCTCTCCGCTTTTCCAATTTATTGGTAAGCAGCAATATAATACCTGTCTACCAGAGAGTACAACTAATCTAAAATTTTTATTTTTGATGAGTGAGAGAGGGAAAGGAAGAACTTAATTTTACTTTAATTTGCCATTTACATCTTTCTGTGTAAATTTTTTAATTCAGTGTCGTAGACGTTGTGTGAACAGCTATGATGATACACTTTAGCTCCCATGAAGAAAGAATTTGGTATCATGTAATATGCTTTAGAGTATGAATTTTTTCATTACTGTATAAAACCATGAAAAAAATCTGTAGTGTAGAATTCTCAAGTGCGATGTTTTGGTGTTATTTTCCAAATGATCCGTTTTTTAGGATTGGAGTTTTCCTCAACATTGTTTGGTCCAGCAGGGTGGTTGGCTGCAAGCTGGACAGTAGCTTACTTTGGATACTTTTCTCTGAACAAATAGATTCAACAACTAGAATTAGCACAGACTTAAAAAATGCATGTTTTCTGATAATATAATTTCTCCAGGTATTACATAGGTATAACTTTGTAATGTATTAAGACTGACAGTCATATTATGCCTTTGTATCAGTGAGTGGGAAAAAAAATGAAAACACAGTGGGAGGACTACATATAATCAAAGTGGCATACAAACATAAGGACTTCATGACAATAATGTTTTTATGAAAGTTTTTTTTTTCTTTTCTGTCTCTCCTGCCTGTCTTTGTTACCCAAGAAGTACCAAGAACTGTATTTTCATAACTGTATTTTGTCATGTGTCATGTGTCACATAATTTTTGTTGTGGAACAGAAACTTGGTGCCTTAGTATTCAGGCTGAAAACATTATCAAGAAAGTTCAAAGAACCAAATCTAGAGAGACCCGACTTTCACAATGAACAATTACAAAGTATTTGAATGTAATTCTTGACACCACAAATAAAATTTAATAAAATACAAAATATATGTAATAATTAATAAAAGTATGAGTACAAAGACTATCTCTTCAGAGATACAAGTGATTATAACTTAGAAGATAGATTTTATAGGAGTGATGAACATGAACGGTTTATTAGAAAATGAATCCTAACCTGGCCATAGCATTGTTGGAAACAGTCAGTGCATAATGAACACCTTAAGAACACCCATAAAAGGGTTATGAGCTTTTATATATGAGTGAACTATTATTTCATCACATAATCACTGATACTTTCTTAAACAAAGCAAAAGGGCTTTTGTGATCAGTTTTATCATCCATGTTTCTGAAAAGTCCTGACTTGCATATTACTTCTGATGTGTTCCATGACCAGATGGCTCTCTTGCAATTATCCTATGTGTTATACTCATCCAATCCAAAAAACTGCATGACTAGTGTAATTATAAAAGCAAAGTGACATTACAGACCTTTGCACTTTTATCATAGAAAAAGTCCTAAGCCCTTCCTGGTTTTGATGTCTTCTCAAACAGATGGGTGTTGCAGCAGCTTCTTGATGTGCCCAAGAAACTTGAACATTGCCAGAAAACTAAAAAGCTCTAGTGAAAAAAAGCAAGCTGTTAAGAGTGTTGATGAGGAAGTAGCAGAGAAAGGGAGACCCTGTCCACTGGATCAGAGTGCACTTTGCTCTTTTAATTTTCTGCATTTTTAATTGTGCTCTCTTCCCATTTTTGTTGTTTTTTTTTAAACATGAAGCTTTATCACTTTCCTTGCCTTTTCTTCTTACATTGAAAGTACTGTTTTCTGAAAGCCTTCTGTTTCCAGATGTACAGCATGTAATTTGGGAAGTAACCAAATTGTTTCTATCATAAGTGTGTTCTAGGTAATGAATAATGTTTAGCTAGTTGTGACAGCTGTTTGTCTTATTACAAGATTATATGAATATCCCTGTTATCTAAAATGACCTTATGGTTCAACACAATTTGAAGAAGAGGACATTTCCAGAGTAATAGAATGCCTAATATTAAGTTTTTGGAAGTAGTATTCAGCTTCATTTTAGCTGTGAAACTCATCATTGAAAGGTGGACCCACTGAACACTGGTGAATATGGACAGGTAGTTTAACAGAAAGCGTTTTTGACCAAACTTTTACCTTATTTACTGCATATTAATTTTCAAGAGTAAGGCAGAAAACCTGATTTTAATTTGTGAGACATAATTTGAAGATCAGTCGGTAGGTTGATAAAACATACTGCAAAAGTTCAATATTGACATCCAGTCATCTAGCATCATAGAGGATGCTTTTCCTAGGACTGTAATTCCTTCATGTAGTTTCTGTTATGCTGTATTTCCATGTGCAGAATATTTGCCACTTTTCAAATAGTTCCGGAAAGTGGAAGTGATTTATGCTTTAAGGTGTTTAGCTAGTAAAGTCATTTACTATAGTGTATCTGTTGCAAATCCACAGTATTTCTAAAAAGGACTTCCCTTTAGCCTGTTACAATCAGCGGAAATCCAGTCTTACACATTTACAAAATAACTAGTGAAATGACCATTCATTCTGGAACTGTTGGGGATTTTCAGGTACAAGACCTGAAATAAAGTGTCAATGAAATGTAGGCAAGATTTCTACAAATGAATTACTTGCAGATGGAAGATTTTTCCTTTTCCATTGGTACTAAAAGAGTCAAGTATTAACATGAAAGGAAGATGCACATTATGCTTTTACAACCTTACTCCCAAATCATTAAGTAATCTTTAAGATGAAATACAACATCGTAATAATTGTACAGTCAGTATAGCTGTAATTATTCTTTAATCCCAGAAACTCACAAGAATGCCTGTATTCTTTTAAAAAAACCCCAACAAACTATTGAAAGCTCAGAAGCAAAACATGTTATTTTTTCTCCACTTCCCAAACTGACTTTGCATGATGAAATATAAACCCAGTGTTATACAGAGATCCTCTATTTGTACTCTTGCTGTCTTGTCAGAATGTGTCTCTTCATGAGTTTGTATTTTAGCATATCTGTCTCACACTTGATGCTGAAAAGCTGCTTTCTCTTTCTGCCTTCTAGCAGCAAAAGGGAGGCAAGGTTGATTGAGGAAAGTTGTGATTGTGTGAGATTAGCCAGATGTACCAATTTCAACCTTTTCCTTACTGTGCCACATGAGGAGCCAGGGCAGTGTTTCTCCTGTGCAGGGTCAGATACACAGGGTCAGCCGGTTGGCACAGGGTTGCAGTGTACAAACCCCTTGGGAGTTTGTGGTATCCCAGTCTGACTGTATACCTGTGTGCAAGGGTGAGCCCTGATTGGGAAGGAGCAGATCATTTGGGTTTTTAAATATTGTCTGTGTTTTCAGTACTGGTATTGCAATAACATTTTTAATTTCCTTTGTTTCTTCCTGTTCTACAAAAAAGAAATCTTTATTGGCTCAAGCACATGTTTGTTTGAAGATGTGTACTTGTATGTGCTTGTCATGAATATGTGAGCACCTAAGATTAATTCTGGATCAACATTGAAATGAATCTAGCTGAATTTATTTCAATGCGTGGAGCTGCTTTGTGTGCATTGTGAGTTCTCTGTCCAATTATTTTTAACATCCTAGAAGGTCATGATCACTGCATGCATGCACAGCATGGGATTTCTAGGTTGCTGCTTTAGATAAGGTTGCGTTTATAATAGATTTGAAAATGCATACTGAGGGCTCAAGATGAGATCACTGTATCTTAGCTGCATGTATTAATCCCATCATGCGTATTTTTGCCAGAATCCTGTGGTCCTTTCTTTGCAGCTGTAAGAAATAGCTTGAGACTAAGTTAGCATAACCTCTGTTAATGTCTGCCTAAGTCAATAGGGAGTTTGAAATAACACTTCCAGCTAGAGAGAGACACGATTCAGAGGGTGTTAATTCATGTAGTTAGTAATAAGTTGAACAAGAACAATGATGGGAATTTTGTTGCTTATCAAAGCTGAAGAGAAGAGGAATTATAGATTGTGTTGTATTAGGTGACCTTTCAGTTCATGTTTATTTTCTGAGATAGATTGGATGTCTGTTCTCTTTTTAAACATAGGTCTCTCAATTTCCTGTCTGATAGCTTCTTTACAGTTCAGTAAACTGTAAAGAGGTCAAACTCTTTCAAATTTTACTTTCTTTGAAAAATTGAGCATGGAAATAGTACTTTTCATCTTCTTGGTAAGAAGATGAACACTTTTTTGGTTAACTACAGACATATCTCGTTCCTCTGGTTTATATGCTTTGTACAGAAGGAGAATATGAGAAAATACAGCTCCATCTCGTAACATTCTCAGAAAAGTGCAAGCTCAAAACAGGTTTTAATGGGACTTCAGATTATCAGTGTTCAATATAATTGAAATATAGAGAGATCAATGAAGTAATAATTTGAAATACTTAGTAATATTTTTATATTATATTTAGTAATAATGGAAATATTTTAAAATGTAATTACATACATAGTTACTTTATTTTAGCTGTAATACATCAAATTAGGGGAGGGAAAAGGGCCTAAATTTTGTTGTGATATTATGTAAATTCACCATTGCAGTCCTGAAGTTAAACCCTCTAGATAGAACATCAAGGTAAGTCTGTTTATTGTGGCAAATAACTCTTGCTGATGTTCATTTAAGCTGTTTACTGCTATTCCTGAATTTGAAAGCATCTCTACAACTTTTTAAGTAGCAGGTAGTATAAAATTAATCTAGGGAATAAAGGATTCGTTCAAAGAGGAACCAAAAGAAAATTGAGTAAACTGGTTTTACCTTGCTGTTTAAGTGCTTATTTCATAAAAGGACTGGAAGGGATAGTTAGTTGAATTGTAAGGGATATTTAGTCTTGCCTACAGTGGTAATTTGATAGTATATAGTATTCTTATAACATAGTAGGAAATCTGAAGGTTGTTTATATTTATGGATGATGTGAAATGAGCTGAAGAGACTTCTTTACAATTCCTGGGTGATTCATGTTGAACTGCAGGTTTCATTATAGTTAACTATGATTTGAACTGACACTAACATATTAAGAGTCTCAACAGAATCTGGAAGGAATCACTAATTGAAGTGATAATAACAAATTCTGGTCTTTTCATAAACGAAAGTGGGTTTACTCTAATGTTAACTGTTGTGAGGCTGCAGGATGTTTTTTGGTGTTAGAGTACTTAAATCGGTAATTCTCCTAAATGTTACGTTTGCCTGAATAAAACTGGAAGAAGGGGAGGTAAACCTTCATTAGGTATTTAGTTTCATATTTCAAGATGAGAGACAAAACGTCCTTCTAGGGGAAAAGGGTTTATCTTTAAATTGTCCATTATGTATAGTCATCTTTTCTGTATAGGGCCAGCTTTTCCTTGCCATTTAAAAGCTTTAGTCCTTAGGTGTATGCTATAGTACATATCCCACAGAAATTATAATGATGTGATAGTATTCTTCTGAGATGATTTGCCACTTCAATAAACAAACCCAATTTTCCGAAAAACATCCTTGTTGTCTTTGGAGTTGCCCATTTTTCTAAAGATGTAAATTCCACAAAGGAGTACTGCTGTTCAGCTAATTTGTATTCCAGTAACCATTTCCTGAACAAACTAGCTGGAGTAATATTGGTTGAATTATTGAACTTATTGGCACAGCTCTAGCTTTAACTGTATTTCCAAACGTTCCATGACCTCACTGTTTGTTCTCATGCATGTTAACATTTAAAACTGTGTTCTGATGGTCTAACTCATTTATATTGCATTCTGTACTGGATATTATGTGCGTGTGTTTTTAACACTCTAGTGTTGGAAAAAATATTTTTGTTTTACCTAAGAAAACAAGGTTCTGGATTTTTCTGTCTTTTAAAATCACGTAATTAGGATGTAGTGGTAAATATATATTGTCTCTGTGTGTAAATTTTTGTGCATGTTACATATACTTTTTTCCTACAGACATTGATGATGCACAAATTCTTCCACGTCCACCTCGAGTCAGACATTTTTCTCAGAGTGAGGATGCTCCAAGTGAAGTTTTTGGTGCATTAAATGAAGAACAGCCACTGCCACGAAGCAGCAGCACCTCTGACATCCTGGAACCATTCGCAGTTGAACGAGCCAAAGGTGCAGTTCCTGTCATTGACAGTTCATCCCATCATGCTCCAAGCTTACAGAGTTCCACTGAGACCTCTTCAATGCATAGATCCACTGAAAGCCATATCACTGATACAAATAGCAGAGAGTCCTCCTTGGAAGTTGGGGATAGTATTTATGACCATCTTTGTCATTTAATAGGGCCGGTAGAATTTGCAAACACTGCCTTTGAACAAAGCCAGTATGTTGACCTTGAAGGTGAAGATGATCTCCTTTCCTCTCTGAGAGAATATCTTACTAAAGAAAAAGAAGAACTTTGCGGTAACTTTGAGATAGATAAATGTGAGGCTTCTGCTCATGAAGTTGATACATCAGTAAGTAGGACCGATAGATTACCACTGGACGGATTAGAAAATAGAGATCAGACTGGTCAATGCACAACTAGCAACACTGGTACAGAAAGAGCTGATAGCACAGACCTGCAACTAGAACAAAACCCAAGTGGCTTTATAAGTAATATTGCACCTACTCAAGTAGACTTTTTTACAAGAAATCAAGCGCTCAATAAAGCTAGACAGTTAGATATTGATAAACAATATGAAAATGTGTTTGATCATGGGTCAAGTAGCCCTAACAGCAAAGAAGGGAAGAGATATCTGTACAGGCAAGCAGCCACTGAAACTGATGTAGATTTAGTTGTGGAAGCACCAGTAGCTGAAAAGCATAGAAGTGCCCAGTTTAATGAAAAAGTGACCAACTCGCGTATTGTCCATGCAAAGAAAATTCTTCCTAAAGCACAAGTTGATCCTCAAATGCCTCACATCACAGGCACAAGCAAACTGGCACCAACTAAAAGAAGTATATCTGAAACTGTAACTCATAGGGCCAAAATCATGAAAATAACAACTAAAAAAAGAAACAGCGTTCATGTTACTTTTAGGCCATCTACAGAATCGGTTCAGTTTTACAATCCTCTTGAGAACAAAGAGGCTGCTTGGAAAGCAAGACTTCGTAAACTTGGTGGCTTCAGTAGTAGCAGTAGTGGTAGCAGCAACAGCAGTACCAGTGCAAGCAGTAGCTCATCAGCTGCCACAGAGCTGGTTAGACCTGGAATATATAGACATCTAGATGCAATCAGTGCTGCTTCAGCTGGCAGCAAACAAGTTAAGGAATCTACAGAAGCTCAAGCAGCTGTGTTGCAGAAAGAAGGCCTTGCAGTTAGTCAGCTCCAGTATCGTAGTGCTTTTAGAGCATCAGGTCAGGAGTCGGCACAACAGCAGGGCTCCCTGGGTGGTGTTTATAAAACTGTTGTACATGCTCTTTCGAAGCCGAAGGCAAATGTTTCCCCACAGAGGCAGAACAGAATGCCAGCAGAGGCTCCACTGAGGGATCTGTACAGTCATGTAATGGGCTATTTTGGAAGGAAAGCTGCAGGTGAGCACTAACAGTGTGCAGAGCGCAAAAGGAGAAAGGCAGCACCAGTTTGGCTTAATGCAACTGAAGCAAGCTCTGATAAGCAATCAAAAGGCTTTGGGATGATCACTGCTTTCCCTGTTTGGTTATGCATGCGCCTATAGCCAGCTGATTTTTCTCCCAGCATAAGTTACATTTACATACTTTAAAATACTAATTTTTCTTTTCAAGATATTTAGTTGAACCTCTTTGCTGCTGAAGATCATCAGGTTAGGGAGGAGGAAGAGACAATAAATGACCTAATAAAGGATTAAGCCTTGAGACTTTTGAATTTTCATCTACCATGCAGAGCCTTCAAATTAAGCCTACTGAATGATTGGCAATGCATATTTTATCAGAATGTATTATTCCACTCTGAGTATAGTTTTTTTTGTCAGAAGGACCTGGCTC
Organism: Petroica traversi; assembly: GCA_025920805.1. NCBI lineage: Eukaryota > Metazoa > Chordata > Aves > Passeriformes > Petroicidae > Petroica > Petroica traversi. The sequence continues at coordinate 22,043,002 of JAHLSL010000007.1, forward strand.
CCAACCAACTAGGTTGAACTAATTATATTTCTGGTTCATTTAGTGTGTTTTCTTCTTCCTCTTCATCCTCTTCCTCCTTTTCCTCCTCCAAACAAAAACAAAACCAAAAAAAAAGCCCCTCAAATTTATATTTGGAGGTAATTTTAGATAGTTTTTTAAAAATAGTCCAAAATAGCGATCTGCTGTTACTGGAACGATTTCATTACAGCAGTTCTCTGGGTTTAATTATAAGGTTTTGTTTGAGTCCGTTTCAAAACGTGTCATAGGCCTTCCTATATTCATTCATATAAACGGCTGCAGTTACATCTTGGCAACATCTTCCATTGCTTTCTTTTTTTCTTGGAATCATGGATGTTCGTGAAGGTCTTGTCATAGTCTTTCTCCTGCTAACTACGAGACCTCTGTGGACTGATGAAAAAAGAAGGCTGCAACTCTAATATACATTGTCTTTGTTCACATAACCATAAAAGAACAATAAATAAACTTTCAGCAGTAATGCAGGTTTTCTTTTTTTCCCCATTGTTATGCTGGCATGATTAACAGAGGGTTCTGCAATGCATCCTGCATCGAGATGTTAATGCCACCTGAGGGCAGTGTCTGTAAGCACAGCACCTGAGAGCAGTACTGTCACGGGTCTCACGAAAATGATTTGCTGCTCTTCAGAAACTAGACTTCTGAAAAAGAGATATCTAGGAAGCACCAATTTTAGAAGTACCTGTTATTTAAAATCCAGCATTTAACAGAACATTGTTAGAATAAACTGCACTGTGGTCTCATGAGATACTGAGGGAAAAATTTATATGAAGAGAGCATGAACTGGAATATTACTTGAAGTAATACATATTACTTTAAAAGCGATTGTCATTAGGTCAGGTGTAACAGCCACAGTTAAATATGAACAGTATAGTTACATCAAAAATATAAGACTAATAAAAGAGTGAACTTCATTAATTGTTCATAGCCACTGATCATCTAGAGTTAGAATTTTCATTCCATGTACTATGTACATTTATTATGTAGTATTTTCTTTGCACTATCCATACTAACTGTATACAGTGCCGCATTGCCATTTGTCATTAGTATCTATTACAGCCTAGTTTACTTTTTCCACTACATTGCTTTTCATTAGGAGTGCAATGAAGAAGGAGCTTGAAGGAATCACATAATTTTTTTAGAATTTGTTACTTACTTGAGATACGGAGGAAGAACATATGCTTTATCCTTAAAGCAAGCATTAACAACTTTGAGTAGTGCTTACCTATAAGCTTCCTGCTCTCAAAGGTGGAATTGGAAATCAACTAACCCCTGCTTAGTGGGAAGAAGAAGCCATACTAATTCTGAAAGTAGAATCTGCTTTAAAAAAGGGGACATTCTTAAAGTGCATGTTCAGCAATTTTGATTTTTAAATTTCTGTTAATTAGCAGGTTTTTTCATTTGTTACACTTTGTTTTGAAAATGTCTTGGTGCATTCTTTACTATAAATGGTTGTTCATTTGCTTTTAGCTAATAGAGAGGACATGAGTCAAAAGCTGCACCCTATTGATAGTGATATTGGCAATAGCAATACAAATGTTCCTGACCTCATGGATGAATTTATAGCTGAGAGACTCCGCAGTGGTAATGCACTGGTAAGCCTTTACACTTCCTACATTTAATACTTAAGTCTCCATATATGTGTGAACTTGTCAATGACATGATAAATCAGTGCACTAAAAAATATTTCTTTGGTTTTTATGAAGCAGAATTAAGAATATTGTTTAATTATTCCCAATCTTCGGCATAGATTCTTGCCGTTTTATAAAATTTGTGTTTTCATATCTATTAAATGTCCTTCATGGAAGCATGAAATGCAGAAGTTACTGTCAGATGAATAGTCGCATTGAATTAATCAGCCTTAATTGCGCCTGCAAAGATATCTGTACATAAACACTTTCAGAATACTGGTTTAAATGTAAATTTGCAGTCCTCAGCATGGTATGTAATGAAGTAACATGCTGTAGTGCAGTACTGTTCTCTACAGGTATAGTCAATGCAAATGACTCAAAACTACCCAAATATATTTTTTTTCTTACGTTTTTGTATTGCACTTCCAGGTGTTGAATAATTTCTTGTAAAGTGCTCTGCTAATTGAACCAACTTTTCATATGCTTTCTTCCTACACTTTTCCAGAAGTGTCATGTGGTTTGGAATGGCATTCATAATAAGAAATTTTAATCAATTTTAAGTCAAGACTTTCTGGTTACTGTTGAATGCTTACAGAAGGAGACAACTGATTTGCAGAGATAAGTGCTTATTAAGTAGTAACAAAAGGGAAAATACTAAGAAAAATTTACAAATTAAGAACAGAATGGGTAACAATTTAAAGACAGTATTAATGGTTTTGTTCTTTTCTCTTAAAAGTTTTTAAGGTAGTTTTAAGACATCCTCCTGTAAGACATACTCCTATAGAAAATTGCCAGTAAGGAGTTAGTGGTAATAAGGGGCAGAAGAAAATTCTTCAAAGTTGCTAAAATAAATTGTTTATTTATCATCACCTTTTATAAATAGCAAGAGAGGATCTGTAGAGTTTGTCCAAATGCTTATTTTTTTTCTCTTTTGTATTGAACTCATATTTATGAAGCTTGATTGTTGGCACAAAGTATTCCTGTTAGTAAGTCTTGAATTACACAACAAAATACTAACTTGTAGTCGATGAAAAAGGTTAACTTAGTCTGAAAATTAATGAAACCGAAATCATCATAGCTGGCTCCAGAAGAGAGAAAGGGAGGGATTACTCCTTGTTTTGAGAATTGATACTTTCCTCAGGTAGTAGAAAAGAGCTGAGATAAGTTTGAATAAATACTCTGAAACTACCATTCATTTTTTAAATTAGCACAAAGCAATACATATGCCTTCTTACAACACTACCAACTTACTAAGATTAGTTTTAGGTTGCTATATCTCTTGAATGCTAAAAGCATATGAAAAGCTTATTAGTCTGAGTTAGCCTCTAATTAGTAGAGTAGTAAAAGAATGCAGAACTGGCTGGACCTAGTGTAAGAAGAAGGCGTCTTTAGTCTCATAATGCATACAAATTTCAAGCCATTTCATGAAATGGCTTTTCTACTTTGATATCTCTTCCCTATTTGTCTGTGGAAAAATACACCTTAAAGAAAGACTTCAAATAGACCACCACCTTACTTGTACATGAGCAAATCTGCAAGCCTTACTTCCGTTATATGTGTTCTTTTGTGTTCCAAACCACTACCAAAATGATGTTTTAATAGTAAGAAGATTAATGAGTGAATTGATAAATGAATTTGCTCCTTCTATAAATGAAGTTTTTTATTATAGCATGGTGACCATTGCATCTGAAAACAGGGTTAACAAGTTTTCTTTAGTTATTTAGACGTAATGTACTTCTTAACTGTTTTTCTCTCTCATGTCTTTCCTACTATGTGGCCCATGCTAATCTGAATCCTAGCCTTTTAAGATATGTGTCCAAAAATCCACTGTGCAAATGAAATTTGTATTTATGAAATTTTGTGACTGCATGGGTTCTTCATTTGGGGGATTGGAAAGTCTTGGTATTTAGTATGGTGGCAATTTCTGGTTTAGGTACTTCAGAACTGTTTGTTACATTCTGCCTTCAGCAAATGTGGGATTGCTTTTTCCATTTTATCTAAATACGCCATCCAAGGTTGTATGGTAATTTATGTATCTTCAATGTTTAGAATGTGACAAGAAGAGGAAGCAGCCCTGGCAGCCTGGAAGTTCCTAAAGACCTTCCTGATATACTGAACAAGCAGAACCAAATGCGTCCTGTGGACGACCCGGGCGTGCCTTCCGAGTGGACGTCGCCTGCCAGCGCGGGCAGCAGCGACCTCATCAGCTCAGACAGCCACTCGGACTCCTTCAGCGCCTTCCAGTACGAGAGCCGCAAATTTGAAAGCAAGTATATTTTTCCAAAAGTAGTAGCAGTTTTGGTTAATGCATCACAAATTCCCTTTGTTTTGGTTGTTGGGTTTCCCGCCCCCCCACCCCGGTAAAGTTGTATGCCAGCAGTTTTCTACAGAGCGAGATTATTTTGATTTTCCAGTGAAATCATTAGCAAGTTAATGGAGCAAGAAAAGTTCTTAGGAGAGGCTATTGTTTCTTTAGTATAACAAAACAAAAGAGCACTGGAGTATTACTGTGCAAAGAGGAGAACATGATTTAACAGAAGTTAGAAAGCAATATTGACTCCTCTGTGGAGCGTATCCATCTTTTTACACAAAATATAAAAATTAAAGCTTATTTATTTTGGAAATTATTTTAATTCTTTTGAAAGTAATTAGGTCAAACTCAAAGAAGGCCTTCTGGTATTTTTACAGTGGACTTTGTGTACCTGTAAATTAATCAAGATATTAAGTATAATATCATGGTAAAATTAGTATACTTTGTTAAAATTAGTGTGCTTTGTTTAATAACATAATGCTTTTCATTCATTTTATTTATCCATTCCTGCCCTTGTTTAACAGAAGGGGTCATTAGGGTTTCTAGCAATTATGACATCATGTGTTATGTACAATAAAAATAATATTTATATAGTAGAATTTTTGGAAACAATTACAATTTTTATATGTGTCTCCATTATGCAAATAAGTGATGGTATTTAAACCTACATTTCAGCCTGACATTTTTTTCATTAGTGTTGAGGATAACATTTGTTAGAGTATCATTTGCTGTAATATTTTTAGTTTAAAGTTAGTGCTTTTACAAGGTTGAATATTTCTTCCAGCTTGTAAATTTTACAAATAAATTCCTTAATGTATTATTCCAGGAAAAAGAATATTCAAAATAGTCAATACTTTCTGCAGTTGGATTTTATTTAGATTTTGTAAGAGTGTGTTGGTAGCATAGAAGATGCCCATACAAAGTGTCTGTTTACTCTGGAGGTCCTGGCCCTCTGGGTTTTATTCATATTAGTGATATTTTTATGTTCTAAGTTAATACAAAGATTTCCTCATACAGATTTCAGCTTTGGCACTGAGGCAGGGACGCCAGCTTCTACTGACATTGATGCGATTTCAGGACAGCAGCAGAGTGCTGAGGAGCAAGAAGTGGCCAGTCTGACTACACTCCACATAGATTCAGAAACAAGTAGTCTCAATCAGCAACCATTGTCTGCTGAAGCTGCAACTATTACTGGTAAAGTAGATAGAAAAATAAAAAAAAGTATTTCAGAAATTTTTCACCCACCCTGAAGAATGCAACTTCCAGCTTCTGCCAAGAATCTATATTCTGTTTAAGATGATTCTTTTATTTCTGTTATTTCTTGATTGCTATTGAAAAGTAATATGTGAAATAATGTTAAGTGGAAAACCTTTGTCTGATTTAGTTACCCATGGTCCTAAATGTATTTTAAACCTTTCATTATCAAGGAGAAACTATTACCACATAATGTATTTTAGATGTCTTACAAATGTCCTTCTTTCACTGGTAGTTAATTAATTTCCATGAAATGTTTTTGCTTTGGAAGGTTTTCACAGTGCTTGTTCAAACCAGTGTATCACACTGAAGTATCTTGGGATTCTTTTATATGCATCCATCTTAATATGCCTTTATATTGTCTGTTGTGTAACTGAGAGCTTTTATTATGCAAATGTTAGTTATTTGGCCATGTAACGTCACTTTTCATTTGTATAACTGTAAAGTGATGCAGTTAACTAAAACTGAATGGGCTCCTGTCTGAAAGAGAGGATGCTTCTCTATGAGGATGATCTGAAAGAATGGTCTCTTGCTAGATTTTATATATGAGAAGTGAAGATATCCATAGTCATTTCCATACTCCTTGTTCCATAGCTGATATACGCCACCATTCCTGTTACAACTGCAGTTGTAACAAGTAACAAGTTGCAACAAATACTTGTATTTCTGTGAAAGCTTATACCCTATATATTGTGTCCTGTTCTCTGTTAGAAATCAAACTTAGAATTTTCAGAGATATGGAAAGATATCTTTACTTCTTCTACCATAATTTTCACTTTTTAAAAGTGCCATTCTGCTGAAAGAACCATGGTATTAGCTTTCATGGACGTTGTTCAGCTTGTTCCACAATGTTCAGCTTGATTTGTCTTCTCTTCATTTTTCTCTTTGCTGTATGCTGTTGAAAGTCTTTGCTGTAGATCTGTTCTTTTTCTGATTGTTTGTATGTTTTCATATGTTAATAACTTCATTACTGTTTGGTAATCTTGTCCAAGTGTGCACTGTAATTGTATTGATAAGGTTGCAGTTGGTGACTGAGTTGTCCATTGAGAGATTTTGTGGTTAACTCTTCTTGCTTGGACCACTGTTTTAGAGAGGCAGCTCTTGTGTGTCACATGCATTTAGCTGGGTTTCCTGAGGAAGCAATACTTGTGCAGTTGTATTGTCTGTCTCTGACTGCTCCATGCTCCCAACAGTATTGGAGCCTATTGTCTAATTTTTGCTAAGTTGACATATAAGAAGACAGAAGGATGTTATTTTCTTTGATGTTTTATGAAAGATAGGCAGCTGTCTAGTGAAAATTGCATGTATGCAGGCTCTCATGTTGGAAGCTGCAATGTGAATTTCTATATTAGATGCCAGCAAAGCAATGCAGAAACTCAACCTCAAAACACACTCATAATAAATAGGTTTTCAGTGGTTCTGCTGTTCAGAAAACTGCTCTTTCTAAATCTGAAGGATTTTGGAAGGAATTCTTTCTTTTTGTTATATGGGCATTACTTCATACTGTAAGTAAATGATAAAGTTGACTATTGGCTGCTATTTGCTAGTCCGAGAAGAAATTGTACCCTTGGGAGTCTCAGTCAAAGTCAGATCTACATATGCTGGGGTATCTTTTAATGACAGACTCCTATAGTTCTGCAAATTTTCCATAATTGTTTCTGTCCATTCTCTTCCATCATATGAAGATCTCTTCCCTCCTTCCTCTGCTCCCTGCTTTCCCTGCCTGCTCTTTCTTTCTGTCTCATTCCCTTTCTTTCCCTCTTTATCCCACTCTTTCTCAATTTCTCTGTTCCCCATCTCTCTTGCTTCTTTTTTTTAACTACTTTCATCTGTCCCCAACTAATGAGCAGAATGGAAATGAAGGAAGAAAATTCTTCTTTGAGCATCTTTGAAGGGTGTATTTTACATTATCTCTGTAAACCTGTGGTAAACTAGAGGACAGCAGCAAGACAGGATTGTTATCTGTTGTGTGAAACAATAGTTTTGTGTGTGAAGCAGTGTCTCTCTCTCCTGCATACAGGTGTTGATTTAAATTGATAGTTAGAGCTTCATTGTCTTAGCCATTTAAAGGAGATGGAGACCTTTGTAGTTTAACAATGTAATAAAGATTGTTTACTGCAATTTCTGTTCTGATAACAGTGATAACATTTTGTGTCAAGTTCTTCAAACAATTTGTTCTCTTTATTAGAAAGAACACTTCTCTCAAATGAGAAGTGTTCTTCAATTATTCTCACAATAATTGGGGAAAATTACTATTTTAAAAGACTCAGTTTTCAATTGCTGTCCCTAAAGTTCACTTTCTCACTAATACTGAACTTCACACATAATATTTTTTGTCTCTGTTACATTTATCTAATATTTAAAATTAATAGGAATTCTTCTGTTTTAATATGTGCTGATGTGTAGAAAAGTCTGTGATGAATATTCGTTCTCTTTTTGTCTGCCATGTGACTGTTCTGGCTAAACTCAGCTATTTCTAAGGGTCTTTAGACAAATTCAGGATGTGAAACATAAGATAGTACAGAAGAAAATTATGAGTACCTACTCCCTCTCCACAGATCACACAGTAGAGACCATATAATTTCCTGGAAAGGGTGTGCAGAGACAATCACAGAAAAATGCCCTTGTAGCACTGTCATTCAGACACTTGTGATTTCCTGGTTTAGAGGAAATAACACTCCTCTAACTATACAGAACTTTCCCATCATATGGATTTTCTCAGCTCAATCAGTAGATAAACACCAAATATTATCAGTTATTGGTTTGAGCTTTTATTTATAAATTAACTTGCATGTATCCATAATTCCAGGAAAATTTTTGCCTGAACATTTTGCTAGTGAGAAATTTAGGTGAATGAATGTTATGAGAAATTTGGCTGATTCAAAACACTGAAAGTACTGCAAAACAAACACATTTAGAATTATTTGGACCTAAACAGAGGTTTGCTAGTCCACTTACCTGTCTGATTTTGATGTTCATCTTCCAGCTTTTCTGCATGTACTTCGTTTTCTTTCAGAACACCACTCACAGGGAGATGTGCTTACTGTTTTATATCTTTTCTTGGCCCAATTTGATATATAAAAGCAGCTCAGTTTTCTGTTAATGCTGTATTTAGACGACATTTCAATAGCGCAAGAAAATAGAAAAGGCTTTTAAGGTAACTGTTAAAAATTGCATTTGCAGGCTCTGAAAGTGCTTCTCCAATCCAATCTGCTCTTGGATCCCGATCACAGACACCCTCTCCTGCCACTCTTCATGCAGATCATATTGAGCAGAAGGATCTGCAGCTGGATGAGAAGCTCCACCACTCTGTTTTACAGACGCCAGATGACCTAGGCAATATCTGGAATAGAAAATACAAACCTGTTCTTTCTTTCTTTCTTTCTAATGCAATGTAGTGAAGTAGCTAGTATCACATGAGTTGTAAACAATCCTGTACAAGGCTATTTCATCTGCACTTCAAAAAATATTTAATTACAGTGATTTGTTTTAAAAGATAACAAAAACCTATTGCATTTTAATCTGCATTTCATTGGAATTTTTAGCAGGGGATTGATAGTCCACCTTTTTATAATTGTTTTTTTAATTCTTTAGAATTGTGACAGCTTAATCTAGAATGTGGTCCTGCCATGGACGATTTTATCATTGATGTACAAATAATAAGACATAATTTCAATAATCTCATCATTTCTCCTTGCAAGTTTGGTTTGTTTCCTTTTAATTTTTAAACCAATTTGTAATTATATCAGTTATCTTAGCTATCAAATTCTAAGATATGTTCTCTTTCTGAATACAATGTGCACATTTCTCCCTTATTTGATCTCATGGAAACAAAGGAGTGTCTGCTATGTATTTCAGACCCTATTTCTTTAAGTAGCCTACTGATGTAAAGAAATATTGTAATTTTGCTTTGCACTTTAAAATCTACCGCCTAGAAACCAATACTGTCTCTACTGCAGTGGCCCAGAAGTTCAAAAGAAGAGGCTATGTGATTAGGTTGAATTCAGATTAAATTTTGATTTGGTATGCCTGTGGGAGCTACAAGATTTTTAGAAGATCCCAGAGAATTATCCACCTGAGGGGGTGGAAAGAAGATTCTGAATGCCTGGCTCATTATCTTGTTTTTTGTGGCTTTCTAGGTAGTTAAGCATGACCTGAGTAGACTTGAGCCACCATAATCTGTTGAAGTCTAGGTTAATCATCTTCCACCTAAAAAAGAATGTTTATTTGTATAGTGCTGATGTGTGGAAAGAGCTAGGTAGGTGTTAGGACTGTGCTGTTAAGTTACTGAATGTTGCCTCCCCACTCATACAAGTTTACTGTTTAAAGGACAACAGCTAGTGAGAAGTTTACTTACACTTTTCTCTTCAACTTGCAATAACATGCTTTCCTAGTAGTTTCTAAGAAAAGTTGAAAGATAATTTTACCTGAAAGCAGGCAAGTGGAGTTCTGGAGATCCACTGACTTCAAAGAATTTAAGAAAATACTTACAAAAGGAGTGGCCTTTCTAGGTCCATCATACCTATATTAGACTTCCAGCAGTGACCTTAAATGTTATTTAATAAAAGAATATAAGAAACAGGACAATTCTTCCTCTACAGAGTTTATAATAGACGAAGCTTAGCATATATAGTGTTGAGCTGGCTGAATGGGTAAAAAATAGCTTATTCTGAATGCCCAATCTTTTAGTTTTAAGAAGACTGTATTTAACAGTGGTGTCAGAACTTTACCCTCTCTGTAGAGGTAAATCTCACTATACTTTTTTCTTCCATTACAGAAACTAGTGAATTCCCTTCAGAATGTTGCAGTGTGATGGCTGGGGGAACACTTACAGGGTGGCACGCAGATGTTGCTACTGTGATGTGGAGGAGGATGTTAGGAATTCTGGGAGATGTCAACAGCATCATGGATCCAGAGATTCATGCCCAGGTTTTTGATTATCTGTGTGAACTGTGGCAGAATCTGGCCAAGGTAAAAGAACTGAACCTTTTCTCTAACCTGACCTATTTGGGCAGGATTTTCAAAAAGAGGAAAACACCACCTTATATATTTCCCCTAAATAATTCTTTTTCTGTTTTGTTTTTAATACAGATAAGAGACAATCTTGGTATTTCAACAGATAACCTAACTTCACCATCTCCCCCAGTTTTAATTCCTCCACTGAGAATTCTAACACCATGGCTCTTCAAGGTAAATTTGAGCACTAAACTGGGAAACAGACATAAAAGTTAACATTAATGTAGAAGAGTGTTTAATATAATTTTTTAATTTATTAATGATAAATATTGTTCTAAAACTGTAGGCAACAATGCTGACTGATAAATACAAACAAGGAAAGCTACATGCTTATAAGCTTATTTGTAAGACAATGAAACGAAGACAAGATGTTTCTCCAAACAGGGATTTTTTAACCCATTTCTACAATATAATGCACTGTGGACTTCTTCACGTTGATCAAGTAAGTTAATTACAAAATTCAAGATAATATGAATGTTATAACTGAAAATAAAATTTTCAAAAATACTCAGTGCATTTTTATCTGAGTAATTTAACTTTGTTTTTGAAATTAGTGCTGTGACTGATACTTTTTCTAAAATGAAAACTAATATATGATCCTCATATTCTTGGTTTTATTCAGAAATGCTTTTTTTGTAGTCCATTTCAAGCAAATATGAGGGCAGAAAAGGTAGTCTCTCATTTTTTATCAATTGTATGTTACAGATTGAAGTATGCAAGAAAGAGAAGGAAGCAGATCTCTAAAGTCTACTGTTCTTCTTACTTGCTCCCTGATGCAACAGTTTAGCTAGTAAATTGTGCTCACTGCATTGGAGGACTTTGTTTCTACAGCAAGTATAGGAACCAGCAAATTGAGATGTACTGAGTGTATCTAACCAGTGGGAGTAGACCTTTTTCATAGGTTTCAATATTAAGAAGTCTGAAAATATTGTATGGCTTAAAAATTCTTTAAAGGTTTGCATCAGAAGTGTAAAAGAGTTGGGTTTGTGAACTTTTTTGAGGGATGATTATAGGCATGGGGAAATCAAAGGTTGAAACAACCCTGTTTTCTTTAACTGGGAAGAATAGAATAAGTCCAGAATTATTCCACAGAAGACTTTGGGCAGGACAGTTCTCCAGTTTCTGTCCTCTAACAACCAGTAATGCTGCTGTTCTTGCTGGATTGAAGATCCTCCTATGACATAGTGCCATTTAGTTGGATATTACTACTAGTGTGTCCTGGTTTAGGGCAAATATTTAGGAGGAAACCTCTACAAGAACATAATATACTGTGCTGATTAACTACATGCCAGAAATGTTACGAAACACATTATCTTTCTTTAAATTTTAGTTCTCTGTGAGTATATATAAGAGGCTAATACTTTTTTTAAAGTTATAGTCAGGCAATACTTGCTGGAGAGGATTAAGTAGTTGTTAAGGGATAATAGCTGGTTGTCTCACTATATTTTTTCTGTACCTATTCAAATGAATGGTAATCAGTTACAGAACTCTTAAAAGCTGACTGAAAATTAATATATGAACTATTGTCCAATCTTAAATTGATCTATAAAGTATACCATTGCTTACTTACATTAATATGAGTATACTTAAGGAATTTATCTTTTTATGCTACTCTTCTCTCACTAATGAGTGTCTTATTGGCCACAATGAGATTTCTTTCTCACATTTTTACTTTCTACCTTTGATAAATACCTGGCCTTTTTCATTCATTTTTCATCTTGATTCGTGTTGATACTCTTCCTTTTTTCCCCTTTTCCTTCTGCGAGGATATTGTCAATACAATCATCAAGCACTGCTCTCCTCAGTTCTTTTCACTTGGTTTGCCTGGTGCTACCATGCTTATTATGGATTTCATTGTAGCAGCAGGAAGAGTGGCTGCTTCTTCTTTCCTCAATGTAAGTATTCATCAGTTAATTCTCATTTATGGGTAAGGAAGAATTTGAGAGAATACTGAGCAGTATATTTTTCCTTGACTAGTGTGTTAAATTGATCCCAGAATTCAATGTAGTGGTCATCAAATACAGATAATGTTAGTGATTTATTCTAGAACACTACACATGCCTCTCCAGAAAATATGTGAAGAATGCAAAAATTACTGTTGAAGCAGAGAGTCTTCTTTTATTTTAGAGTTACAAAAATTGTGACTGCCATTTTTCCATGTTTGAAGATATTTTAAAGTAAATGTCCATTTTGACTATGATTTCATTTTAAAAATGTACTTACTCCACCATATCTCTGCTGTGAAATGACTTTTATGATCAGGCTTGAGAAGTCAAATGTGCTAGTCTTTGCACTATTTGGGGGTTTTTCCCATTTCTGATTTTTCTTAGGCAAGTTCAGCCTAGGTGCTATTGACCGTGCATGTTGTACTCTCTCAAATCCCCAACAGTCTCCTCCAACTGTCTGTGAATTTTGACTGTTTCTCCCATCAATCCCCCTCTAACCAGTTATGAAATCCAGACTCCCTCAATGTACTGTCTGAAGTCTCTGTCAGCTTTTTACACTGTAGCCTTTCCCGTTCAGCAATGCCTTATGTCAGATTTAGTAGTTTTCCACATACTGGTCAATTAGCTGAACCTAAGACCTAAGTCTAGTTAGCAGCACAGTCATTTGTCTGTAGTCTTAACAATTCCTCTGCCTCCTTTTGACTGACTTAGAAAATAAGAGCAGGAGTGTGCATGAGTCTGAGGGCCTGTGGTCTCTGTTTGCTCAGCTCTGCTGGGGCTCAGAATTTCCAGGAGAAAGGAAATAGCTGTGTACAATTTCAGCCATCGTTCTCTTTTAAGGCAGCTAGAAATGTCAGCTTCCTGATTGCAGTGAATATATTTCTTCCTACCTTTTTTTTTTTTTTCCAGGCACCAAGAGTTGAAGCACAGGTTCTTTTAGGATCTCTAGTCTGTTTTCCCAATTTGTATCGTGAGCTACCAGCTCTTCACCCAAATATTCCTGACATTGCTGTGTCTCAGTTTACAGATGTTAAGGTAGGAATTTTAAGAATATTTGGCTAGTATTCTGTTACCAAATACATGTTTAGTATTGGGCTTTTGCAGAAAATACTAAGATTTTAAGATCCTATAATTTTTCAAGAGTAATTTCAAATAGATCATAAGACTCAAGCTCCCATAAAGTCTTGTCAAACTTTATACTTCTAAACATACATTATAATCACTATTGACTTAATAATAAAGTGCTTTCTTATGTTTGTAGAAGGAAATGATACATTATCCCACCCTTTCAAGCCTCCTCTCACTAGGGCTATTTGCAGGTAGCACAGATTTAATTAGCTGAGATGAGAAGATTGAAAGGCTTAAGATTCATTATTTAATTTATGACTGGTGAAAACTGCCTGTGTTTCTAGGGGCTTTAGAAAATTTCTGTACAGTGGTGTGTTCTCTACAGCAGTGTGTTCTTTCAACCAAAAGGCAAATATTAATGGAGCCATTACCTTGCTATTGTAACACAGAGTTAGGTAGTGTGACAGTGTACTGAAACTGCACAGAGCTCAATTTGTGTGTCTAAGAAAGGCTCCCCTTAAGTTTTCCAAGCTGTTTCAATTTAGGGAGAGATGATGGCTTTATATCTTGCTCCCCTTTGGAGACTGATTTTTAATTCCTTCTTTCTCATTTCTGTTGTAGAATGGCTGTTTACTTGACTCGTATTAAGGGCAGCCTACAGCTTTAGGGACATTTCACTGTAGTTGAGTCCAAATTCTTCTTGACAGCATTCTTAAGGAACTGTAAGCACTTACTCTGCAACTAGTTGAAATACTTTTGAAATCAATTAATTTTTTTGTAAATACTTGTTTAAACCTCAAAGTAGAAGATTCTTCTGTCATACCCTTCAGCATTACTCAAGCTAGCTTCAGGGAGTCCTTTACTGTTCCTTTTTTTACCTCTGTTATTTTATGGAAATGTTTTGACAAGAATTGGATAAATAGCTCATCAGCAGAAATTAGAACAGTAACTCGTAAGATATTTTTGGGGCAGCACAGAAATGAGTATCTGGGACAGGCTAGAAGTTTGGAGTGGTGGTAAGCAAATAATTAATCTGACCACAACCTAGAGACTTGGCTCAGCAATATGCCTGTGTGCACTGTAATAATATTCTGATGTTTATGTGATGGAGTTATGTGTAAATCAGTATTTCCTCTTCATTTCAGGAACTCATAATTAAAACTGTGTTAAGTTCAGCAAGAGAGGAGCCATCTGGTCCTGCACGGTAGGTCATACAAAAAGAACTTCTACATTTGTATATTCTTTTCTTTATTAGACTGTTTTGATATACAGTAAAAACATGATATATCATGTGAATATATCAGAATATATTCACATATATAATTGGTGAATATATCAGAGAGCTTAAAGTAAAAGTTGGTTGCATTTTATTAATGGTTTTCTTCACCACTATCAAAACTGTGGTCCATGATGTGAATTTGGAATTGTTTGAAATAGAGATATCAAACGAACAGACTGGGCTGGTCTAGTCCTGTATTCTTTCTATGATAGTGGCTGATAGGAAAGGGTGTAAGTATGGGTAAGAGAATAAGCTTTCCCAGCCTACCCTGGTGTTCAGCTCAGGGATTTTCTGGACTAGAGAGGAATTTTTACTTTGATTAAGACAAGATTATTTATGAGGGAGGGATAGGCTTTTTTTTTTTTTTAGATAACATAATGTAATTTGAGAAACAGAAACAATCCAATGTACATGAGTCCTTTATGGTATGGACAAGAAGCACAAAAAATTGAGGTAAGCGTTAAACTCTGATGCATAAATCTAAGCATCTTCATAAAATAAATTATTTCAGAGAAGATTGTTACCAGTTTTCTCTTCTGTTTCTTAATTTGCTTAAGATTTTGTTCCTCCGTACCCATCTTGAGAGGCATTCAGTCACACAGTCCTGTATATAGGTTTGGAACAGAAATCTCTAATGCCTACCAAGGAAGAGCACATTTGTGTGCCTTATCTGCTTGGAAAGAGTGAATATATATGTCAAACTAATATACTGTCATTTAAAAATACTAGGACTACACACCCGAAAAACTACAAACGTGGAAAGATCAGCTTGTTGAACCTTTAAACATTTTGTTGGAAAACCAAGAGCAGTTTTCATCAGACTACTTACTTCTTTCTTCACTTAAGCTGATAATATTTCTCAACACAGGAAAAGGAGGGAATATCCTGAGATAACATTAATATTTTGTGTTATAAAACTGATTTCTGAAAGGCATAACTTTCCATTTATTCTTTCAGTGACAATGTACAAAATAGGGTGGTTTTACACTATAATGTGCAGTTAAGTCTTGAATATATCTTTTCTGTGTGTAAGCATTTTTGTGGTTCTGTGTAGACTTAAAATCCCTTTTCTACAGCATGGGCTTCATAGGCACTTCCGTTTCTGTTCTAGCCTACAATTTTTCCTTCCCAGACATAATGCATTGCAGGTCACATGGCCAGCTTTCTTCTTGTTGATTTTGGATTGCTCTCCAGTTTTATCCAGGAGTTTGAATTCTGAAACTGTTTCCAAAATATTTGTAGACTGAAAAAATTAACTGATGGCTCAGAGATTGCTTCAGCTAGCTCCTTAACATTTCCAAACAATTTCATCCATCTCTGCTGATTTGAACACGTATATCTAAATTTTAATATATAAATTATAAAAAAACCTTTACACTTCTTTTCTATTTCATGATTTTAAATGAAGAAACAACAATAAGTTACAGCACTATAAACGTTTTTGTGCGGTTGTCTTAGAAATATTAGAAACATATTTGTTGTTATATGTCTTTAGCAAAACATAACAAATCATAAAAATTGCACATTCCTGTAGCATGTTTCTCAACAATTTTTCCTCCAACCTTGTTTTACAGATGTGTTGCTCTTTGCAGCCTTGGTATTTGGATCTGTGAGGAGCTAGTTCACGAATCACATCATCCTCAGATCAAGGAAGCATTGAATGTGATTTGTGTTTCTTTAAAGGTGAGAGAATTAAATTTTTACAGTTTATATTGCCTTTGTGTGTAAAGATACTTTGTGTTTTCAAAGTCATGACGAGATTTTAGCTTTCTTACTGCAGTCTGATTTGCCATCCTTCCAAAAGAGAGAACTCAGTTTAAAAAGTGGATTCTGAAAGGTCAAAAGTTCTTTACCCTTCTTTAAGTTTGGAGGGAATGGTTTGCTTGGAGACAAGATGGTGGATCTTTATCTTTATATATATCACTTGCTACTCTAACCTACCTCTGCATTCTCACAACATTCTCTGCGTGTTCACTTCTGAGTTTGAGTCATTGAATTATGCAGTATTGCTTCTTAGCCCTGGCTAGATATTTAGAGAGAAATGCAGAGTACTTACACTGTATGCATGGAAGGACTGGGGGATGTTTAATTTGCTGTGGCAGAGTTCTTTTCTGTGCTTATTCCAGGAGCTGCATCTTTTTTGGCTTTTTTTTTTTACCTTGATGAGTGATTTTGTTTTCCTGCTATTTTAAATATTTTTGCATTTGTTCTTCTTTTATAGAATAATTAGAATATTAGTAAAAACATCTTGTTTTCAAGCAGTTTTCAAATTTGCACGTTTGTGAGCGATAGCTTAAACTTTTAAATTGTTTTCTAGTTTATCTTCAGAGCCTTTCTGTGTGCTTTTTGTTTGCATCAAAATTCTGTGAATAGTCTAGTCTTTCTGTATATACACATAGATAAAAATTGGAGTGTACACCCGTTACATATGACTTCTGTCAGATGTTGGGGATTATTATTTTCTTTTAAGCAATGAGAATGTGAAAAATATCTTAGCAGATCAGCTGCTCACATCCTGTGAAGCAGGATTTGAGTCTCTATGTAAGGTAGCTGCAGGGCTTTTAGTATTAGACTCTAAATTGCAATTTCCTGTTTTGCAAAATCACATTCATTCTTTGTAGCTCCACTAATACCCTCTTCCAGGGTTTTCCCCTTGGTTTTTAATAACGCTTAACTTTTGCATTTTATCAAGGTCCTGTGCAAGTTTGGTATAAGGTAAATGATGTTTTTATCTTGCTGCTTCAATTTATCAAAATTTGAACTATTTTTAATCCTGAAATTCGTAGTGATTTATCTTCTTTTTCTGTGACATATTTATTAAACCAATTATTTGTATCTCATTTATATTAAACATAAATTACCTTTTGAATGAGAAAACAAATATCTTTATATTTCTACTTTGCTTTGCTTTGTGTTGGCAGAACCATCCTGTGCACATTGTCTTTTTTTCGAGTTCTGAGCAATGGTATACATTCACAATTGAGTTTAATAATGAAATGAAAAGTTCATTAATGTGTCATGGGAGAAATAAATTAGCTCTAATTTGTTACCTAAGCAATCTCCTGGCTACCAAATAGTCAGAGATTTGAACTCCCAGAATGGATTATTTTCTTATTTTCAGGAGAAATGAAAAGGTAGGGAGCTATAGGCCTAGTCCAACTTACTGATAAGTTCAATTGAACAAATAGCATTGAATAGAAATGTTAGCTGCAATTACATGCTTATTTTTGAAATACCAAAAGCATATTCAGAGCTGCAGTTCAGCAGCTTGCTCTGGATATAGCTAATGCCTCTCCCAGCTGTGTGGCAATGCTTCTCTGTCTGCATTAACCTCTGCTGAAGCTTGGGCACAAAGGATCCTAAACAGCCATCCAGATCTGTGATTTTCTTATGATTCTCTCAAAAATGCTGCGGATACATCACAAAAGTGTGTCGTACAGGCTTAGTTGAATGAATGCTAAACATAGATTATTTTCAAGTATGGACAAGGTTAAATTCCTAATTTAACATCCAGAAAGAATGGGCCCTTACAAAGATGAACCTTTGGTAAGACTACTTTTCCAAGAGAAACCCCTGAGAGTTGGGAAACAGGCAAAGTGCCAGTTCATTGGCACCCCTTTTTTCCCCCCATCAAGTAGCTTTTCAAAAATTATGTCCACAATTTTACTAAATAAATAAGTAAATTTACATTACTAAATAAAAAAGTAGTGAATTCTTATGCTTTATAACATACAGCATTTTCCAAAGACAAAGAATGGTGGATGGAATGTTCATGGCGTCACACAGATATTTCCATGCCTCCTCTGAAGGTTCTTGTAAAAGAAGTCAGAACCAAATGACTGACTTGAAAGGGGTGAATTGTTTCACTGTCTGGCAGATACTCAGTGTGGCTGCTTGAGTTTGGAAAAATCCTTCCAGAACCCACAACTTTCGTAACTGTTCTAAAGTGCTTGAGTGTTTGTTGTAGGTTAAGCCCAACTGGAAATTAAGCACCATTCAGCCACTTGCTCAATCTCCTTTCTTCCCACCCACTGCAGTGGAATGGCAAGGAGAATCAAGGCAAAACTTGTTTGTTGAGATGCGATAAGTTTAATGATCAAAACCAAAGTAAAACAGTGTAATAATGGTAAACTATAATAATAATCATAATAAAAAAAAGAAAGGAAAAAACCCCTATGTGATGCACAATACATTTGCTCACCACCCACTGACCAGTATCCTCTTCCCAACCCAGACCAACCCCTTTTCCAGATAACTCCCCCAAGTTTATATCCTGGGCATTATGTCCTATGGTTGGAATATCCCTTGGTCATTTTGGGTCACCCATCCCAGCTATGCTGCCACTCAGTTTCTTTTGCTCACTTTCTCACTGGCACAGCATGAGACAAGAAAAATAATCCTTGACTTGAGATAAACAGAACTTAGCAAATCCAAAACATCGGTGTGTTATCACCACCATTCTCATTCTGAGTCCAAAACACAGCACTGCAACAGCTCCTGAGAGGAAATTAACTCTCCCCTAGTGACACCATTCTTTTGAAATGTGATGTATTGACCAGGCAAGAACAGCTTTCTGAAGCAGATGAGGGGTTTAATCTATTTCAGCCAACCCCCATATTCTTAAGCAAAACTTCTTCTATGATGCTCTTCTCATGAATAAAACAATTTAACTGTGCAAGATTAGATTATAAATGTATTCATATTCATTACTTTATACACTTTATCCTTTATGTGAAATTTATGCCTCCACTTACTTTGTTCCTTTCTTAAATAAATTCTCTTCAACCACAGAAAAAAAGAAGTTAACTGATTTGTGTAAACCAGCCTTAGGAATTATTAATTCATCTTCATTTTAGAGCCTCTTTAGAAAAAGAACAATTAAAAATTTAAAAATAAATGCTTCCTGTTTTAAAGTAGTGAATAGCTGATTATTCAGTGAGTCTAAAAGGTCTCCAGGACTTTTTCTCAGGTAATTTTTTCTTACTTTCAGTGATCTGGATGCTCTATATTAAGCTACTCCAGTTTGTCCACCTCATTTTTATTCTCCAGTTATTTTGGGGTTTTCCTGCAAGCTTGTAAGGGTGTTTCTAGCAATCTGGATTTTATCTCAAGTTCTGTAATCAAGTTGTCATGCTTTCAGTTTTATTTAATTTTTTTTGGTTGCTACTCAAGCTTGAGCATTATAATCTGTACCCTGCTTAGTGTGCTCTTACAGAGTACTTTCACAGCATGGAGAGAGTCTGTCTCATGAGGGACAAAAAGGTAGTGGTGTTCTTCTCATAAAGTCTATAAGACTTGCAGATGTGAGATGTTCACTGTTTTTAACAATAACATGAAACTGCATCCACTGGGAAACAGGGAAAGTCAGAACAAGAATTAACTACCCATTGTGTACTCTGGTTTCCATCTTCATGGATGACTTGCATGAGCCATTCATAATCTTTCTTTTTGCTTACTTAGGTACCACAAATAATGTTAATTAGACCTTTGTACTCCATACTTTTCCTTATGCTTGTACCATTTACTTTGATTTCAAGACTGTAAATGTAAAAATGGATACCTCTGCTTAGATAAGAAGCTGACCGAGAACAGTCTTCCTCCAGTGTATTTCCAGTTTAAGTTTTTGCCATTCAAAATTTTTATTCTAAAATCTTTAATTTTCTGCTCAGGTTTCATTGCCCAGGAATTTCAGCTTTCATAAAGCTTTGTGTTTTTTAAGTTTTGTGAGATGCATCCCTCCCTGAAGGGTTAATAGAACTGGTCTGAGTAAGAAAAAAGCCTATGAAGCCAAGAAATTGCACCTAAATATTTTTACAGCATAATTGTCCTTTTCTGAAGTCAGAGGTGGAGAGAAGCTTTGCTGCTGAATATAGTGAGATTGAAACAAGTAAACTACTTACTTAATAATACAGGAATTCACTTGTAGTAATAACTTTGTCCTTGTTATTTGCTGAACACCTTAATGTTTTAAAGCAAGTGCAGTGAAGGTAGAAAACTCAATTACATGTCTTATGCATTAATGATTTAGGGAAACAAATCCCTTTCTTTTACCTTCTACATTTTTCCACTTAGGAGGATAGAACAGGATGTACATTCCCCCCTAAGACTGGGAATTAATTATACAAATGTGTTCTGCTTTGACCAGCACAGTAACTGTGGAAGGCAGGCTCCAGAGCAGCAACCTTCCCCTGCCTTTAAAAGACAAGTGGAGTTAAGCACAGAAGCCAAGGTGAATTTATTTCCATTCAAACAAGCACTGGGCACAGCAGTCACTGGCAGATAGAACATTTCACCTCATGGTCAGTACTACAGGCTGCATTTTGGCCATATGGCTCTTCACCTGCCTTGATTCTCAGCAAAGACCTCTGATTTCAGAGGTGGATCCTTGTGATTCAGTAATATTAATAAATCATTAAGGTAACAAGAAATGAATTCTTTCTTCCTGGCTTCATGATGCTGTACTAACCAGTCTGAAGTTAGTTAGGAGACACCTCTCCCCTCTCTGGTATGCAGCTCACTGGATGTCTGTCCCCAGACTTTGGTGTTGCTAACATTTGTTTATGAATATAAAATAGTTCCTTTTGAGTTTTGAAAAATTTAATTCTGTTCCTCTGGCGAATAGGTACTTAAGGAACTTTATGTATAAAACTACCAGTGAAATTTGTGACAACCTTACCACCTAATGTACTTTTACATGAAATCATTTTGTCATTGTTACCATGCTGTGTTCTCTTGTCTAGTTTCCAAATAAAACAGTTGCCCAAGTTGCCTGCAGTATGCTGAACATGCTGATACATTATGTACATAGACTTCAAATGTACCAGGCTGATTCACCTTTAAGAATTATTCAAGTAAGTAATTTTTTTTTTCTTTTAAATTATCAATTATTTTAAATGAAACACTACAATGTATTACCCTAAAATTAAACACCTGAATATTGAGAATTGTGTTTTGCAAAACATTCAATTAGTATAAACATCACACTAGCAGTGGGGAATTGCAGCACATTTCCTGACTCCAATATTGACATGTAATTTATCTATGTCATGCCTGCTTTTCTTGGAGAAAAAATGGCATGAGAATGTTGGAAATAAAGTACTTTTTTTAAATTTTTATTATTAGGTACCTTCAAACATGTTTATTTAAGTTCAGGGAGAAAATGATTGCTAAAAATATGGATCTTCAATTGTATTTTGCATATCTATGAAAGAGTTTCAGTGTAAAGCACAAATAATATTTTGAATACACTTCCCATAACAAGGAGGTAGACTGTGGCCTCTGTGAGTCTAAACCACAGAGAAAAGACAGAGGGCTCCCAGCTTCTTTACATGTGAAAGCTTCTTAAGAGATACAGCAAGCATTTCTGTGCTCCTCTGCAGACATATTTTTGATCAAATAGAAACAGGGTGTATACAAATTCTAATACTTCTAAGAAATAATGTAGCTCAGATAGCACCATACACAAACCAGCAACAGATTTCTTCCCACATCCTATAAGTGCATTGAGTCATGTTCTCTTCATGCCTGAATATTTGGGGTAGCTGAGCAATTTCATTGTCCTTAATGCACCTACATCAGTCAAACAGAACATACTCCTTTAAGGTATTCTGCAAAAATCAGTTAAAAGTGTTTTTATTTTAAAAAATTGTCAAGGAATACTGTAACTTGTCTCAAAATAATTGCAATATAATTTAACCATAAATCTAGTATCATGTTAGATTTACCTGCTTAAAATTATTTTAAACTTAGGTTTAAACTTAGGTTATATTTTAAAAGAAATATGGTATATTTCCCCAGATTCTGATAGCAACTATTACACATTTGCTACCCAGTACAGAAGCTTCCTCTTATGAGCAGGATAAGAGGGTAAGTATTTCTCATTTCTAGTACTTTCTGCCTCCTGAAAGCTGTCTCTTCTGAATTAGCTTGGCTCTGGAGCTCATTGGGTCATTTACAGTTGGGCACTTTGGTGCAGTTTGTTGCTGTCAGCTCCATCATTCTGGGCTGACATTCCCACAAGGAGCTGGAGTTCATTTTGGTCTTCCAAGTTCTCTTTTCTTTCATCTCCTGTCTCTGCAGGAAGTCAGGGTCTATTATAGACTACACTCATATGCCAACCTACCCACTTTTCCACTTGAGGATGCTTTCCATAATTGACCAAGTTTTCCCATTAAGTATTGTGGGTCACTGTACGTCATCAGATATCATATAAAAAATTGTCTCACCTATTTTGACAAATGTAGTCCTAATGGGTTTCTTAATAATTGGTTAAAAATAAAAAGACTCACTGCCCTTCATCATTAGGTTTATTATACTTTTGAGAGACAAACTTGTAATGCATTATATGAAATTAGTAAATTAAGTAAATGGATCTTTTTAAAGGCTTCTGTTTAACTGGAGAAATGTTTTAGAGAATCTTGCAGCTATTTATCTGAATTGTCTTCCCTTCCACAGCTGAGTTTTAAAAATCAAAAATAATTATTTTTTCAGTAAGTTATTAATAATTTGCTGTGGATGTGTGTCTTAATCTAATGCTGTTCTAGAGTCTTGCAAAACTTCCCAAGAGGTAGCTGATTCTTTTGCTGAGTAACCTACAATACAGAAAGTAGTTGGATTTCTTTCAGATGTTACCTGGTGCTGCAGAACATTATTGATACGTTGTAAAGAACATTCTGTGTTATTTATAAAGCACGAAATACAAATTAATTAGTTCCACTTTTTGTAATCCTTGAATCACTTCACAGTGAAATTTCTGTGCAAAATGGCACGTCAGCCTTAGTTTGGACCTTTGTTATCTGTCATTTTAAAAACAACACCCTACAAATCAATTTTGAAAACTGTGGGTATCCTCTTAAGTAAAGTATCTGCTCATAGTCTTACCCTGATGAGAAATTGTTGAATGGATGACCTTTGTTAAATACCTCCCTAGCCAAAGTTTTTACTGATGCCATAGGTTTTGAAGATACATTGGTTAACTAGTGGGACCTGTCATTACTGCAGAAGGTTGGCTTTACTGAATTTAAAAAAGAAGGTGAAACAGAGAAATAAAATAAATATGATAAATATGAAGTAGCAAGTGCTGGTTTAACTGATTTGTAATGGAAAGTGTTTTTTCCAGTTGGTGGTTTCTTTACTTCTGTGCTTATTGGATTGGATAATGGCCTTGCCATTAAAGACTTTGCTGCAGCCTCTTCGCTCTACAGGAGCAGAAAATGATAAGACTGAAAGATCTGTTCTTAATTGTATATATAAGGTATGTGTTTCTTTACTCACTTATTACGAATTTCTGTGTAAGAAGGTAGTGTCAGTTTTCATGGAAATGAAGGCAAAAGTTTTCTGTAAGCTGACCTCCATTCTACTCCTGAAATATGGAGTGCTGGCTCAGTTCTTGCATGTTTCACTGTAACAGCTTGACCTTTGGTGTATTTGGAATAGTAGATTTTGTTTTGCATTTTCAATGGTTAACTAAGCCCCTTTTTTTTGGTATATCATACAGATTGCAGATGCTTGTATTGTAGAAGACTAACTATGCATTTAATACAAAAGGATGGAACTTTTATATATCAAGCAATTTCATTTAGCAATAAGCAAAGCAAAAAGCACTGCGTTACAATTACTGTCTTTAGGAACACAGGAGAAAGGGGGTTTTATCCTTTTTGCAAGGGAAGGAGATTAAAACCTCTAGCAGCTTAGACCTAGCATATGTAATTAAAGAAGAAAGAAGATCTAAAAATAAAAGTAGCTTAATGATTTTTTTAAAGTTTTTTTATTGTTAAATTCCACTTTGGTGGTAGTAATTTTCTTTGCAGTCTGGAGTTTGTTTCTGTAGACATTAAGCATCTAAAATTTTCCAACATTTTGTCATGCCTACCTTCTAACAAACCAGTTTTAAAAATGCAAATAAAAATAAACTTCATTTCTTCTAAAACTATAAAGTGTGAATTTCAGTAGTTAATGTAATGAAACTCTGGTTTTGTTCTAGGTTCTGCATGGATGTGTCTATGGGTCTCAGTGTTTTAGCAACCCGAAGTATTTTCCTCTAAGCCTTTCTGATCTGGCATGTATGGATTATGATCCTTTTATGCATTTAGAAAGCTTAAAGGAGCCAGAACCACTGCATTCTCCAGACTCAGAGAGGTCTTCTAAACTTCAGCCAGTCACTGAAGGTTTGTCTAATTGCCTAAATACGTTTTCTTTCAAAAAGATTTTGTCTAGGTTTTCAGTATTGAAGTGTTGGTCTAAAGCA
The DNA here is from genome assembly GCA_025920805.1 of Petroica traversi. NCBI lineage: Eukaryota > Metazoa > Chordata > Aves > Passeriformes > Petroicidae > Petroica > Petroica traversi. The sequence goes on from JAHLSL010000007.1 coordinate 22,067,786, forward strand.
CAGATTTTCAGCTATATATAGGCACTAGGTAAGAACCATTAGGATGGAATGAGCAAACGTAATTTGGAGCAATTACCATTTGATTAACTGAAATAAGTATGTTCTGAACAACACCAAGATCAATATGATATGGATTCTTCTGTGCTCTGTGTATCAGCAGAAGTGTTAAGTACTGCAACATGGATAAATGTTGCTTTTCATTTTACTTTCAGTAAATCAATTTGATTTTTTTCTTAAATTTTCTCCTTTTTCTAGGAGTGTTTTAGATTTTTGTTCCTGTTTGACATTGTAATATTGCATGCTTTCTGTGAATTTTTTGAACTTATCATAATTTGTTGTTGATCTCTTTCTACACTGCTTAAAACTACAGATTTATCTGAAAAGAGAGACATTTTCTCTCATCTGGTTAGAACCTTAGGAGACCTGGGAATTAACATTTTCTTCACAACCCAAAAATAATAAAAAAATCTAAGCTACAGAGGACTATCATATATTATGCATTGTATCTAGTATTGTATCAAATGGCTACAGAGGGAAGAAAATTGAAAAATATGAGATTAAGATATGAGCAACTCTGTGTAGTGCTATTCTGTCTCTGTATTAAGTTGTTCCATTTAGGCTTTTTTAAGGGTATTAAGAACCAGATAAATGCAGCAGTTCTTTGTAGCAGCTGTGTGCTAACAGCAGGTGATTTTGTGGTCTGTACTGACTACGTGCTGTTTTTTATGTAGAGAAAATGGCTAATCATTGTGCCCTTGTCTAAGGCATGCTTCATCATCCTCAAGTACTTTTTTGGCCAAAGAATTCTAAACATAGAGCTGTCCCCTAATAAGCTCAGTATTGGATTGAACAAGTCTGATCTGAGAACTACTGGCAGGAGGAACTGTAATTATTAAATTTACTGAAGAATGAAGCAAGGTACTATAGTTGGCTTTTCGTCAAATGGCTGTGGCCTTATTAGTAAAAAGTAATCATCTGCAGGGTCAGAATGAAAGAGGCTTCGAAGGATTCATTCTGTCCTAATTACAGTCTCACCTATACATATTATGTAAAGCTAATATTTAAAGCATTTGCCAAAATTTACTTCCACTGCATGTTCTATTACAGTGTAGTGAATTGTAGTAGCTTTTTATGCCTGGCATCCTTTGTATTCTGTAATAATCTGTAATTATGGGTTAGAAGCAAATGCTGTGTGGCTTTTTTAATCTGACAATCTGAAAAGACAACCCTGAATAGATTTCTCTTTAAATGAATACAGTTGCACAAAGCCTTCGCATCAGTATCTTCAATTTGCATTTCCAACCATGATCTTTTCTTTTATGATTTCTTGTTAAATTTCTTAATAAAAGTAATTTCAGATGTTCCTTTTATCTCTCCAGATAAATTAAGTTTCAGGGCTCTGGAATTGTAAGTTAGACTGTGAAATTTAATTGGCAGACTACAGCATTATAATGCAACCCTGGTCCTGCAACCTTGGCACTTCTAGTCCCCATTTGCCAGGCAGAGAATAAAATTGGCAGTGCTTAACCAATTGCACAGCATCTGTTCTCCCTGGCATTGTTGGAGGAGTGAGAGGAGTAAAACTAGTGGATAACAACCAGTCTGGGTCTCTGTCAAGACAGAGGGTCAATTAGTACAAGCTAGCTGCAGTATGCCAGAGGGTCAGCATCTTTTAGTAGAGTAAAAGGGCTATCATGGTATCTTTTTTGAAGGAATGGAAATGAGGAAGGCAGAAGTTGTAGAGAAATCAGGGAAGTTCTACAAAGACAGGGTAGGAATTGCAAGACTCTTTCCTTAGGTCATAAGCAAAGCTGAAAGTACTGAAATGACAGAATTTTTTAAGACAGGGTGCTTTGATGAATGTGATTGATTTACCTTGTTATGTCTCCATTGTTCAAGGTCAGTTCCATCACAAGTTTGTGATACTTAACCACAGCATAATGTGGTATGAGACCAAGAAGATAATGAGACTTAGAGTGACACAGCTGCGTAGTGGGGACAGGATCTACTGAGAGGTTTGGAGCAAGCCATGCAATAAATTGCAAGGCAAAGATTTCTTAAATCCTCTGGGAACAGGCGTATGTCGAGAAAGAAAGTGATTGCTGGCTTCTTTTTCTCAGTAACTTTCCAAGTTCTATCTCTCACAAGGAAGCTCTTAACCTAGGATTATCTGTAAAACTGTTTTTGTTCTCCTTTCTGTAGCTGGTAAAGTGGTAGATTTTAGTATGAGATGTTCAAAGAATAACTTTGAAATTATGCATTAAGCGTATTAAACTATTAAATTAAAACCAGACTGAACTTTTAGCAGCTCTCAGTAAGGACATCAGTAGAAAGCTTTTATTGCATCATCAGAACTTGCAGACAGCAAGTCTGTGATGCTTTGATACTTCTAAAGAATCACTGAGCTTGTCTGTGTGAAGGCTGATGAACTGCTGCTCTAGTTAGTGTTGGCAACAGCCTACTCTAGTCCAGCACAGGCATACAAGTGGTGGTGGTGGTGGTTTGACCCTGGCTGGATGCCAGGTGCCCACCAGTGCTGCTCCATTATTCTCCTCCTCATGTGGAAGGGGAGAGAAAATGTAACAAAAGGCTCTTGGGTTGAGATAAAGATAGGAAGAGATCACTCACCAGTCACCGTTGTGGGCAAAACAGATTTGACTTGGGGAAATTAATTGAATTTATTACCAAGCAAATCAGGATAGGATAATGAGAAATAAAACCAAGTCTTCAAAACATCATACCCCTACCCCTCCCTTCTTCCTGAGCTTAACTTCATTGTAAATCTCTAGCTCCTTCTTGCCCCCAGTGGTGTAGGGGAATGGGGTTTGGGGGTCTGCAGTCAGTTCATCACACATTGTCTCTGCTGCTCCTTCCTCCACAGAGGAAGGGCTCCTCATGCTCTTCCCCACTCCAGCATGGGGGCCCTCACACAGGAGACATCTACGACATGAGTCTTTCCCACAGACTGCAGTTCTTCATGAACTGCTCCTCTGTGGGTACTGGAGGCTCAGGCTGCTCCAGCATGGGTCTTCCATTGTGTCACAAGTCCTCCCAACAAGCCTGTTCCAGCAATGGCTTCTCTCTCCACAGCGCCACAGTTCCTACCAGGAGCTTGGTACAGTGTGGGTTTTCCACAGGATCACAGCCTCCTTTGGGCATCCATCTGCTCCAGCATAGGGTCCCCCAGGGGCTGCAGGTGGATATCTGTTCCACTGAATCCCCCATGGGCTGCAGGGGCACATCCTGTCACACCATGGTCTGCACCACGGGCTGCAGGGAATCTGTTCTGGTGCCTGGAGCACCTCCTGCCCCTCTTTCTTCACTGACCTTGGTGTCTGCAGAGTTGTTTCTCTCAGGTATTCTCACTCTGCTCTTCTCTGGCTACGATTTCCTTCTGCCCAGTAATTGTTTTCCTCTTAACTCTGTTACTCCAGAGGCATTACTTCCATTGTCAATCAGCTCAGCCTTGGTGAGCTGCAGGTCCAGCTTGGAGCTGGCTGACATTGTCTTCATCACACACAGGGGAAGCTTCTAGCAGCTCTTCAGAGAAGCCACCCCTGTAACCCCCACACTACCAAAACCTTGCCACACAAACCCACTGTTCTAACTAACTGCACCTTATTAGCCAGCTTAGATGTTCACAAGCCAGCCTGCGGACTTCTGAACTTTTCTGTTTCATTTCAGGATCATAAACAGATATGAAAGAGAATCTTTTTGCTATTATAGACAAAAACATTTTGAAAGCTGTTCTTCATAGATCACAAATCTGTTAGACATGGTTGTGGTTGCAGTGGGGGGGTACTAGTAACATTATATGGATACAATAGTCTATCAGTTATTGATGTGATTGATTTTTCCCCCATTACTCATATTTTTGAAAACATATTTTAAACTCTTTTGCATAGATTGATCATTTTTCCTAATATTTTTCAATTTCTAATAAAAATGTTTCCCCTGCTTTATGTTTAGTCTTAGCTTTTGTTTAAAAAGTAGAAATATAAAGTACTTTTCTTTTAAGGCTTTGCTGTTTGCCATTTTACTGAAACGACACACTTTAAAAAATACTTTATACATAGTGCATCCAATTTACATGGTTTGTGTTTTGTAGGAAATGTTCTATACATCAGTTCTCTGTTACTGCATGTCTATATAGCTGAAGTTTAAAATTAGAAAGGAAGGAGACTTGCTTAAACTAAGGTAAAATAAATACAGGAAACTAAGCTAATAGGAACACTCTTAGGCTCCCTCTAAACATAATGAAGGAAAAAGAGGTGTTTTTAGAGAGTGATTCATCCCATTGCTCCAATTTGAGATTAATCAGTCTGTACAGTTCATCATTCTTTAGGCAGCTAAAAGGATGAGGAGAGTTAAATTACATCTCAGTCATACTTTTTACTTATACTACATAACAGAGTTGTTTAAAACTGTTCAGCCAAAGTTGAATTTAAAAATTAACAGCACATCTTAAGGAAACTCAGGAATCCTTCATTCATACCATAGATACAAATTAGTAGTGATGGACCTTCAGCCTTTCCACAAAAGAAGTAATTTCAGGACTGAGAAAAATAAATAGTATAAGATGCTTCTAGTAAATTACCAAATTTATACGTAAACATACAAATTACATTGCCCAAGCCAGGGGCAGTACCACTGTAAAGAGAGCAGTGATGTGTTCTCTAGGAAAACAGGTGAAAAAAGCAGTGAGCTGAACTGCCTAATGTGGAATAATATGACTTAGTTTGTAGAATTTGTGGTAAAGCTGTGATGGCTTGCATTATTACATATTTTCATTTGCCCTCCAGAAACAAAGAGCATTGTTTAGATACTCATTTTAAGGTTTTAATGTACTGAATTTCCAGTTATTCTTGATTGAGGAGATGTGCTTCTGGAAATAAATTAAGTTGCAAAATTAAGTTAAAATGTTCATAATTTCAAAATGCATTACTAGACTTGGAATTTTTTTTATCTTTTTTTTTATTATTCCTGGGGAGACCATCACCAAAATCTGATTTTCTGTGTGAAAAAAATGTTTCAAGATTGCTTTATTTCAACGGGTTGCATCTTATAATTTACTTTTCAGTATACTTCTCTTGATACTTCTAATTTAAGTTTTCTGTATAATATTAGATCAACAGCACTGTATCGAGAGAATACTCAGATGTAGTGTTTACATTTTATAAAAGAAACAATGACAGATTTATTTTTTTAATTCAAGTGCAAAGTTTTCAGGGAAAGGCTGTATTGGGACTGTGAATGGATCTTCCAAATTTAAATTAATTGTTCCCCTCTTTGTATCACTATATCACCTTTCTTTTCCATATGTCCCTTAGGCTCCTAAGGGAGAACATTCACACACACAGTTAGAAAACAGCCATGGCCAGGTTTGAGATCTTTGCCACACAATAGTAACAGTAATAACATATGCTGAAGATCCTTCTTACTTCTTCAGGTTTCTCAGCAAAACTTCACAGAGGGCATTTAACTTTTATAGAGTGGAATTTCAGGTATCCAGAAAGCTTGTGTATCTCTGCTCCTGGGAACCTGAGAAAAATATTACCTTATTTATTTGTGCTGTGGCAAGTGCTAAATACTTGGTATAAATGTCCTGACAAAGATGGGCCACCCTCTGCATTGTCCAGGTGCCAGTCAATACTGTGCTGTTAAAAGATTCTCCAAGCACTCAGCTTATTTTCTTTTTGTTTTGTATAAAATCTGCTTCCAGTTCCTTCTTATATTTCAGCAGATGGCACTGTAACTTAATTTCCTTGTATGCTGCCAGTATCTGGACACTTAATTCAGCGTCAATGAAGGTTTTCGTATTTGTAAATTTTAAATGTCAAGAAGGCTATAAATGATAAAAATATAATCTCTAATTTGATTATATTAATTCTTAAGGCATTAATTTGTTAAAATACTTGAGTAGATATGAGTTTTGGAATTGTGAAAATGTTACATTGATTTTGCCAGCTATTGACTGGATGAAATGTTTCCCTTTTTGCAGTTCAGATGTAGTGCTTCCTAAAGGAAGAGAATAGCCAGAATCCCAAGCATCTCTCACATGCTGTACCCAAACCTTTTGAGAAAAAAAAAGACAAAGACATACTACCTATTTATTTTGGCAGATGCTGAATGCATCCATCTAAAGAAACTAAAGATCTATAATGGCAGTCAGTACACAACACAAATTTGCCTTTATTTTTCCAGTTAAACCAACTAAGACATCTGAAACTGCAAAAAGAAATTTGTTTATTAAGCATTAGGTTTCGCAGGTTATGAATATCCAACATATAAGGAGATGAATTCATTATACCTTACTCTTGTGTCCAAGAGGCTACCTTATTTTCAGTAAATACTGAATGAAAAAGTAACATTATTTGGAACATTCTGGTTTGCTGCATTTTGGTGAGAAAGAAGATGGGAAGCGTTTGCAGCAGTGTTCAATGTTTAATGTAATTTAAAATACATTACATAGTCCTGAGGAGTACAGGTATTTTATCTTCCCTTTGTAAATCCCAAATTCAGGGCATCCATGCCCAGTTAAAAGAGAGAGGATGCAGAAGACAAGTATTTTGTCATTTTGATCTTGTTCCCTCTTCTACCAGTCTTACTCTGCAGTGTAATATTTTTGTGTATGGGTTCTTAAGTGGCTCCCCTGAACCAGCTGGCAGTTCTCTGCCTGAGATAGTCACTTTGGCTCATGTACTTCATGTAGAATGAACTTGATAAAAATAATTCAATAACAATCTAGTACTGGGTTAACAGGGTGTGATATAAACATTAAAAATACCTTTTGTGAATTTAGATGACACAACATGCAAGTGGAAGATATGCAGCAAAGAAGGAGGTGGCAGAAACCATACTGAAATACTAGTGCGTCTCACAGGATGAATTTCACATAAGATGGGCACAATTAACTTTTCTTTCCCCCTCCCAAGGTGTTCTAACCTGAAACTTCTAAAAATGTAGTTGTGGCATGAGATTTCCTTTTTGAAAAATTTGATAATGTTAGCTCATGTTCAATATATACAGCCTGGTCTTTGATTTTGTACTTTAAAATTATCCAGTGCTATTCTCAAGCTAACCTACAGCTATATGCTCCCCTGGGAAATTAAGATGGATTAGACCTTTTGTGCATCTATCTTCCTTTGTATTTCTCACTGTAATCATGTGTATAAATATAAAAATACTCTGCAGTTGGAATGGACATCTTGCAACACTTTTCTGATCTTTACTTCAACAGCAATTCAAGATTTAATTTCACTAGATAAGAAATTGTGTATTTTAGGAGAATAATGTTGATAAGAAAGCTATGGCAAAGGAAATAGGATCTGTAGACATAGACATGGCTGTAAAATAATGAAGATGCTTCTTTAACTGTTTTAGGATTTTTCATGCTATTTATGTATAAGACCAGTGGTCATCAAAACAGCTATTTTTCCGTTACTGAGTTGCATGTATCCTCAGCTTGCAGTGCTCATTCTCTCCGGAAGAGACCACAAGAAACACGTAAATCTCTGTGTTGTTTTCTCAACTCTTCTTTTAAAACCTGTGCCCTTTCTCTTGCAGTGAAGACTCACATGCAGCAAGGATTAATTTCTGTTGCTGCTCGTACTGTGATAACACATCTAGTCAACCACTTAGGCCACTACCCTATGAGCGGAGGTCCTGCTATGCTGACCAGTCAAGTGTGTGAAAACAATGACAATCCATACAGTGAAAGCCCTGAGCTTTCTCCTGAACTATTTGAGAACCCAAATCTTCAGTTCTTTGTATTAAACAATACTTCCCTGGTGTCTTGCATACAAATCCAAGCAGAAGACGACATGCCTGGGGGAGGACTGTCTGCTGGACTTGCATCTGCTAATTCAAATGTTAGAATTATAGTGCGTGATCTGTCTGGCAAATACTCGTGGGATTCGGCCATTTTGTATGGACCATCATCTTTCTGTGCATCTTCACAACCAGCATCTTTTGCACTTTCATTATCTCAGCAAGATAAACCAGAAGATGCTCTTTCATCTTTTGAACATGTGGAGGATGTATCTGCAAGAGACGGAATTACACTCCAAGTTAAAAGGAAATTTAGAGACACTGTACCGACATGGGATACAATTAGGGATGAAGAAGATGCTCTTGATGAGCTGCTGCAGTATTTAGGTGTTACAAGCCCTGAATGCTTGCAGAGAACTGGTGTTTCTCTCAACATCCCTGCTCCTCAACCAGTCTGCATCTCAGAAAAGCAGGAGAACGATGTCATCAATGCAATTCTGAAACAGCACACAGAAGAGAGAGAATTTGTTGAAAAGCATTTCAATGATGTAAATATGAGGGCTATGGAGCAGGACGAGCCAACCTCACAAAAGCCACAGTCAGCATTTTACTACTGTAGATTACTTCTCAGTATACTGGGAATGAATTCATGGGATAAAAGGTAAAGCTACTCATATTTTAAGAACTTTTTGTAAGGAACTGTGGTGTTCTTACCTTGATCATAGAGTTTGTTAAGCCAAAAATATTCCAGGCCAGCTAACAAAAGAGAGGGTATGTTCAGATAAGGGCTAAATGGCAGCTTTCTTCTGCTTTTCAGCCTGTCATTTAAAGAGACAGAAAGGAGGAATCTGTTGCATTTATTGTGATTCATATTCTTTCCTTAGAAGGTGTTTGAAGGCAAATTGAAGGAGTGACGTATTTTCTTTGCTTCCCATGTTTGTTGCTGCAAAAATCATTACCTTTCAATGTCAGAATAATACTCAGAAAGTGTCATATTTGCAGCTATTGTGTCTCTGGACAGTGTCCTGCTGCTTTGTCTGCTGAAAGCATGCTTGCATGCAGCCTCAAAGCCTTGCATGTGTGTTAGCTAATGAGAAAGATGTGTCCCCTACTATTTATTTCAACATTGGCTGTGCTTGAGTACTGTTTGAATATTGTTTAGAACAACAGGAAAGAAGCTATGTTCAATTATAGTAATATCTCATTACATTATTATTTTTGTGTGGGTGTAGTTAAGTGCATGTCTGCATATACATGTGGGTATGTACAAATATTAACATCCTAGAATTCATGGATCTTTCTGAAATCTTCTGCCATTGCTGTCAAATTCCATATTAGAATCCTTGATATATTTTCCTACTATGAAAGGAAATGGATATTCTGTAAAACAAAAATTATCTGTGTCATTGAGGTGTCACTGGAATCAGACAAAATGTTGGTGTTACAACCCTTCTTATTTTGGTCTTTAATTCCTCAAGGCAGTCTGGTTTTGAGCAGGACTGCTATTAATTCCACAGTGTTTTGTGGGAAGCATCTTAAGCACAGTTAAAAAGAAATGAAAACTGCCTTTTTTGCCCTAACATACTGGTTTCGTTTTTCCTTTAAATTGTTACAGCTGTCTGGGTGATTACTGAGCTAAGTTCTGCCCTGTGTTTCAGGATAGCAAAAGTTCTGTGTTGAGTGCACCAGCCCCCTACAACAGCAGACTAATGGGAGTGTCTTTTGTCACTAAGTGTATATATATTTTATGGTTCTGCTGTAGAGAAGAAATGGATCCCAGTCATATTCAATAGGTTGACAGAAGAAAGTGGAAAGAAATCAAGGTTATACTCAGGGTTGTAATGAATATAGAAGATTTGATGGAGTAAGAAAAAGCACTTGTGTATTTTTTTTAACGATGTCTTAATTTTTAAATATTAAGAAAGGACTGTTGAAAAGGCAGAAGAATTTGTTGACTGCTCCTGAGTGGACCTGGATATGTTCTTGTGCTTTTCTTGTACTGTTCTCTATCCATCAGTGAAGAGGTAATAAAAGAGTTGCAAATTTCTCTGTTTAGAAGGAGCTTTCATCTCCTGAAAAAAAATGAGAAGTTACTTCGAGAACTCAGAAATTTGGACTCAAGACAATGGTAAATTTTTTTAATGACTGACTGCTTACTTGTTTTAAGTGTGCTTTTACTCAAATGGCTCTAATTGCATAGATGTGAGAGTTGAGCTGACTTTTTAATAGTTTTTTTTAATTATTAATGTATTTTGCATCATATCATAGGTTTTTTTTTGTGTAGAAGTTGCATTGGTTTTATTTGTAGCATCAAATTCTGCACATAGAATATAATGAGATAAAAACATTTTAACGTAACTTATAATTACGAGCATTTGTATATACATAATGTTTAATTGTTTTAAAACTTTGATCTATCAAAGTCTCCACATTTTAAGCTTTGGTTGATTGTTTAGCTGCTTCAAATGGTCCTAGTATTCAAAGACATAGACCTCTAGCTGGAATTGTAGCACAGAATTAAAAACTGACTTGTTTTTGTAAAAGTTGATACAAAATGCAGTGGAGGTTGCAAAAGTGTGAGAAACCATCTCCACTTATTCCAATGTCTAACAACAACCTGTCAACAGAAGACATTTAAATGATGATGATCTTTAAAATATATGTAAAGATTCTTCATTCAATTGCTCAATCTGCACTTTCACAGTGTTCAGAAGTCACTGTTGTTAATGAGCAGTGCAGTGTGGATAATGCCCACATTACATGTGAAAACCCCACCTATTCCATTAGCAATTGGTACAGCCAGCACCATCCTGCATCATAGAAATGATGAAAGGGGAAATGCAAAACTTTCGGCTCTAGAGAAGATGACACTAGAAAAGACAGAATGAGAACAGGAAAATATAAGGGATATCAAAAAAAGAAGCCATGTAATTGTACTTTTTTATGCTTTAAAAGCCATGCTCTCTGTGTATTGTTTGCATGTTTTCATTTCGTATTAGTTAAAGCCCTGTCATGCAATAACCATTCTGTTTTACAGCCGAGAGACACACAAGATTGCAGTGTTTTATGTTGCTGAGGGACAGGAAGATAAACACTCCATTCTTACGAATACTGGGGGAAGTCAAGCCTATGAGGATTTTGTAGCCGGTCTTGGCTGGGAGGTATTTATTAAAATGTTTTTATCCTAGGTTTTTTTACAAAGACAATTACCAATCCCTTCATATATTAGAAGTCTTTGGCTCTTCGGCATTACTCACAAATACTGAAATCCACTGGTTTAAAAAGGGATTTAGAGAAGAATTCCTGTTTTAGTTTGATTAGCAATAGTAGCCATTGAAATTCAAGCTCATAACAAATGAAGAACATTTGTGCAAACAAAGATAATTCTTTAATGTGCAGTCCTGTACTTGGCTTTCATGGACTGATTAGGAGGCATCTTGACTACCCTATAAGCTTGTAAAGTGTTAAGTCCACTGAAGTTCAAGCTTTGCTCAAATTTGGGACTTCAAAAAGTACAGACAAGCTGCTTCTCACGTACTCTCTTCTTCCAGCCTTTCACTGCAGGCATGTATCACACACTCCACTCTGCCTCTATTCCAGCAGTCAGAAATACTGGGATGTACCCTATCATGGGTACCTATGTGGGCCTGTGGCTCTTTCGTCACTTGTTCAATACTGTTACGAGGATTTCTTCTTTTCCATCTTTCTTTCAGATGCACAGGATTTATTACCACTGTAAAGTTCAGTTTGGCACAGTTGCACAGCATACAGGAATGGCTTTGGTCCTGGTCAGCTGTGTAAGAAGCTGAAGGGTTTTTTTTCCTCTTTTTTGTGCTCATCAGGAATGTCCACATGAGTGTCCTCCTTATTTGTTCTTTGTGTTTCTTTACTCCTTAGGTGTAAAGGACACTACCAGATTAACTGTGTGGATAATGACTCTGACTTTTCCACAGGAACACAGGAAAACAGCTACAAGTGTACTGACTTTCATGAACATAGATGTTTATTTCCCACATTAAGGAGGAAAAAACCCCAAAATTAGTACCATAAAGTATCCTTCTTTAGTGGTTTAATTCTCTTAGGCCATATTAGCTAGTTTAAAGAGTTGCTAATTTAGATTAATATTCCATAATGAGACAACTAATACTTTAACATCTTAACATTAAATTCTGCATCCTTTGGTATCAAAAACACAAATATATGCCATGTGGGCAGAGAGCAAGTGTTTTCACACCTAAAATACAACTTTCTGTAGTCACAGTTTTAAAGGTGAAACAGCACATTAAACAAGCTTACTTATTTCAGAGTCAGACTATTTCCCATTAATCTAAGACTTAAAAACTTATGTACAAATTATCAGTTAGTTTCCTGTGATGTTTTTTTTATATTCTCAGAATGAAGATTTCTCAGAAAAATATATGGAAGGTGGCAAATTAACTGGCTATTACAGTTTTTCCAGAGCTCAGGTCCAGGTTGATGTATCAGGGAATTTTAAAAAATTCAAAAAGCACGTGTATGTGACTACACTCAAATGATCAGGGAATAATGCATTAAATACTATTTACACCATTTTTCCTTCCTCTGACTTCATCTTTCCAGTAGCTTCTGTGGTGACCATATAGAGTGCTAGTGCACTGCAGTTGATTTCCAGTCTAGTCAGCAAGTCTGAGCTCTTTTAGAAGCAAAGTGTAGCTATACTGTTGGGAGAAGGATCTTCACTTTTGAAAGTGCATTTTAAAGTATAAAGAGTGTATTTATTACCTGATAATTTTTTACTTGTAAAGTTTCCTGGTCTTTATTTCTAGGTAAATCTCACAAACCATTGTGGCTTTATGGGAGGACTGCAAAAAAACAAAAGCACTGGATTGACCACTCCATATTTTGCTACCTCAACAGTAGAAGTAATGTTCCATGTGTCAACAAGAATGCCTTCTGATTCAGATGACTCTTTAACAAAAAAGGTAGGTGTCTCTGAATAAATAGCATTCTCTTGGTAATAAACTTAGAGAAATTAGAGTCAAAGAAAATCCAGTAACTTAAAAATCCAACACAATAACAAAACACCATAAAATATCATAATATTTTTACCTGCTAAGTTGGTATATTTTCTACCAATTTCTAATTTTACCATGCCATTTTTACCATCATTGCAATTGTTGACAGGATCATATGTAAAGTGGGGAAAAGGGCAGGGAATTAATGGTTGGTGTAGAAGAAAAAGTATTACATCTGAATGATAACTTAGCATTTTTGACACCTTAGATGCCAGTTAAGAAACATGTGATGAGTACTTCCTGAGATGACTTTTTATTTACTTAAGGGTCATGTGCTGCTTTTTAACATAATTTTCCCTTAAAAAAAAAAAGTGAAAAGTATGAAGACAATATTTATTGTATATAAGGTGTTTTGTCTTGGAGGAGGCACAGATGCTCAGCAGTGATATGATCTCTTATAGCTGCATTAATAAAAAAATTATTCTCTGTATTGGTATTTTTTTCTTTAGAATTTAATAAATTCCATATTAGTGATAATAAGTTACAGTCTTGAACATGTATCCTATTAGAAATGAACAATTAGCTATCCTCAGACTGTCCCCCCATCCTGCATACATACATCTTCAGATGTGCTAATCCATTCACTAGACACGTTAATGAGCACTGGTTGAAGTGTAATATTGGAGGAACTGAAGCTGGTTGACCTCAGCATGGACTTTAATACTTGTAATTAAATTAGATAGTAGACAGTTAGTAAAGAGAGAAATAGCCATGCCTCTGGCAAGCTTCAATTATTAATGACTTCTTTTTCTTTGTGTTCAACTTGAAGAAAAAATATTATTGTTCTTATTATAGACTGACGCTGAATTCTAACTTCTCACTGTTCCATCTCAGATTGGTTTGGTTGGTGTGGGGATTTTTAATTAAAAATACTTTTGGTTGTATGTCTATGGAGCTGCATCTTTCTATGCTTTATTTCTTGAAGGAAAGTCACAGTAATACTAAGATTGTTAAATGATTTCTAAAAGTGGTTAATAGCAAAAGTAACTAATTTTAAAATTAGATCATTGCTACTCTTTTAGTATAGAACAGTATGAAGGGGTCTTTTTAAGTTCACTGGCTTCTTTATTTTTTAAACAAAAACCTGGTTTTATAAAAACAGCTTGTAATTAACCTTACAGTGTTTGTTTATAATCTGTTTGAATTAGACCATTAGAAAGTGTTGAAAGGGGGGAAGACAGGCCACAGTGAAAAATAATTAATAGTGAATAATTTGAAAGTTATTGTGGACCTTAGTGGAACACAGAGGCAAGATCTCCTGTCTGTTTCCAGGAGCATGTAGTGAATGAGTGTTTTAGATAGCTCAAAGAATGACCAGAAAGGCATTGGCAAAAGCAGGTTTAATATTCAGATAAAAGTGTGACACAGTTCATTGGTAAGGTTCAGTCTACTGCCTACTGGATGGTTAAAGCACACAGAGAAAAGTCAGACTAAAACATAAAATCAATCAAAAATTAAAATCAACCAAGTATGATCTGTGTAAAGGCTGGGGATGAAAAAAGGGTAAGGATGGGAAAGGGTGAGGATAGAAAGCCATGAGGAAGATCCTCCCAGTGACTCACCAGGCTCAGAGTGCACCCTCTTGCCAAACTCAGCCCTAGACTTGAATGACAGTTTAGGCTTAAAGCTTTTACCAGCATGTAAACTTAACAGCACTTAACATTGAAAACTTCATTTAAGCAATTTAACAGAAGATTCTGTAGAATTTGTTATAGCACAACAGTAACTCACTTAAAGGTTTAACTTACAAATTGAAAGTACTTAATCCAAGAGCAACATTCATGGTACAGTTGCTATAACACATTTACACTTGCATGCACACCGATGTAAAGGAGTTGTATGAGGTATATATCTGTAAAAAATTCTTCTTGAGTTTAGTGAGCTACTCATGTCAGATGCCTTTGCATCTTCTCAACAAGGGGTTGATTCTCAAGCAGCAGGAGTATCAGCCCTGGCTCATTTGGTGGCATTTGACAGCAATCCTCTGAGTACAGCACACTTGAGAGTTTGCTGCCTCTGAGAGGTGTCCCCCTCACAGGGAGATTGCTGGCTGCAGCCAACTGGTGGTCCAGGAGAGCTCAAAGGGTCTCACTTCCAACCACTGTTTATAGGGCTGCAAGAGAGTTGAATTTAGTCACGGGAATTTTCTTTGAAAGTTTGATTACAACTTTGATTACCAGTTCCACTTGGGCCGTTACTCATGCAAGAAAAATAAGTTTCCAAGGTCATTCATTAGAAAGCAGGAGCTCATTAGATACCACAAGCTCCTGGGACCAGACAATGTTTCTGATACACTCAGGAGGAGTTAGCCCACGTGCTGTTTGTCAAGGCCAAGGTCTAACGAGCATTTCTAAGATGCTGTTGCAGTCCACCACCACAGAACTCCCTGCATCTACATGTAGTTCTTGCCAGGCAAGGTTCAGTGCTGGTCCAGGCTTCCTGTGACTCAGCTTGTGAAAATTGTGTCAGCTGGGCTTCTTAACAATTCCAGCTGGTCCCAGGCCTGTTTCTCTCCTGCTCTACCAACAATCTCACTCATCATGACTTTGGAATATTTGAGGTCCGTATGGATATGTAGAGTGTATCAATAGATTGAGATTATATTTGTGGCTCAGCTACTGGTTGACTCTTTAATCAAGCTACTTTATTTCTCAGTGGCTTTCTTTTCTGTTCTTCCTCAGTGTGTTGATTCTGTTCTTTTTAAGCACATTTTCCCAAGAACAGAGGCTTGTGAGCCTCTCTCTCTCCTCCCTTCCCTAACAATTTCTGGCCCATTCCAATCAAATCTAATAGAGACATGTTTCAAAGCTTTTCATTTTGTGTATGTTTAATGATGATAGGCTAAGAAAGGAGATAGAGTGGGTTAGACTTTCAGTGCTCCTGCTCAGCAAGTGAAGACTTTATGGGAAGAAGCATTAGATACCAAGGAATCAGCAGCAAAGAGAAATGTTAAGAAATTAATCCTAAACTTGAGAGAAACATAAACTGAAGTTTACATCTTGGCATAAACCAGGAAGTGCTGTCAGGGGACATGAGTAGGAAAACAATAACTTTACTATTTCTGCAGCTACTCATGCTGCTCGGACTGAACATATCAGCAAAAGGATTGTGTTTTATAAAACACTGTTCAGCTCACACCATCAAAATCATTTGAGAACCATGAGAATACTAACAGTTCTGATGGTTCTGAGTATGCATGTACTCAGCATGTACTGTTCTTGACCTTCAGAGAAACTTGGGATTTGAGGTTCTCTGCAGGTCTTTCATGTGATTTTTTTAGTCTATTTTATTCAATGGGAGAAAAACAAGCAAATTGCAGTAGTTGGCTTCGAACGGCTGCTGGTTTTTATATTGTAAATGTGCCTAGAGGTACATGATAGGTTCATCTTATAAATGGAAATTAAATTAAATTAAATTAAAACAAAACTTCTTCCTGCCAGTTGAGCCACTGTAAAATCAAGATTCTGCTGTTTCAGAGGCTAAGCTGCTTTAAAACTGATTTTCTATCAGTCTTAGAGAGTAAATTAAACTTTTAAGTATCTTGATACCTCTGAAGTATTTGTTTTTGAAGATATGAACAAGAGCAAAAAGAGATGAATTCAAGAACCAGTGAAAAACTTTGGATTGTGTAAAGGAACTTAACATTGAAAAGCATACATAAAATAACTATTTAATTTGAAAATAGTAAATTAAAGGTTTAATGCTGATAATGCCATCCATTCTGGTTTTCTTGCAATTAATGGTTAGAGTAAAAAGTATTTACACTAACCTTGCAAGAGCAAGCTTGCAGAGAATATCAGGACTAAATAATGTGAAGACTCAGTGCATATAATGAGAAAGGTTGAGAGGCACATAAATAAGCTATCACCTGTCTAGTTCCTTCTTCATTAGGAGAAGCTTCCTAAATGAGTGAAGGCATTGTAAGTGAGAATTTTATACATACAGTATGTAAAAAAAGTAGTAATGTTAGTGACTACAATACTAATTCGTCTGGAGCTTTTGGTGTATTACACAATTCTAAGTTGTGCATGACATGATCCTAACCACATAAAATCATTACTGTTCCCAGTTTTTATGGTTTTTTTATTGTGTTGCTAACGTGTATTGGGAACTTGAAAGTTTATAAATGTGAATTATTAGTACAGTATTTCTTTGAGTTACAATTAGATACACATGTTGCTAGAAAACCAAACCAAAAACACAAAAACCCCAAACACACCACAGTTACTGAGACAAATTTTTATGAAAAATTCATCCACAAGGTGCATGTGCTGTAGACAGTAGAGCTGTTAACATTTAACAAAAGTAGCCACATAAAGCCATTACTTCATATATCTCTGCTCCTTTTGTTCTTTCTGTAATAAACACTTCCATTTTTGAGGAAGAAAAAAATTGAGGCTAGCTGTTCAATCAGAAGAAAATATAATAGTTTTTTTTCTCCCTCCTTTAGGTAAGTGGGTATTAGAAATTACAGTAATTTTGGCAAGAGTTCAAGGGTTAATGTAACAGATAAATAAAAGGAATTTTCTGTAAATTGAGCCCTGCATTATTTCACTTGTCTTGCCTTTCCAAACCTAACTCATTTAATTTTAAAAAGTAAATACTTAAATTCTTCCTGACAGTGTGCTTTGCTTTTACTATCGTTTATTACTTCAATTATACTTGGTATCACTTAGAACAATCTGCCATTTGGAAATTTCAGTATAGCCTGCAGCTTAGTTTAAAGTCTGGCTGCTATTGTAACATGTACAGCATATGACACTAATGTATCAAAATTAGATTTGATCATCCCTCCTGGTTATATTTATTTCACGTTTCTTTTGTATTCAGTTAACATAAATGTATTAGGAGAGCTGACACATGATGATGGTTATAGAGTAAGAATATTTTAAAGTATTTTGAGTTAAATTTGAAATTTCAGGTAACCTAACAGTCGGTCATTTTTATATATTTGTTCTAATGGAGTAGAGTTTCGAAGCAAGCCTAAAAAAAATCTGTTTGTCTCTTTTATCTCCTCAGGGCTGTCTTCCCGACAGCTCAGGTTTAAAATGGCTAAAACACAGCTCTTAATCTCTTTCTCATTGCCACCTTTCCGGATCACCACAGATAACATGACCATTGTGCCTGTCACTTGTGCCCATAGCCTGAAATCATCTTTAATTTGGTCCACTTTCTGGATTCTTACATTCATTCTGTGCTTACGACTCTTCTTTTTCCCACCCAACATTTCTTCCAACATAGCCTTTCCAAACGTACATAAATTAAAATTTATACTCTATATCATAAACTGTCATTTTGATTGCTGAACCTTCCATTCTCTGGTCTGGAGGAAAGCTGATTTAAGCGACCTTTTCCTAATACCTTTTAACACCTTTTTACAGCTTCTTTGCATTTGTCCATCTCCATTTTGTATCATGTCTTATGCTTAGATAATACACTCTCAAGGGCAGTTAGATCTGCATTTCGTGTTAGAATAGTGGTGTGTAACCTATAGTTCCAGGTGTTTCCAGTGTATTACCAATTGCTCAAAGTAAAACATTATTTTAGGACTTTAAATTTTTTATATTATTGCTGTGACTTATGTCTCTGGTACTGATTTTCACTTTGTTAGGCTTACTCTGATGTATACACATAAGAAGTTGTAAATTCAGGAAAACAAGGCCAGGAAATAAGTGTGACAGCAATTGGTGGTGAGTTCTGAATAACCATTAACACAGAATTCAGTCTTGACAGCTGTCCATTCTGTGTGCACCAAATCCCATTCTCTTAGATAACACTGGTACAACACCTTCTTGGAAAATCATGGTTTTTGTCTGTCTTTAAGGTTTCAATGAGCAGAGGTGGTTATAGCTCAGTATCTTTGTCCTACTTGTGTCCAGGGTACTGAATTCTGGGACCCTTCCAATTCAATAAGCAGAAATAAAAAATCCGGAATAAAGTTGAAAGTGGTTAGGCTCTGACTCTCCTGTGGTGTAATAATTGCAGTGAACAATAGATTCTCAAAATGTTTGCTGTGCTTGCAGGAGTTATTGGTTAACACTGCTGAATTTCAAGGTCGTCGAATAAAAAATTGAGAAGAAATCTGAAATTCTTCTTTCTAAAAGGTCTATGCAAAACCTAGCAGATGAAATAAGCCAGGAAAGCTTTTCAAGTCAATTTCAGGTATCAGATCTCTTCCATGAATCAGTTTTTGTTGATGAGTCAAGTTATCACCATTCATGCTTTTTCAAAAGCTTTTCTTGGAAACCAAGACAAGGACATCTGAAAGAAGCAACAAGGAACATTGTGTTGGTAGTGTCCAAGCTTCTTCTCATCTAAACTTGAAAAGAAGCCAGAATGACGTATTAGAATTTTGTTATTCTCCAAACAGAAATATAAAATCAGCAACACACAACCTTGTTTTCTTGTCTATTGTTTTTGTCAGTCACCTGACGTGTATAATAGAAACGAGGTTTTGATCCTGCGTACTTCTTTTTATATTATGTACCACCATTTATACTTTATACCATAACCCAGCTACTTGCACCATCTAATTTTGACTCTTAATCCATTACATGTGACAAAGATGCCATTCTACATTTTACTCAAACTGGGTCCTTGCCAGATCATTCTGGATAGTAGTCATGAGGTGAAATACATTTGACAGGACTTGGAACTCTGAAATAATCTGATTCATTTTCTTTTGCCTCTGAAGGAGTTTCTGCTTTTAGCCTGGAATGTATTCTCAGAAATATATATGAGTATTAAACGAACATTGAAATTGGAAAGAAAAGTCGCTGATGGCTTCAGTACACTTGGCACCCAAAAATATGTGTCCCTTGTCAGTAATCCTGCTGAAATAACCACACAGTACACTTTTGTCACAGCAAAATCTGTATTAGTCTAATGTGACAGCAGGCATCAATAGTGATGCTCCATCTGGGTAGCTTTCACAGAAGTGCAAGAACTTGTATCCCATGTGATTAACCGCAGGTATCAGTAACAGGTACACAGGGTCAACCTTTGATAAATGAAATTCAGAGGCAATGATGCCTTCAAGGAGTGCAATATCTAAACTCCCTATATTTTTTGGATTTTAAAGCAATTTATTTAACATGTACACTGTCACTATCACTTGTTTCTAACAGTGTATGAGTTTATTGTCTCCGAGTCCAAAGATGGCAAGTAAAGGAGGAAAAATTCTTTCAGTAAATAGTTCAGTATTGCTGAATTATGAATGGTACTGTGCAGTGATGGTGGGTCAGTCCCAGTCCTGCTTTTTGGCAGTTGGTTCAATGAGTTCAGTCAGTTCTCCAGATGGCCATCCCTCAATCTAGTATTGTGTGGGTTTTTTACATTCCACAACACTTCATGTCCAAACTGATTTGCCTCATGCTTTCTCTTTGGCTGGCCAGCCTCATTCTCCCTGAGCTTTTCACTTGCTTCTAAGTGTGAGCCTGTCAATCCTTGATACCTTATCATTGTCGTATTTCAACAGCTAGTTTGACTGTCACTTTGCTAAGGAAGCAAAATGGGATTTTATATGTTTTTTTTTAATCTGAGGTGCAATACTTCGCTGACTTCTCTGGTGATAAAGCCAGTTTACTATGTGACAACCCTGCTTTCCACTCCTGTCATGCTTCAAAAAAAGGTGCCAACAAGTTATTTTCTTGGGCTGTGTTTCAGACCAGTGCAGTGAGATGAGCTGAATTTAAAACTAAAACCTGGCTTGTATTTCCCCCACTTGATCATGTTTGTGATCCATTTAAAAAATTATCTCATGTCTGAAGAGAAAAGTTGGTTAACTGTGGCCAAAGGAGAGGAGGCCAAGGATAATGATTTATTAGACAGTGCTGCTAGAGCAGGCTGAAGTGAAGCTGAGCCTTGTATAAACTTAAAAGATAGAGCTCTGCCCTGATGAAAATCGATGGATGGGTGCCACAGTGCAAGGTTTTTTTAATTAATGTTTTGCTGCAAAAGTAAAGAGTAAAAAGGAGAAGTTGCTTTTCTGGTGTTTTTGGGGGGTTGGAGAGTTTTTTCTTGTATATTTTGAAATTAATCTTACCAAGTCCTTCAAGCTATAGCCAGGAAAGAAAAAATTAACAAGTGTGCTTCTTGTCACTGTCTTACTGCTTTTATTGACTTTATTGTTTTCTACAGCTACACGAAAGGAGCTTGTAGTGATGCAGAGGTCAGGCTGCAGGATGGGGAAGTGACCTCAGGTTACACTGGGGGCAGTTTAGGCTGGATATTAGGAAAAATATCTTAACAGAAAGAGTTGTCAAGCATTGGAACAGGTTACCCAGGGAAGTGGTAGAGTGATCATCCCTAGAGGTATTTAAAAGGTATATAGATGTGGTGCTTAGTGACATGGTTTAATGATGGACTTGGCAGTGTCAGGTTAACATATGATCTTGGTGTTCTTGGAGGTCTTTTGCAGCCCAAATGATTCTATGATTCTAAGGTAGGAGAGGGTCAATTTTGGAGTTAATTATCTTTTATGATGTTTGTCATTGTTAGGTGTTATGCAGGGTTCCTTCAGCTGGTGTTTGTTGCACATCAGCCATTCAGGTTGCTGTCTGGCTTTTTTCTAATCTAGTAAAATAAAGCTCAGTGTAGTGAATGTTGTTATAAGCATTTCTTTTGCTGGGTTGAGTTTAAATATTGGTGAAGGAGCATCCCTAAGTAAGTGTTGTTCAAAATAATTCAGCCACCCACACACGAGGTGTACTGAACAGCTGACTTCAAAGGCACCACAGTCTTTGGTTGGTTTATGTTCACTCTGGTCCAGACAAAACAAATGACTTGTTGAGCATCAAAGAAGATATAGGGTATTGAAGCCACCAGTCCTTTGCCTAGTCCAACACTGAAGAAAATCCTTTTTTTTAATAGAAATACAAACCTGTTCTTCAGTCCGATACAGTTTAAAGCTAACAGACAAGAGCAGAGACAGTTTCTTTTTCTCTTTTTTTCCTTTTTTTATTTTTGCTTTTTTTTTGAGTCTGCTGCTGACAACTGGTGTAGGCCTTCAGATAAGACAAAGGTAGCATTCCAGGAAGTTTTGTAAAATAAGCAAGTGAATGATAATAATTAAATTTCTCTGAAGACTGCGCATGTGTTTTTTTATTTGAAGTGCTGAAAGTGCTATGGCAAATTGTTGCTTTTTTATACAAAATAGCTTCTTGTATGTGTTCAGATTGGTATTTGTATATTACATGTTAACAGCAGTTCACAGTGCAATCTTTAAATAACATCAAGAGGATTGTTTGACAAATGCCACCTACGTAAAGCTGTGGAAACAAGCTGACAACTGGGGGTGAAGACAATTGTCAATAACTGGTGATGCACTTGGAGATAAAAAAAGATATACTAGTTTGAATTTTCAGAAGTAACTCTTTCTGGAAATAATCTCACATTTAATAATCTGAATGTATTTGATCAGCATACATAAAACCTCCCTACATTATGTGAACATTTGTTATCAGGTGATCATGTTTATCAGAAGGAGTGTTTTGGTTCTTCAGTGCAGATAATTCCAGAGTGTTCAAGGAATTCCTTAATCTCGTTACATGATTACATCTGAGGGCACAGCATGGATTTTGAGGAACCCATTCAGCCATTCTGAGCCAGATCAAGAGCCATTTTGTAGCTTGTAGGGGAGCAGAGTGTTGTTTTTACAAAGATATACAAGTTTCATGGAGAATGAGCATTTATCAGTTATTCTGGGGGCTATGGAGAATGCAGTAGCTATTCTCCTTTATAAACTTTTTGTTTGTAGTAGGCACTTTGGAATTTGGCTAGAATGATGAGATTGACTTCTCTGATGCGTGGCTTCTAAACAGATCTCCATTTGTGTACTTTAGAAGTTCATACAGAATTTAGTAATTTTCTGCCAATCAGTGATGGCAGTCTTGAACACATTTTAGTAAATCAGATTGAACCACTCTGCATCCTTGAGATAATATCAACAAAATTTAAAATCCACAACATAAACCATTACTGTCAACTAATACTCTGAAATTCTAAAAGATCTGTACTTTGCTTAGTTCACTCATTTTTCTTCATGTGTTTTTAGTGGGTTTGTCTTTATAAAATATGTACATTTAAAATAACTGTAAGGGTATAGAATATTAATTAAGAATATTCAAACTGATGGCATTTTATCTCTGATTTTCCAGCTAAGACATTTAGGAAATGATGAAGTACACATTGTCTGGTCAGAACATACTCGAGATTATAGAAGAGGAATAATTCCAACAGAATTTGGTGATGTTCTTATAGTTATTTATCCCATGAAAAACCACATGTTCAGTATCCAGATCATGAAAAAGCCCGAGGTAAGGATTTGTTGTTTTCTTTTGTGTTTCCTTCATGTGTTTAACATGAACTGACTTTTGTTTAGAATCTGAGGTTTTAGTATAATAGATTGATCCCACAAAGTGATGTCTTAAGCCTGGGCAGTTGCAGTGGTGGTAGGAGGGAAAAGGAAGAGCTCAGTGGTTACAGTGCACAATAAAATAAGTAACTTGAAATTGGAAAGGCCTGATGCTGTAAGGCATATCTGCTAAGAACATCATCTGGAAACAAAGCTAGAATATTCTGCATAATAATTTAAATATTACAGTAAACTTGTCACACGTTTTTGTCAAATTTGATACATAACCGAGGTAGTTGAACAGGTAGCCTGTTCCAAATTCCTCCATCCATGACATATTCCCCCTTTTTCCTCTCAAACCTATTTTCTGCTTTTTTCTTAACTCCACACAGAATTTGGAGATGAGTTCAGTAAAGCAAGGCCATTCAGCCCTTAGGCACAAGAACACACATTCTTTCTAATGACTGTTCCTCAAATGTAAGTGCTGGCCCTGTTCTTAAAACAGTGGTTTAGGGTGATGAACACTAAACTGACTGAGTAAAAGCAGTCATGAGTTTCTGTACTACCTAAGTTCTGTGTGTGATGTCACTTGCTATTAATTTTATTTAAATTATTACTACAAACACTCATATTAATAAACGAGGTATGACAGAAATAGGATTACCTCTTTATGATGATTGCCTCTGTCTATTGATAGGCATGAAATAATTATCAGTCTTACTATTGTTAGATTATTTATTTTTTTAACTAATAAGTATATTCTTTCTTTTACTACTTTATGTACAAATAGTTGTATTATTGGGAGCAATGCAGGTTAAGAAGGAAAGCAAAAACTGCTGAAAACAGGGATTGTTGTTAGTCCCATTCCATCAGATTTCAGTATTCTAAAAACTACAATAAATTACTAATGGCAAAAATAATGCAGGGATCTAAAATTCTTTTACAATGTTTGTTTCCTCTTAGCAGGGAGAACATGTATGTACACACTGCTCCCTTTGCTGAGCTGATGCACAAATTTTGATGCTTTTCTCGTGCTTTAAGTCAGCAGCTTCAATACTTTATTCACATGTACAGGAGATGAAAATACTTAATACTGAATGTTTCACTTTTCTGCTTTTCTTTTCTTTTCTTTTCTCTTTTCTTTTCTTTTCTTTTCTTTTCTTTTCTTTTCTTTTCTTTTC
>JAHLSL010000007.1:22092154-22127651 GCA_025920805.1 Petroica traversi
TTTTCTTTTCTTTTCTTTCTTTTCTTTTCTCTTCTTTTCTGATGATTGATTAGAGAGAAATATAATGCCAAAACATAAGATCTGTCTGTTCTGCTCAGCCTTTGGGGGCTAGCTATACTAAATATCAAGGTTTTCTACTGGTCTTATAAATAAGGTTTTTCCACTTAGGCTCCAAAGAGGCTAAACTTTCACCACAGATTTCTTCTGTAGAGAGCTTTCTGTCTTTTTGTTTAGATAATGTAGAAAGGAAGAAGGACAGAAGAAAACAAAGAAAACAGAAGCTGAGGGTCAATACACCAGTAACTGTGTAACACTCTCACACTGGGTTGGTCGTTATACACGTGTTAATAACTAGAGCCATGATAAAAAATATTTTAGAATTTGAGTAATTGTTTCTTCTGCTTCTTACTATCTACAGTATTATCATCTAGCCTTTCAACCTCATAAACATCATATGCATGACTGTTCCTAGGATTTTTGCAGCAAACATTGGAAATTATCTTTGATGAGACATAGTATTCAAATAGTTGCTTAATTTTTTCAAATGCTGTGTTATCTGTTGCCAAGGATATCAAGCAGTTATATGGCTGTATATTTCCACTAGTGAAAAGGTCTGACTTGCAGCACAATAACTGGTTTGATTATCTAGCAATGAGGAGGGAAAAAGACATATATTTGAGTGCTCTATTGTTCATGTTGATTACTAATTGTTATAGCTATGGTCTGGTCTTACTTTATGTTGAACTTCTTAATTTTTTATTCAGGTTCCATTTTTTGGTCCACTCTTTGATGGTGCTATTGTGAATGGAAAAATTCTGCCTATTATGGTTCGTGCAACAGCTATAAATGCAAGCCGTGCATTGAAATCATTAATCCCATTATACCAAAACTTGTATCCTTTCACTCAAATGGTTTCCAAGGCATATACATTCCCTTGCAGCTCTACAGGTATGCTATTCATGGTTTTTTCCAGATTAATATAGGGCAATTTTCATTTTTTTAATGGTGATGGTACCTGTAGGGAACTTAAACCCATAGAGGAGCATTCAGATGAAGACCACCTTTTTTTAATTTAATAAAGAATAGATTAGGTGTTGAAAAATTGCCTGTTTCTAATGTAGCATGGACTTGTCACTTATTGTTAACAAAATTGTTTTAATGACCATTTTGTGAGTAGTCTTTCTAAAATTGCAATATCATGATGTTAATAATCTTTCTTTCCTTAAGTTATTAATTATTTATCCAGTATTAGTGTCACTTAGTTTTATTTTCCAGTTCCAAGAATGCTGCTTTCCTTTAAGGTGAGAAGTTTATTAAACTTCTGTCATACAGATTTTGTTTTTCAGCTCAGAATACAAAGTTGTTGTCAAAATCAGGTTAGTGTCTTAGTAAATGTGTCAGAAAAGACTGTCCCTTTTCTGTTGTTGTTGGAACTGAAATTGTATTTTTTGGAGGGGCTACTCTTGGAAGAATAGATTTATTAACCATAAATTTAAAAATATAAGGTAAATCAGTCACTTACAGCCCTTCCTAAGATTGAGTTCTGTTATATATCTGTTAGTTAAATCAACAAGAAATTTTTGCATTTCATAAACTGAAAGATAAGTTTAAATTTTGATCCAAAAGAATTCTGTGCTTAATTTCTAACCAAGCTGTAAATGCTGGTAGTTGTCATGTGATAGATTGGTGCTAAAATACTGTTTTTTCCGTGACTGACTGTTAGTACTTGTAGAGTTTGGGATTAGATATGATGAAATGGATTTACTGATGAATGACGGATGTGTTTTATGTGATCACATTAAGTGATGTTTGTGCCATTTCTGTTGATGACACATGTTGATTCATTGTATTTTCGTGTTTGGAGAGGTCCGATCTTTCTGTCATTACTCAAGTAGCTTAGTCAAAGAATTTAAAATGTATTATCATCATCATCATCAACCATCAAAAGTGATGGTTTAGAGCATGGTATTGATCTATAGCAATGAGCAATTGGAAAACAATTTACTTTGAGGTAGTAAACTTCCAGTATGAAAAAAACTATTAACATCATCACAAACTTGTATGTTTAAACTTCACAGAGTAAATTCCTTGGACAGAGTAAATTCCTTGGACATAGCTTTGCCAGCTCAGTGTCTAAAAATTGGCCAGTTCCAAGGAGTTATGCATTGCTTTTTTAATTCAGTTCTCCAAATTGTACTTTTTAATATGCACCAAAGCACAGCATGTCATTTATGACATAATGTGGCCTCCATTAAAATGCTGATATGTTTCCTAGTGTGGTTAGCATGGCAAGTGGAAAGCACTATTTGTATTTCATTTTAGATAGCACTGGCTGGTGGATATCACTTGGTGAGATTATGAAGTACCTGTTGACTGGGCACTGATATTGAAGGGTGACTTTGTTAAGTTGTCAGTGAAATTTTTTTTCCATCTGACTTGGAGTATCTTATATTTACTGTTCAGTATAATCATTTAAAATTATAATGGGGTTGTGGGAAAACCCACAAACTTTAAAAGCTGTTTGCTTGGTGCGAAATCAGAAAAAAAAACTCTGCAAGCTTTCCTGGCTTGAATTAGGCTCTGATGGAGTCAGTTGTGTCAGTGGAGAACTGCAAAAAATGCAAAACCTCTAAGTCTGGCCTAAGTCTCAGTAGTGTAAAAACCTCTTGACTAAAAATATCATGGACATACTCTTGGTGTTCAACCCATGGCCAGACTTGAGGTCAAGAAGGAATTTCCCTCATACAAGAATGGCTGAGAGTGGTGGATGTTTCCTGTAACATGGACATGTTCTGTTATCTAGGAACATTTGGAAGTTGAATCTAATTATGCTCCTGTGATAGCAGAGAGTTGAAGACGTCAAGGACTGTCTTTATTGTCTCCTGCTTTTTTCCTCTGGGATATTTTAGCTATGGCTGCAGCAGTTCACTTCTGGCTTTTAAGTCTGAAGTGGACTAAAGGGTGTGGGGAACAGGCATATTTTATGGTCTGTGGTTAAATAGCTTTTGTGGAGACACTACCGGAATTAATGTCTCTTGCGGAAGACAGACAGGATTCACTGATCAAGGTGGCCTTTCCTTGTGCTGGAGCAAAGAAAAAGAGGGCTCAGGGTGATGAAAACAATACATTTGAAGAGGGAGGAAAAGGGAACAAAAAAGCTATTTTTCAGGAAGTACACAAATTGGAAAAGTGAAGCTGATGATCAAGGCTTTGCGCAAGTCCAGGACCGTAACAGTGTCATTGAAAGAGAATCCTGAAGTGATGTTCTTGAAACTGATCTTCATTTACTTACTTGTGAGCATGTAAGATACTGAGCAGTGTTAGTTTGTTAGGAATTTGGATAATAGTTAATAGATACCCAGTTGAATGTGGATGTCAGGGGCATCTTGAGACTTGTCAAGCAAAAAACACATCAGGCACTACATTTCTATATTAGAGTAGTAGAGCAGCAGAAATAGTTAATTTCAAAGCCAGCGTGAGTGTACAGATGTCTCTCTGCCTGCAGGTTTGTGGTTTGTTTTCTGGTGCTGTGTAATACTTGGTGGGCACTTTTTGACTTGCTAGAGAGTTAAAGATAGATATGTAGGCATATCCTTATCCATTTTTGAAGAATGTTTATAATATCACATTGTAGATCTTGAAGTGATGGATCACTGTAAATTCTTAATTAAACTAAGACTATTGACTGCTTGTGTATGGGATGGGAAGAAACTGGCACTGCGTTTGGCCCTCCTACTTCCATGGAGAGCTTATCTACCCTCTGAGACAGTGCATTTTCTAAGTGCAGACCTGACTGAAAAAATCAGCTGTCATTTGTAATCAACAGGGATATTCAGTCCTCTTCACGTAACCTGATTGCAACTTTTTCCTTAATGGGCTGGTCTGTTAATCACAATGTGGCAAGGGTAGTATGTGTGAATGGTATAATAATGGTTGCATGGATACCAGAAATTCTGCTCATCTCCCTCTTACAGTCTTCTCCAACTTTGAGGATGTGTTGCACGGACTGAAGTAGCTTCCTGGGACTGACATATTCTGTCAATCACCTTCCTCTTTCTGACATTATTTTGACATTTTTGATAGGATACTTAGAGAGAAAAACATTTTTAAGATTTTATTTTGTTAATGATTTTAAAGGTTTTATCTGCTCTGTGGTTTTATTCTTTGCTCAGAATACTTTATTATGTTTCCATATTGTCATGTTCTAAGATAAAAAAATTACTAAATTTATTGGCAAACATTAGTCATGTATGGCAGGTGTCTTGCTTTATTTGATTCTTGGCACTCTCATTGCTGCATCTGTGTGAAGAGAATGTTGCTGTTTTGGGTGGAGTTTTTGTATAGGTGTGTGGAATCTGCTCTAGTTTCTCCTTCAAGGATTCTCTGGTCCCCAATAATTTTTTGTGGCCTGGCTGTCTTGTATCAGTACCCCCTCAGGAGCAGGTGGCATACATGCACACAGAAGCAGGTGACAAACACAAAATACTTGTGGTGTGTTGCTGATGAAGCAGCAGTAACCCCCTCTGTCTCATAGCTCGTGGTTCTTCTCCTTTTTGTGTTTGCCATTGTCTTAAGAAGTGCATGCTTATGTCCTGAGTATGCTCCAGCTGCACATATCCTAGGAAAACTTCCAGCACCCATAAAGGCAGGTGTACTAATGGGACTAAATATTGAGAACAGTCATTTTCACTGTGATGCAGAATAAGAAGGGATTGTTAAATACTCTTTATTTACTAAATTGCTTTGAAATTCTTGATATTAAGAGGTTTGTGCATGGCTCATGTCTCAGAGCAAGCACTTTGTCACATTCTGAATTCAGAATCAACCATGTGTGGGAAGTGGATCAATACTAAGTATTTGGAACAATAGAAATTGTTCCTTCATAATGAATTGTGGCTTCATAAAAAATTTTATTGGAACTTCCTGAATAAACAGCAGATGTCAGCCAGATGCCGAGGTACACCTTGACCTAGTAGGCCCCTGCAGTGATCCAACTTTTTACAATTACTTCAACAAAACAGGACAAATACTGGAAACCTTGTAGGAGTGGAATTGCAATTGTGAAACAATTAGTGACACTTTTTTCACTGTACACGAGTTCTGGAGTGTTGACAATTATTCCAAACTATCTGCACTTCAGATAGTGCAGTTCAGACACTTTCTGTCTTACGTAGTATTCTCCAATTACAGATGCTACCTAAGACACACAGTAAGAAGCTAAACACACAGTATGAGATCCTCTTTAACATCTTTTAAATCTAAAATTTATAGACATTTTAGAATACCTGGAATATGCATTACTATTTTATTCTTAATCATCATAGCATAATTTTCACTTCTTTCTAATAATCTGCAAAGTCTTTTATGTAGTGCCAAGAACTGGAGTTTCTTTTTGGAGATTTTTTTTTGGTCACATGAAACCAATTCATTTAAATAGCAAAAATAAAAAAAATGCTGCTTTAATTATTCCATCTAAAAAGTGTTAGAGAGTAAATCTTAATCTGAATGATTGAATAAATTAATGTTTCTTATCAAAACTCAATATCTGACATCTTCCTAACTTACTTGATATTGTGTGGCTTATCAGTTGGTACTTGATGTATTGTAGCTAATCTTTTGACATTTGTCTTCCAGAGAAAAGGAAGGGCTTAACCCCATATGGTGTCTGACAAGGCAGTAACTTATGAATAAAGTAATGTCTATGAGTGGTTTGTTAAAAGTTTACTCTGTCTTAGAAACTGATTGCCCAGAAAAAACTTTTTTTCTTGAGGTGGTACTCAACTGCCCCAAGAAAGGGTTTTATTAGAACTGGTAGTGTGTTGTGCCTGCTTGACCATCTCCTGCCCCAAGATAGAATTGTAGGCCCTGGAAAAGTGAAAGAAATGTTCATTACTAATGACATACAGTAAGCAAAAGGTTTTCTTCAGATTCTGGCTATATTTGTTTCGCTTCATTAAGAATATTTGTTATATTTGAATTTTCAAACTGCAACTTGTCAATATTTTGAAGATTTCTTACTAGTACAGAAACTTAGAAGTTACACTGCCAGTTTCCCTTTCTCTAGGAAGTTTTCTCTCTTGAAGTTCCATGAGCATCTCTAAGGAGTGTGTAGTGAAAGGAATAATGCATGAAATTATGACTGCTTTTCTAGCATTTTCTGGTCTAGAATTTTTTTCATCTACCATATGCCAAGACTCTGGAAAGTTTGCAGTATTTCTGGCAATACATTTTTGATACAGGACATTTAATAAGGTTACTCATTTTTTTCTGACATCACAGGTGAGAAGATACCAACATTAAAAATAATGCTTGATACACTTTTTAAAAACTACTTTATATATTTTATACAAATAATTACAAATTTCAAAATTTCAGTGAATACTTATTCCATCCTGAAGCCTACTGTTGTAGCCTTGTCTGATATGATTTCAAGTAAGAAACATGGATGAGTTCATCATATCACCCCTGCTGTTTTTTCCAGAAGAAAATACAGTTATTTCAGAAATCTATTTTACTGTTTAGCAGTGAAAATTGTTTTCCTAGTTCAAGCAAGAATCATAAGGTACAGAATATGATGTTTGGTGTTTCCTGTACTTTGAATTGCTCAGTTGTGGTGTTCTCCCAGGTCCTAGTTCTGCTGACAATTATTTCATATTTTAATAATTATAAATGTGATTTATTAATTAATTAAATGCCTGTAAACAATAATGTAACATGAAAAACTGAAGATTTCCAAGACACCTGTAACTATTTGATTGTTTAAATGGACTGTTCAGGTATTTCAGTTTTAAGGAATCATGTAACAGTTTCTCTGTACATTATAAGGAACCTAAATATAAGAGGAAGGCCTTACATCTCTGTATATCTCTATAGAGTTGTGTGTGTGTGTCTCCTTGTAGATATGCAATGTCTGTAATAGCTGTATCTTTATTACCTTTACACTACTTTTCCTCTGAAGTAATATATCAAATTAATATATTTTCCTGTGATTTCACAAATATTTTTCGTCAGAAAGGGGTTGTTGTAAGGAAGGTTGTTGGGAAAATGCCAGAAAGATATAATCCCAGGTTACTTGTATGGCCATGAACGGCTAAAGTGCTCAGAGTGCAAACCACTAATGCTGAAAAAAGCAAAATGCACATACTTAAATAACTTTCTGCATTTAAGAATGTTCATGTTCAAGATAAATGTTTTAATATGGCATACAGAAAATTAGTACAGTTTGAAATATCTTATGTAGAGGAATTGGCACAATGGCAATGCATGTAATAGTATAATCTAAAATAATTTCTATATTAATAACATCACGTTGAAGTTTGCCCAATTAAAAAAAGGCTAAATGAAAAAAAGAGCTAAGATTCCAAAGCATAAATTGTGCTATTTATGTTCGTTAAGTATGGTTTGAAATCCTGTCTTAGGGACATCTTGCCTAACTATATATCTCATGCTGCTCAGTAAATGAGAAGAGTATTGATTGGCATATGCTGCTTAAATCGATCACCTTGACAGCCAGAATTACAGTAATCTGTCAGTATTAATGACTATCTTTCAAGCCTTGATACCTCTCCTTTGCTTGTCTCGTCTTGCCTCAGTTCTGTTTGAAGTGCATTTTCTTGAAACCTCTGGTTTTGTCAGGGTAGGTACTTTTGTAGGGTTTTTTTGTCCCCTGAGTCCAATTTATTGGCTTGATCATGCAATTAGAGTTAAAATGCAACACCAGGGAGCAAAAGTAGGCAGTGTTCTGAGTAACAATTGGACCTCAGAGGTAGTGCAAGCCTGTTCTCAGCCATCATTTATTAGTTACCTGTTGAAAGAATAGGATTGTTTTGCAATGAATAATTCCAAAGCTTCACTTTAAATGCCTTTGATTTTAGCCACTAGAGACAAGTGATTGAGCCAACATTTGTTACAGGCTTTTAAACTCTTGCCGTAGTGTTTGTCATATAGACACTCCAAAGGACTGCTGCAGAAATTCTTGCAGATATGTGTACCAAGCTGCTGTGTTTACTACATTTTCATGTAGTGAACATAATTTCGCAAAATTTCACTTGATTTTCATGCAATTTTAATGTGAGGAGTATGTTGAAGCGTGACATTGTATTGTTAATCACAACTCTTTGGGCGTGATCATCCGGACAATTCTTGATCCATCAAGTGGTTCCTCCATTAGATCCAAGTCTCTCAAATTCAGAGACAAGGATATCATGTTGGACAGTGTCAGATGCTTTGCACAGTTTCAGGTAGATGATATCAGTTGCTCTTGCCTGTTGTACCAGTACTGTAACACTATTGTAGAAGGCCACCAAATTTGTGCATGACTTGTCCTTAGGACAGCCACACAGTTGTCTTTGTCAAATCACCACCTTATTTCCCATGTGTCTTAGTATAGTTTCCAGAAAGATCTGCTCCATGACCTTGGTGGCACTGAGGTGAAACTGCCTCGTCTGAAGCACATGTTAAAGGGGTACAGTCTAAGTGCATGGGTTTAATAATGCTGTTGTTATCACAAGATATCTACAATATATTTTAACTGTTAGTACAGCTTTACTTATTAGCTACTCTTCCCTAATGAAATGCATTAAACTCTCTTGAAAGAAGTAAAAACACTAAATACCAAGTAAGCAAAACTGATTGACTGTAGTAATGTAGTTTTCTACTATTAATTGTATTTCTAAAGACCTGAGTGTTCTGTTAATGTTGTAGACACTTATGGGAGATACTTAAATCTTTTTGTACTGTTTTAGAAAAATATATTCTAGATTCTTTTACTTCTGCATTCTTTCATAAATATAATTTACCCATCTGAAGGAGAAATATTGGTTCTACTGATATCTCTACAAAATATGGGTAGGCTTTTGCCAGTAGCATTCTGGTTTAGAATAGAAGGAGGGCAGTGAGCTACCCTGAAAATCAGTGACCTGCTTTATCTGCCTCCTGGAACCTCTGAGTCTGGATATGTCAGTACAGATCCCTTGAGGGAAGGGAATTTTTCTTTGTTACAACATAATTTTAAGGGAGGAAATCTTCGTATGTTGTAAGCTGAAAGTTAGCATGGAACCACTCTTTCATTATAAAATGTGTTTTTAAAGTCTGTAAATCCTTTTTTTAAACAAAAATTTGCAGGGCTATGAGTCCTTAAACTGGAATGAAAAAAATAAACTAATCCAATGTTACGCAGAGTTGATTGCCTTGTGTGTAACACAAAGTGACAGGTTTTTTTTGTTAATACCTACTTAACCTTATTAATTAATTAAACATTTTGTATAACAAAAGCCCTTTGTTAAAATGTTAAGACTCTTGCCCTCTTAAGGTGTTAAAATTCGTACAGATTTCTTTGATAGCTCTCAGAAGTCTGTGAATAAAAGCCTGGAAGATTAAACAATTTTTACTGACATTTCTAAGATGTAAAGAAGAAATGTTTTTAAACTATTCAAGCCCTGTTTTTACATTGCAAAAAACAGTATTGTGTTTTGATTTAATCCTTTTCTTGTCATAAATTCACCCTCAAAACAGATAAGGGATGTGCAAACAACTTTCAAGATTTGTATGTTAAAACACAAAAAAAAATGTATATATAAAAATAAGTCTGTGGCATTCCATATGGTTGATTCTGATATTTAAATTGGTGGGAAATGTGGGAGATTATTCATAACAACCAAAACTGGCAAAACCATAATGGTTGTGAGATAGATTGATGTTTTTGGGTGAGTTGAATAAGATATTGGCAAACTGTTTCTGCATCATTCTGCATATGGTAATGAAAACAGTTGGGGCATGCTTTCCATGCCAACAGAGGGATTAGAAGATCATAGGTACCAAAAAAAAATAGATAAATAGAAACTAGCACGTTGGTTGGCTTCGTCTTCCTACAGGTCTGCATTTCAGTTACTGACAAAAAGGCTTGTATATAATACCTGGTGGTATGTAGAAATGTTCTAGCTGGAGATGGAATGTACTTCATGTAAAAATATTCACCAGGGTCAAAATAATAACAAAAAAGGTTGTCGTTTATTCTGTATGTGCCACATAGTAGAGAAATGGAATAAGCTAACATAAAGCAAGGATTAAAAGTTAGTGTTTCAGTAATTGGAGTTACCATATGGCAATCCGAAGGATGTGAGTCCTAATCATAGCCTGGCCAATCAAATTAATTTCAATATACTTTCTAGACATTGAGAAAATAGTTTAATTGCTGATTAACTACACCTGAATAAATCCATGGGTCACAAATACATCTATCTCCTTCTGAATGCTTCTCCTCCCAAACACAGAAGAATGCATGCTATTAGAAAATCGTTTAATTTCAGCTTGCTAAACCATAGTTACCATCCATCTGTTCATGCCAATTGTGGAAAAAGGTCAGTTTTCAGCAAAGCCATGCATTTCACAGAAGGTATGTGAAGTGAAATTTCACAGGGGACATGATGGATCCTGATTCCTAGTGATAAACCTTAGGGGCCAGCAGGTTTGGCATATGGTTCAGCATGATATGAAGGCTTGGGTTCCCTGGCTTCACTTCTTTGGCGTGCAACTGATAAAACCTGGCTCTTAAGTATTGTTTCACTGGACACCAATCATGGGCAGCAGGAACTGCCCACTTAACTCTCTGTGGGAAGGAAGCCCTGGCTGTGTTCACAATAGTACCATTGTAGTGCTACAGACTGCTTTCAACAGCTTGACAGCTTTAGGGAGGAGGGCGAAGGGGCTGCTTTGCTAATTGCTGTTGAAAATATAAAAAGAGGGAAATAAGTGAAAATTCATATTTGTTTTCATTATTCAAATAGAAGTCTGGCTTTGAGTATTCAAAATAATTTTTAATTGACTTTACTGCCCTCCAAAGAGGCTTATAAATAGATTATCTGCTACTGGTACTGCAGCAACCCAAGGTAAAGAGAAAACATTCTCATCAAGTATAAAATTTTAAAAAGGTAGTTGTAAAGTTCATTAAAGTACAGATTGGAATTAATGGTAGAATTTCTCATTAGAGAAGTTTCCTTTATTACTAGTAGTGTGGAATGACAAACAAACACATACCTGTCCGTGCACTCTTTTTACTGGAAAGTATTTATTATTAACATAAATTTTATTTGTGTAATTTTGCAGTTTGTAGTGGTATCTTCATGAAAAGGCATTTGCTGTTTTTCTCATCAATTAATATGTCTATATATGCAGAGAAGATATTTAAATTAGAAATTTAAATAGTTGCATGGATGAAAACAGTGAGCTTAAGCATTCATGCTAATACCAGAGAGCAGAGAATTAGTTTTGCTTCTGTATTCTTTACACCTATCAATCTTAATTACTTGAGTTAAAACTGATGTAATGCCGGATGTCAGGATGAGGATAAATCCCTCTCCCAGCATCAGGAGTTAGTCTGCAGGGTTACAGTTCCCCTCTGGCCTGTAGTGCTCCACATTCGTTGCAATCACCACTTCAGCCCCAACCTTAGCATCTCTCACTGGTATGTTTGGTACAGCAGCTTTAATAAACTTCAGTGCCATGGCCGGTGTTCCCTGCTGCTCCTGCACGCCCACAGCTGCCAGGTGAGCGCTTCTGTCTGACTGCAGGAGCAGCCCCGTCACTCCAGAGAGAGCCTGAAGCGTGGCAGCTGCAGTGGCCTTCAAAACAATTAGCACAACATACCTCATGGATCCATTGATTCCCATCTTGGATACATTAGTAAGACAAATCCTCCCTGTGAGTTGGAGTGGGAATTCTGCCTGCGTATGGGCTTCAGCACTGTTTTCTTCACTGTTGTTTTCATGTCCATAGCCTGTTACTAAAATTTGGACTAGTGGAGTATTTTCAAATACTGTCATTATTCTTCTAACCACCCAGCCAAAGTTGTAGTGTTGAAGTATTTGTCCTTCCCATCCTGATAGCCATTTGATCTGACTCTTTAACTTCATGCTAAAATGCAGTTCAGGGTTTGTAGAAGCAACAATACACTATAAATGCCACCGAAACTGGTGCTTTCTGCTATATGTTTGTATTTGTATGCTCCTGCTATATTTCAAGTAGATAATTCATTGAATGCCCATTCTTCCTCTTACTACAGAGTAGATTATATTTAAGTCAAGATTAATGGATAGATTCTGATGTTAAAGCCCAGTCTCTGAGCCTGTCGTTCCCTAGAGGCATATAGTGCATTAGTTTAAGCCAATGTGCTGCTTATCATAGATACTCTGACACTGTCTTAAATGACAGTTTACTGTACTTTGTAGCTGCTTACTCTGGTAATAAAATCACTATATTGTGTTCTTGATAATTACAATATTAAATAGAAACTTAATTGGATTACTGCACATTTAGATACAGATAGTTCTTAAGTAATTGTCCGCTGTAAAATTTCTGATACTCATTTTTTTCTCATGCAGTGTGTTCTGTCGGAGTCTAAGCTTAATATGCAGTTCAGTCACCTTAGATGAAAAAGTGCTGAAAAGAGATAGGTGGGATTTTTTGGGGCAAAGGAGTATCTTTTATCATATGGGTTTTCACTTGAACCTTTGTTGGTTTTTAAATCCTTTCATAAGATGTTCTTGTTTGCCAAAGTCCTGTTCTGCAGAGCTGAAGAATTTGATAAGGAGTCTTAATTCAGGTCTTTATTTCCTTAATTTTAAAATTGCTAGAAGTCTGAGGGTGTTTTTGTCATTTTTGCTGCCTAAGCAGATGAGCAGAATTAGAATTAATTCAATAAATATTTAGTTTCGTATGATTATCTTAAAAAGAACCCCAACTTTTTTATATAATTGTTTTTTATATAGTTTATATTCTGAAGAATATAGAGAAATTAAAATTTATTTTAAGTTTGCTTTACTTGCACTTTATTTCTACATATCTTTGTAAACCTTCCGTAAAGGAGCTTGGTGCAGAGTGGTTACATTTTTCATTTCATAATTGAGTGTTTTAAGTGGTTAAGCGTACTCCAAATTTTATCCAATTGCAGCTTGTGTTAATGGTGCTCCACTCACACTGCCTTAGCACCTGTTATGGATTTTGAGTCATCTGGCAGCCCGTGGGACTTAGATAAAGAAGTACCAGGTGTCCTGCCTGTCTCTTAATTGAGACGCAATGTAAACAATATAGACTTGGCAATATGGTTCTAGAAATGGATTAAAGCCCAGCTTTGTCTGCACTGATGAATCACAGCTTTTTCTTCCTAGAAGATGTTATAAACCTCTGATGAATTTAGCGAGCTGTAAGATCTGGTGGAACAACATAAAAGTAAATAATACATCAAAGATTTTCCTAGAAGGACAATTTTGCAGAATGTTAGATGTGTTGAGTTTTAAAATTAAAATGTAAGCATCAATTATAATTTCTTGCAGTAATTTAGCAATTTTGTAACTGTCCACACTGTAAAAATGGAGATTCTTACATAAATTCAGATAAAGTCAATGCCTTTCAATATGTAGTGTGTTAGTAAACTAGAAAACAATGCCATTGACTTGGAAACACTCAGTGTCTGCAACTTTATCTAGCCTACACTTATCTTGCAGGACTTCTAACCATATAACCGTGGAGTAGATATAATGTAAATTATCTCCTTTAACTGTAAGATTAGTCTTAAATTTAAAAAATTCCTCTAAATGACAAAAGTGCCAGATAACAATTTATCATAGATTTATTTAACTGTTTAGTAGTGTAAAAACATAAAAATAATTTTCATTATATTTATTCAAAGAATGATGCAACTATGTTTTGGAAACAAATTATGATATCTGGAATTATGGGATTCATTTGTATAAATTTATCTATGATATATTCTCTTATTTTCTTCATGAAGAAATATACCTCAGAAATTGCCTCAAAAAGCCCTTTGCAGCTTGAGTGGGAAAAGAATGTCATTAAATATGTTAGATAATACATTTTAGGCATGTTTAAATTCTACAGTCTTAGTCTGGTACTTGTTTTTCATGTACATTCTCATTTTATTAGTGAGATATCTACATTAATTAGTAGATTGTAACATATACATTTCTTATTAAAATTACTGATTTTGGATACTTGATAGAGCCCCTTGTGCATTTTTAGAATGTTTTCACCAAATGCACCATACAAGGTTAATTTCCACGTACATCTTTCATTTCTCTGAGATTTATGTTCTATTTTTATGAGTAAGGAAATATATTGTTACATTTTATTGTAGAGCTGTCTTGAAAATATGGTTCAGTAGGAAAAAATCACCTTAAAAGACTAGTTTTTTTTATTCTTTCACCTGTTTAATGGTGTCAAGCATAGTAATTTTTTTTTCTTCTCTTTCACCTAAATAACTTGTGTGAGATATGAGGAGAATGAACTGAATTCTGCCTTATGAATCATTGATGTTGCAGCTAAGTTCAGTTGTATGTGCAGAAGCTTTCATTTGCAGCATAGCTGTGTAAACAGATGTACATAGCTAAATATTTATTTGCCATTTTCAGTAATGGCAGTATTTAAGAAACACAAAACAACCCAGACCAACTGTGAGATATCAAAATGACTTGAGTAAACAGGAGATACAGCTGGAAGAAAAAAAAATCCTCTTTAGTTGTCTACTGTGCAAACTAGATGTGGAAATTACTGAAATGCAATAAATAGGGAACACTATGATACCACTTGTACAGAGTCACTTTTCAGAATATAAGAGAACTTTAACTATTCCTCTCAGTGTGGCCAGTTGATACTGATCACCCACCTACACACAAAACGCAGCTACTGGCAGGGCTTGCAGCACTGGATCAATAGCAGCCCGACTTACATCCTTAACTCTAAGAGCCAACAAAGACTACAAATTGCTGTGACTCAGTATGAGTTCAGCTGGTTTGGCAACCACTGCACAGTCTCTTGTTTTAGAGTGAGATTTCCCAGGAAAAAAACTCCATTTCTGTGATGTGTGGGTTTTGTCTTGTCTGCCTGTAGAAGTCAAATTCTGTTGGAGCTGTTTACCTTTCAGCTTAAAACCTCGATCCTAACCTGTACTTGTTCTCTTTATAGGGGAAACCATTCTCCTTTCACACTTCGATGTCAGGAATTGAAATTTACTAGGAAAAATGTGCCCAATAAAATCAATTCTTTCATCATTTTAAGTACCTCAAACTGTAGCAATTAAGGATGTGGGGTTTGCACACCTTTTCAGGCCAGAGAGCAAAAACATTAAAATCTCATACCAACATTTGCTCTTCACTGTGTTTCACTGTTTCTTTTTTTACTTTGGTCCCTGATATCCTAGGAGCCTTTTTGTATGTTGACAATACTACAGATTTTGGGGGTTTTTTTCTATTTTTTTCCTATGAAACATGATGTGTGCTTCTGTTTTTGCTGAGAGGGAAAACAGTAAACGAGAGTTCCTTCTTATATAACTTTCTTAAAATATTGTCAATCTCTTATGGAAATTGTCTATATATGCAATTAAAAACCTCTTGCAAGTGTCCATTGATCCTACAAGAAAGTATCTCTGGGTGTATGATTTTCATTTTCCAGATGAGGATGGTGCAGCAGTTCAGTTTCTGCTTGTCTTAAATTATTTTCCAAATGCCTGGCTGACAAAGTCATACTCTCCACAATCATATCAATATATATTGACTTCTTAGATTATTTTGCTAACAGTTGGAACTGCTAGGGATGCAGCTGTACATGTATTTCTGAGAGGAGTTTGTAATTTAACCTGAAAAAAATCCATCTTGCTATTCAGAGATGCGTGTTCTAGATTTTTTTTCAAAGCGGTATTTCAAGGCAATCATTAAAATCCTGTCTTTTTTTCCTGGCTCTGGAACCAAAGCATCTACATACTAATATACAGTTATATCATGGTACACTACACATGTATACTGCACTTACATACAAATACACAAATATGAGGAGGGAAGATTTATGAATAAAGCTTTCATGAAAATATCTTACTTTGACACTGCTGAAACTGTTTCATAAAATAAGATTTCTTCTTAATCACAGGAAATGTACATACTCATCTATGTAGTCATCTATGTAGTCTAATCATTATGGTACCTTCCTGGGAGAGTCCCTGGATTCCAGCCCGTGCTCAGGAAGCATTTGTTATCAAATGGGTTTTGGAGCAGGCAGAAATTTACTGCCTGCTCCAAAAGATTCTATTTGAGAATCCAACACTTAGTTGTTCTGGTGATAGATAGATTACATAGTTGCGAAGTGCTATGTCTTTAAATAAAGTCTTGGACATTTTATTCTATGTTTAAACTATTTTTTTCTTCATTTTTTCCATCCTCAGGTTAATGTCATTTTAGGATTAGTATTATGTCAGTGACTGCAGCAGTAATCATGCATCCACTCCTTAACTAAAATATACTGGATATATTTATTGTAATGCACTTTGGTCAGCTGTAAAACTGAGAAGTGTGAAGAAGAATGGAAAGAAAATGTGTAGTCAGAATGACACAGTAAATTGTAAAAAATCAATAATCATAGCAAAGGGAGAATTTGTGGGGGAGGATTGTTTGTGGACACTTGCAAAGGTCTGATGCCATGCATAAGAGGCCACATAGAAGAAAGTACAAAAGTGCCTTTGAAAAAATGTCAAGATTAGTGAGAGTGACTACTTTAAGTGCCTGGAGGTGAGTGGTTTTGGTAAAATGAGTGGAATAGGTATGGACTGTGAAGTTCATTCTAGTAGCCTGCATTTGTGCTGGGGAGTGGCTGACTGATGGCCATGTCTGAGAGAATGCACCATATAAGTAGTATATCCAGAAAGTAGATTCTGTAATGCTCTGAGTAGATTATAAGAGGGTTAAAAATGCATTTATTTAGGCCAGAGAAAAAGATGTGGCAGTAACTGAGGTGTGAGGTAAGAGCCTCACTAATTTGTTCAGGTAGATGGCTAGAAAAAGTTTTCGCTTAGATTATGTGTAAAGAGTCTGCAAGGTGAAGATGTATTTTGCCATAGGAATCTAAAGCTTGGAAGGGATACAATCAACAGAGATGGAGAGCTATTAGGTAAAGACATGAGATTGGGCATAAATAGGTGATCTGACAGCCAAGCTTTCAGTGCTTGTTCCCAAGTGCAAATCAAGAGCTAATAATGGAAGGTACAGTATTTTCAAATTATCGATCTTTTCAGATAATTATTAATAGAAATTTTTACAGATTTAGAGAATAAGTAAAAGGCATTGTAATGCAAATGAAATATTAGCTGGAGTGGCTACAACCTGAGTGACCTATAAAGATGATTCCTGATTTTTTATGGTACCGATTCTATTTTTCAGAACAGGTTCTTCTGAAAAAATAAAATGAAGTAATTAGATGATTTTTTTGTTAAGCTTTTTGTAGTTTTGCACGTGCAAGTTTTTAGCTGACACATTTGGGCAAGTGGTAACTAAAATATATCATACATTTTTATTCATTCTTTTTTTGTTCCAGTTAGCACCTTCTTCAGAAGCAAAAAGCTCACAATACTATTGTTTAAGTGTTTTGTCACTCTCTGTGCCAGTCTTCCTCCATTGGTTTCTCTGTGCATCCTTCCCATTCCATCTTAATTGCTGATGCCAGTGGCAACATCCACTCACAGTAAGAATACAGCTTGCATTGCCCTATTATTACTAGCCATTGAGTTTGTATGTGCCTCTCAATCTGTAAGTGCTAATAAGTCTTTCCTAGAGAGCAGTGTTTTAAAGAAATAAATGTCTAGCCTATTAGAAGTAATGTAGAAATTAGCTACCATGGGTTTATGGTCACTCTTGCAGACAGTTGTGTTCAAATACACTGTAGAACTATATTATCTCAACCACAAAAGCATATAGAATTGGAGTTTCAAAATTACTAGGATGTTCTCAAAATATAAATGAATAGAAGGTAAAAGTATCTCATCTATGCAGTCTCTAATACAGAAACAGAGTTCTTCTGAAGAGAGTGTAATTTCTTAGTGCAGAATAGAGCACGCTTTGGACTTGGTGTTTGCCTCAGATTGTTGTTTTGTTTTTAAGGTGGGTTAGGTTTTTAACAAGCTGCAGATGATTTTGTGGATTGTTGAGATGAGCAGCAACCCAGCTAGCTGAATTACTTTTCTCTGGCTGTACCAAGTGTGTATTTGAATTAGACTTCTAGAACTGATATAAGCATGTCCTCTTCACTGTGTAACAAAAACATCATTGTCGTCCTCAGTCAGCATCTACCTTGAGACTTCTGTATTTGGTTAGGAGATTGTATGAAGACTGGAGAAAAAGAATGTCCTTGTCATGTTCAAAGCAGTAACTTTCCTTCATTTTGCCTTATTTGTGTATAAGCTTTGGATATAATAGGATAAACTAAAAGGTTTCCTTTAGAGACCTCTGAAAGTAGAGCATTTTAAAAGCAAGTAGGTGTCTCTACCCTACTTTTTCATGAAACATTTTACCCATTCAAGCAGACTTTTAAAAACAGCTTGTTTTGATAGCAGCCTGTTCTCCTGTGGGCCTTCAGCCTTTGCTTCCTGGCAGCACCTTTGGTGCGAAAAGAGAGTGATCAATTGGGAGACTATCAGTGCCAGCATGCATAGAGTGATAAGTTAACACACCACTGGGAATTTCTAGGGCCCACCAAGATACTTCACTTCTAATGTGCTAACAAGCTCATTTTTCTACCTCTTGCCTCTTCAGTTATTTTTTTTTCTCAGAAGAGCTTAGAAGTTGAGTGCATCAGGCATAATGAAAAGCTCTGTAGGAGGGAGAAGCAATAACCCCATTTTTCCCTTTTCAGCCAAATAGAAAATTAGTTTCTGGTAATACACAAAGGCCAGTATTTTTTGTGCAAGGGGCACTGCTGTGAATCAAAGGACTCTATTAACTGCAGAAAATTCAGCAGCTGTGAATCTCCCCCAAAGAAAAAAAAAGTGCTTTTCAACAAGTTGTGAGATATGTAGTATTATTTAGACTTCAACCATCAGTTTCATCCTCTACCACTTATACACAGCCTCTTAAAAACTGTGCTATATTACTGTCCTCTGTTCAGACTCAATACTGTGTTTATCCCCCAACCTAAGAATTTACAATGGGAGATTTTTATATTTTCTCTTGTCCCAGTGCTTCTATTATAGCTTCTCCAAACTGAGGCTTCTGCTGTGGTTCAGCTGTCTCTGGATTCAGAAAGAATTCAGAATACAGATTTTGGAGGGAAAACTGTCTCCCAGTTTCACAATGTAACTACGTTATGGTCTAAGGAAATGTGATAGAAATAATTTTATTCACTGGAATTTGTTTCTAGATAATATAATCTCTATAATTTTTTCATATTTAGAAAATCTGTATTTACTGTAACATCTACAGTAAATACTGTATGAAAAAATACAAAAAAAATTTATTAGGAAAAGTTCTGTAATTTTAGAAGTGTAGTTTTGTAAGATGAAGATTATTGTTTCCAACTTTAATTGGGTGTTGGGAATTTTATTGCTTATCATAACTGAAAGGAGTATCATTATTTATTTTAAATGTTAGCACTAGTAATTAAAAATGCTTATCACTTGTAATACAGTTTTTATGTTTGGATCACTAAAAAATATGCCAAGATGCATATTATTTCTATTTCACAGGTGGTGAAATTGAGTCAGAAGGATAGTTTCCTCTCTGTCCCTGATTCCCCCCAAAAGAGCAGCAGACCTGAAATCTGACCCCAGAATTTTAAAGAAATTCTATTTTCAGTGCATTCCTCCACAGCATGCTGATTTATTTGGGATATTTTTTTGGAAAACAGAACTATATGAGGGGAAAATGATCTCTCTATCTGCAAATAGATACGAAAAAAGAAGTGAGCACAAAGTAAGTGTCAGGGAAAATTTCTGATCATTCTATGCTTGTGTAAGATAACTGGAAAAGGTTTCCCTCACTCAACGTAGTGAATTCAGCTGGAGGGCTCTGAAAGTTGTGTGAGAAAAGGTTAGCTGATTTCTCAGTTCAGCAACTATACAACATGAAGTCAGCATGGTAGTTTTTCTTGATAATTGTATGCTGCTGCCTGCTGCTCTACATTTTGACAGCCATTTCCATAGTTGCTTTCATGAGCAGCAGAAATATTCTCTCTTTTTCTCTCCCTCTCTGTGCTAGCAGCACAATCGGGCCTGCTGGAACAAGAAACCCGGAGAGGGTTCTTCAAAAACAACAACACTTCGAGATACCAGTCTCTTGTCAGTAATGGTAGAGGGAGAGAACACAGGAAAAAAGAAGTACAGTATTTTACTGTCAGTGCCCTGCCAACACCCTGTTAACCAGTATTTTAGAGTCCTGTGAATTCTTTACAGATATTCTTGCTTGTTTTAATGACACAATTGACAAGGTGTTTTTCCCAGTACTGAAATTTCACTGTACTTGTCTTAAATGTGTGTGTTTAGGGATTATGAAAGCAGTTTATTATGGAAAAGTGCAGAATGGTTTGTTTTGTTAATCCTAAGGTATATTTCGTGCTACACCTCCTAAAAATGGAAATGTTTTTATATTTTATTGTGACCAAATGCAGGCAAATAAGTT
This sequence comes from Petroica traversi, assembly GCA_025920805.1. Classification (NCBI taxonomy): domain Eukaryota; kingdom Metazoa; phylum Chordata; class Aves; order Passeriformes; family Petroicidae; genus Petroica; species Petroica traversi. Next base: position 22,112,599 of record JAHLSL010000007.1, read on the forward strand.
ACTTAAGAGAGTATTTAAGTTGCTGTTGTTTGTAAATAATTTCAGGAAGTTTTGCATCAGACGTGAAAAAAATACAGTTGAACCATAAGGTTTACATCAATCGTGTTTTATCTTACATTTAATATTATGTCAATGCATCAGACAATATCACAGTCAAAGAGTAAAAAATAAGTGTGTACAGTCACTGAAATACATGATATGTATTTAACAAAAACAAGAATTCTGAATTACTAGGCACTGATATTTTGCAGTTACAGTACATGACATAAATTCATCCTTAATTCTTGGCTAACTCAGTTATGAGGAGAGAGCACGATACCTGCAAACAATTGTTCAACATCATCTAGAGCCTACAACATTTGAAGATTTTGCTGCTCAGGTTTTCTGTCCAGCACCTTATCACCATTTGCCCTCGGAGACGGGTAAGAAGTAACAAACTGTTCTTATACAGTCTTACTTGAAATGCAGTATCCTTACTTATAAAGACTAAAAGTTCAGAGCTTTGCACATAATGAAGAGTTACCATTTACTGGAAGGAACACGATGCTTGAGAATGTGGGCAAAGTTGACTTTAAATCTTTATTCTGTTTTCTGGCATTATGAGGAAATGCCTGGCATTAAGATTTGGCAAGATATTTTAATATAGCAACCAGACCCTGTGTTTTTACAGCAAATTTTATCACAATCCCCTGTTTAAAGTCTTCATGGAAACGTTGGTACTCTCATCTAGGCTAGTTCAGGTAGAAGCATTTTTAAGTACACCTTCCTCATAAGAAAGTTTCAAGGCTCGCTATGTGTTTAGAATTTAAAGTTTTAAACTGAAAATCTGAGCCTTGCAATCTTAATTTTTTTTTCCCCAGGTTATTAATCACAAAGTTGGTTTTAGGTAATTTTTACTTTCTGGTAAAATACCTGTTTTATAAGAGGATACTGCATTTTTGTTACTAATAAGTAAATCGGTAAAAGAAAATGAGTAACTCAAGGCCTTCCTGTTCTGACATTTCTTGAACTCCTTATGATTATTTCATTATTTTATTTCCCCTCTTTTTAGATCATTAAATATCAGTTCTGTTTATCTGAAGGTAAGACAAAGTGTCCAAAAAATCCCTTTGTTCCTCTTACTTTTACTAGAGCACTAAGCTTGTAACCAAATTGTATGCAAACTTTCCTTGTTGCCCTTGTTCACACTAAAAAGAATTTCACACTGATTCAGAAATGACCACTACATCTTCTAAAAGTTTTAGTCTTTTACTAACCTCAGGTCTGCATGAAGCACTAACACTGGTTCTGGGATTAAGGTAACTAATGGTAGAGACAGTTGTTGAATGAGTAACACTTTATTGTGTTGACCTTTGTTTCTCAGCATGAACAAGTAGTACTGGATGGCAGTGGTGTGTTTTGTACCCTGTACTGTCTTTCATTGATGTTGTAAGACATTCTGCAGTGATAACCTAGGAGAGATGGAGAAGAAGAATGTGTAACACTTGAAATTCCCTGTTCAGAAAAAACCTTATTTAATGATAATCAAAGTACTTCCATGGAAAAACTGTAAATCTAAATGAAATAAATTCTGTAAGAATAGTTTGGCAAGTTGTTATCTGAAAATTTGTTTCTCAATTCCAAATATATATACAGAAATAAATTTTAAATTATACAAGAATAATGATAGGACTGCAGAAAGAATGAAAGATGTTAAAATGTTGAGGCTCCTTTACTTTAAAATAAGAGCAATAACTAGAAAAGAGGTTTGGTTTCAAAGTATAATGAGTAGTATAATTATGCTAGTGGAAATAGTTGAGACCAAAGGAAAACAAAATTAAAAGTAAGTAATTTAATTAAAGCAGTATAAAAATTAGTAACATAATTTAAAGCATGAAAACATTTGAATAGGAAAAATCTGTAACTAGAAACATTAAAAACAAATATTAAAAACAATAACCAGGGATACCAGTCCTTGCCACATTTCCTGTCAATGGACCTAGTGAATACTCAGCAGCAGACGCTTTGTTATGGCTAGTATATATTCTATATTCCAGTGCACTTGTTGAAGTTCCACCTGTTCCTTTTCAGAAGTCTCATTCCAAGCCAAGTTGTTCTGCCCTCTTCCTCTAATTCATTCTTTCAGGGTGAAGGAAAGCTGCTTTTCTGTGCTGGTTTGGTACATCAGAGTACACTTCTCTACAGTGGCAATTCCTGTATTCTTTTAAAATTGGTATTCTCTAGCACAATCTGAAATGAGGTTATGATTTTTCTAGAAACTTGATTTTAACTTAACCTTTCTATCAAAGTTAATATTTTTCTGTAGGAATCTCATTAATAGGAGCTTGTAATTTGTTTCATATCTGCACACATGCATGTGTGTCTCTGCATACCACAAAACACGATATCCTGTCCTGGGAGCCACATTCTTCTGGACCTTGCATTTGGCAGAGGAGCTGACCAAGCCATCCGTGTCAGGAGCAGCCAGCAGCTTCCTAGGACAGACATGCAGCACAGGGTGACCCAGCACCAGAGTCAAGCAGTCTGGCCCCACATCTTCTTCCTCCCTCTGAGCTTGCATTTCAGCCCAGGGAAGCTGGGGATGCCCTGGCAGTCCTGCTTGCAGCCTGATCCCTGTTCCCTCTGGGCTCCTGGAACTCTGATGCTCAGCTCCAGGACAGAACGCCTGGACTAGCACCGAACCATCTGCCTCCAAACTGACCATAGAGGGCACAAATTCTAAAGCCTGAGGCAGGTATAAAATAACACTGCAGTCACCTGCCAGAAAGGTTACTCCAGGGCTTGGGGTTAGCCTGGAAACCACTGGTTTCCAGTTCCAGCAGAGGCAGACTTGTGAGCTGCGTTGCTGCAGCTGACCCAAATTTCGGATGGATCGTGATCCCAAGGAAGAGTTCACCAGCAGTGCTATTAAAAAAACAGATACCCCTAAATTTCCAGGGCCCCTGCAACAGGTGAATTTCTTAAAAGAGGTACAGAGCACTGAACTGTGCCAGGATTACACATAGGAGTGGTGCTGGAGTCCTGCCTGGTAATCCACATGAATTCATCACCCTCAAGATGACTCAGACAAAACCTTGCAGGCTGCCAGCCAGATGTGTCCATGCCATCTGAAATTTTTTATGTATGGGGCTTCTTTTAATAAAAAATGATTGACCAGAAGAGACTAAGAAAAAAAATCCACATTTTAGATGTTAGATTTAATTCTTCTATTGGATCATGATCTCCAAGATTAAAACTGTTGAATATGTTTAATTTTATAAAATATTCTATACATTTTTTCATCTAAGAAAGGTCTTAGAAATGACAAGGCTGGTACAGCCCACCATCAGGTGTTACCGTTTTTTTGTTGTGATCCCATTGGCCTTTTTTTTTCATTTGAGCTATGAGAATCAGAGCAAATAGAGAACATGCCATTCAGTGGCAAACTGTATTTGCTCACATGGACTTATTTTATCCAAGGCTCAGACATCAGCAAATGCTCTTACCTTTTTCACTGTGACTGCTTTTCAGCACAATATGGTTGTGTCAGCTGCTAGTTTATCAAGAAGCTTAGTTTGCCCTGTCAAAATATCTGACAAGTCCACCTTCCCATGTGTAGGAACCTGACTTGTGTAGTGAATGTGTACATTTAAAGAAATTGAGATTTACCTGTACTTAATCACAGAATGCAATTCACTTGCCTCTGTGTTTTTTACCTTGTGCTGTTTCTGTTAAATTGAGTAACTACAAATACTCTGCTAAATAGAGTAACTCGTCCTATGCAGATATTGAGTGAACTAGATCTCTGTGACACCAGAATAGGTTGAGGGAACTGTCAATGATAAGCTCAATTATATTGAAGGGCATATTGACCTCACGATGCCAAGATTCTGATCTTTAAAATGTACTCATGTCTTGGATTCATTTTTCTGTCTTCTTTTGTTCCCTTTCTTCCTACTAAGACTAGCACCTTATTACAGTAAATTTCTAAAGAGGCCCCTCTACATTCATCATAGTATATTGCTTGTGACAAAAGCATCAGGCTTTTTGGTCCCAACAATCATTCCTATATTTTCAAGCCTCCATTCAGAACAGTTCTGCTGCCCCACTCCCAAAGTGAGTGAGGTTGCCACTGTGCAGTCAGGGAAGCAGGGTAATGTTGCTTCAGCCTTTCACAATTAAAAATCAGGTTCAACAGTTTATATTTTCTTCTGCTGCTTCCTTGGTGTGAAAAGTTGAAATTAATAATATTTTTGGCCCTGCACCACTTGACAGATGAGAATGGTGCTTTTGTCACTCAAGAAGGAACTGAGTCACACTTGGTAGTGGTGGTTTGTGACTGGAAGTGAAGCTGAAATATAGAAGTGAGGGCTCTGTGGCTGGCAGGGCTAGAAGAATTTCTCATTATCCTTTCTCCAGTCCAAACTCAAGACTTTTTAAAATTCAAATCAGAGCAAAACCTCAAAACTTAGTGACGTTTTCCAAAGAATTCATATTGGAATGGCTGAATCTGAAACCTTACATATTTCTAAACTATTGTCCTAAAGTCAACCACTTGGATGAAGGTACCCTCAGCACTTAGACACAGTAAATTCAGTGTGGACTGCTAGAAACCCAAACTGTTGAACTTGCTGCATTTAATGAAATGGATCTATTGAAAAATATAGTATGACTGTTCAATTAAAAAGCATCCCATACATACACACAAGGGGACAAAATTAAATTTTAATCCTGACATTTCCTAGTTTTTTTAATTTTTTACTTTATTTTCTTGTGAAATTTCTTCCAGTTTTGTTTTAAAGTATAGCGCAAAAGAGAATTTCTGTAACACTGATTATCAGCCCCATAATACATAAGCAAACTCCAACCTCTAGAACCACCACCTCCTGCAGACTGGATAGGACAGTAGTTTGTAGGAATGGGAAGCTCTCTTAGCTCTGCCTCAGTCTCCACTAGTGGAAAGACTGGGAATTTTGCCAGTGGGTTTCACTGTTAGTTGACAGAAATAGGCATACCTCACACACAGGGTTCCAGCTAAGTTCTGAAGAACATTCTTCACTGGACATGGACGTGGCTGCAGTTTTATCATAAACTTAACATTTTTTTGCTGTCTTCTTTCTCATACCTCTTAGTTCTTTCTCTTCAACCCAGTTCTGGTATCCCAGGTCTTCAGACCATCTCCTCCTCACCTTTTTGCCTTGCTTTGCAGCTGCTTTTGCAGTCTTTCTACATCTGCTTCTCACATCCTTTCCTCATTTCACAAAATTAGTGAGAGACTTATCTGACTTGATTCTAGCAAGGCTGCTGAGCATGACAGACAACTTGGCCAGATTTGGACTGAAATCTATAAAAGTGGCAAAGGGCAGAAGCTGTACAAAAATGATTGTCCTCTTCCATGAAGGTCAGGTGGGACATGCCGAAGTCTCCCAGAAGACCATAAAAATTTACCAACATGCACAAATTATATTTTCCCCTGTGGTCATTCACAGAGACAGCACTCAGAGCAATGTTGATCCAGACAACGAGGTGTGATAAAGCCAGAAGCACTGAGAGCAGCCTTACCATGCAGCACCCTTTCAGGCTACTCCTTGGTCAAGTTTTTACCTTTGAAAGTCAGAACTGATGCACAAGATGAGTCATGGCAGTGCATATGTCATGATACGTCCAGATTCCTCCATCTCACCTCACCTCTAATTTAGTCTGTGTGTAGTTAGGATTCCATTTTAGATTTAAATAGTTAATTTCTGAGCCAAATAAGCAACATACTATCATTAGAAGATTCTATAATTTTTCAAACAGGGTGTGAAAATGTCACATTTCAACTTTGTTGACCACCTGCTTATTCAGAAGCAATTGAAATGGCTTTGCATTATGGCCCCAAAATATCATAGCTAATCAGACTATGGTATTCATCACTTGTCAGATCTGAGAGGAGAAAAATATCGATCACTCCCTGATGTTTTTCTGCCTCTTAAAAATCCAAAGACATCTATTTTGTTTATTTTATAGAACTTTGGGTAACTGAATACTTTTTTCGTTGTGGTTTAAGAGTGGTATTTTCCAAATCAGTGTTCCCACTGAAACCACTCCAAACCATGTGCCACTTGTTGACTCCCCCTCCACTCTGAGGGCAAGAGAGGAGAACTGGAGACGTGAAAGGCATGGGTTGAGATAACAACAATTTACTGGAAAAAGCAATAAGATAAGATCATGAACAGCAGCAACAACAACAACAATACTAATGACAGAGGTACAAGAAAGAGGCGAACATTCTCATGGGCACAGACACACCCCATCCTAACAATACCCAGCTGCTCCTTCTGCCATGCTACATCAATGTGGAAGCGAGCCTTTCCCCCCATCCTTGGAACATGACACAGAGTTGTGTAGAATAACCTTTGTGCCCTGGCCATGCCCCCTTCTGGCTACTGCAAAAATCAACCCAGAGCCTACACCTTCCAAGTCTTTACATATATATTTTTATATACATAAGCATGAGTATCATTTCCATATTCAGTGACCATCCCTCCAAGGTGTCTGTTGACTTTCTTTAGTCAATGGCTGTGGGGTCAGTCCATCCTAGATGTCTTCCAGGACAGGAGTGCTGGTGTGCTGTCAGGTGGTTTCAAGCTGCGCCAGGAGCTCACAATTGGAGCAGTTCATATTCATTGTCCATGGCAGTTCTGGCATACAGTGGCAGTGTCATTCAGCAACCACTTTTATACAATTCAACATTACAGACTGTTCTAACCCAAAAATCAAATTCCCTGGAGGTATGCATTGTGTTCCCTGTCCCAAATGAACCCAGGTCCTTGAGCAAAAACAAACCCATGGATGGGTTTGCCTTTGCTTGAGGCAGGATTAATCCAAACAGTCTTCCCTAACACATTTTTCATATGCTCCACAAGGACTTTATGTACGGAGATTTTATGTATGGAGATTTTAACTGGGTAAGGCCAGCAAGGTAGATCCTGTAGCATTAACCAGCCAGGGGGCCTAAACTAAATGCTGATCCCAGTGTCGAAGGCCCCACCACCTGTTGCTTTCAATGTGGTTTTTAACAGCCCACTGTACCATTCCATTTCCCAAAGACTGGTGCAGGGTAGGGAATATGATGGACCCACTCAATATCATGCTGGCCCAGGTGTCTATGAGGATAATATTGAAATTGTCCAATTGTCCAGCTCAATTCTGTTGGAGGTGCTCTGTCACCACATGAGCTGGTTTTCAAGGATGGTGTTCTGGACAGTGATATGAGGCACAGGGTGCATCTTCAGCCATCTGGTGGTTGTCTCCACCATTGTCAGCACACAGCACTTGCCTAGGCAGATTAGTGGGAGTGTGATGTAATTGATCTGCCAGGCCTCCTCACATTCTATTTCAACTATCGCCCCCACACCAAAGATGTTTTACCCATTTTCCCTGACTGCTTGCAGTGCACATTTCATGGTTATGGATAACCTGGGATATAGTGTCCACTCCTCAGTCACAAGCCCATCTGAATATTGCATCTCTTCCCTGATGACCTGAGGTGTCATGGGCCCACCAAGTCAGAAATAATTCACCCTTGTGTCATCAGTCCAGATCCACCTGAGACACTTTAATCATGGCAGCCTGATCCACCTGTACGTTGTTGTGATGTTCTTCAGTAGCCCAACTCCAACCTCCCCATATAATCAGCTACCAGAAAATAAAAAGGATACCCTCTCTTCACTGATGGCTCCTAGCATTTCGTAGGGATACATCAGAAATGGAAGGATGATGTATGGAGTCCTACATGGAGAGTTGCAGAAGCCATTGAGGGACAAGGTGGATCAAGTCAGGGTGCAGAGCTAAAGCCATCAGATGTCACTGAACAAGAGGAATGGCCAGCCCTACAACGCTGACTGATGCATGGTGGCAAATACTCTATGGGGGTGGCTAGAAAGGTGTAAAAAGAGTGATTGGCAGTGCAGAAGGAAACTATCTGGGCCACTGAACTGTAGCAAGACATCACTGCATGAGTAGAGAAGTTAACTGTAAAAGTACATCCTGTAGATGCACACACACATCTTCTGTATTGCTCCTCTCCGGAGCTGCCAAGCATTCTCCTTGCAAGTATTCTGTCACTTTATCAGGGTAGTGTAGGTGAAGCGCCAAACCACTGGAGCAGAGAATTTACCCAAAACCCAGCCTATTCTTTCCCTCATTCTGTGCTACTCATAATTATCCACCTTCAGGGCAGATCTCTGAATGACCTCCCTAGAAATCTCTGGCCTGCCTCTAAACATGTTATGGACTGCACTGAGGAGACGTGGCAGACATAGCAACAAGAATGTGCTTTCCTTAACATCCAGCAGGAATTCAAAATTCTCAAAAGCTGTTTTAACAGGTCTGAAGGAGAAAAAGGGGGTCAAATGCTGGGGAAAATAATCTTCCCCTTTTTCCTCCGCAGACTGGGTGTGATTATTAATAGACTCCCAGAGCTAGTGTCTGAGTGAGGATAGGGGAGGAACACTGAGTGCACATCCCAAATAACCCTCATTGCCCTTTGTCTTACCATGCCATGAACTGATACCCCATAGTACAGCAACAAAGCCATCCTGATCCCTCTCCCTGCTCTGAAAAAGAGCACCATTATAAGCACATAGTGCATATTCAGAAACATGTACAGAGTTAGGCACCACACCCACATGAGTAGACCAGGCAACATTGTGACCAGTAGATCTAGACCCAATAAATACAACAAATCAAATCAACTTAGATCAAATTTGTTTTCAACTCACTCTGGGCAGATCTGTTGTTATCTCAACCCTTCATGCCTCCCACTGGTCTCCAAGGAAGGCTGTGGTGTTTTAGGAATGGTATTCTCCAATTCAGTGTTCCACTGAAACCATGTGCTGCTCCATCTCTGCCCTTCTCCTCAGCAGACTGGAGAGGAGAATTGGAGGCATAAAAGGTAAAGTTCAAGAAAAAAGAACAATTTTGTACTGGCAAAAGCAATGAGATACGAAAACATACAATGACAACAACAGTGCTAATGACAGAGGGTACAAGAAAGAGGCAAACTATTTGATGTAGAAGGCGATCCCCTCACAATAATACCCAGGCACTCCCTCCACCACACTGCTCTGACTCAGAAGTGAGCCCTTCCCCAGAAAATGACACAAGGTGGTATAGAATAATCTCCAGGTCCTAACCATACCCCCTCCTGGCTACTGCAAAAATTACCCCATCCTGACCAGAACCAGGACAATTATCAGGAGAGATAAAGATAATAGTATTTTATACTGAAAATTTTAAAACTCTGAAGGGGAAGCAAAACCTGCAAAATTTTTATATACCATATTTAATATCCACATGTGTGTATGAGCGTATGTATGTATATATATGATTATCTAAAATCGAAAGAAATTTAGTTACTAATTAATCTGTTAATTTCTGTCAGACTTTAAAATATATTTTAAGTGCTGTTATTCTTCACTCTTCTGGTGTGGTATGTTCAGATGTGAAAATCACTTTACATGACTTCTGTTCTTCAATAGCTCTAAGTTTCTTTTAAAAAAAATGTGGTTAAATATGAATTTGTGCTTTTGTCCACAGGAATTAGAAACAATTTTAAGCTACGATTGGAATAATACTTTAATTGAAATAATGGAGCAGGCTGAGGTTTTATTTATCCAACAACCCATGATAAAATTTCACACTAAGGTTTAACCCTTCAGTGCAGACTAACTAGCTTAAGACTATCTGCTTTTTCTTCTTTACGTGATTTCAGGAGTCTCATGTTAAGACTGGCTATAATTTTAACATATTCAGTACTGTGAAACAGCTGGAGAGCAGAAGCCATATATCAAGTTGCCATTTGTTTTTCCTTCTCAGTTGTGTGTATGTGTGTGAGTATTTAGCTGTTTTCACCAATGTTGAACAAACATTTCAGACAGTGTTTAGGATGTATCTCAGTTGCTGTTAATAAGGTTGCTGGATCTGGATAATGTTATAGAATTCTTTTCTTTCTCTCTCCCTTCCTTTTTTTTCTTGTAATGCTTAGTTGGTAAGTATGATGCTGAATTTCAGAGCTGTTGCTTCATTGCACATAACTAACTCATCACTCTCTTTAACCTGTAGCATGAGCAGCAATTGCATAATGAAATTCGAAATTCCGTTTTCTGTGCTCATCTGTTAATACCCTTCAATCTCTGCGGTTCGTGTCTCATGTCTCACACCTGTTATCTTTTATCTTTTCTCCTCCCCCTTCCTCACTTCTTTCCACTCCTCCTTCCTCATCACTTCTTCATTCTCAACAAAGAAAGAAATGCTGTGATATTTCTTCTCCTTCCAAAACCTCCACTAGAAAGCATTGGCCACATCAAGGTAAAGGGCAAAGGCTTGAAACGGAAGGTCTTTCACGCTAGCTGTGAATGGTATGCTGTGCAAAACAACAACGGTTATTTTCTATTCTCTAATTTCCACCATTTGAAATGCTTTAATTTCTTGTAAAATCAGAACAAGATAGAATTTCAGAAAATGAGAATGCATGTTTCCCTGCCTGCCTTTTTCTATAAGGCACAGTGAGTCAGGCATTATCATGCTTTTCCAGATTGTTTGGCAGTGAAGTACCTAGTTCATGAACAAAATTACTGTCACCAGCTGGGGAACAAATAACAGCCCTTTCTCTCCCCTGTCACTCTGATGGGTCATGTCAGTTTGAAGATAGAAAGTACCATACTGTTGCTCTGGAGCAAGCAGGTGAGAGACCAGGCAAGGAGAATGGCCAGGTTGCTAAGTACCACAGGTTTATGACAATCTTTTAAATTTGCTCCTAAACTCCTTACCTGATGACTTCATTTGATTTTAGAGGAATCTTTCAAAATAAATCATGACCAGTTTTGAAGCATTTTTGCACCCTTTATATGTGAAATGTATACTGAGGCAGAGCGATCTTCAGTTCTGATTATTGCATTATTATTTTAAAGAATTACCAGTAATTGCATGATGTGGAAGAAATAGCAAGTGATTTCTGGCTTACTGCAGCCCGCAGGGGTTTCCCCATTGACATCTGCAGGACCAGTTCTAATTTATATGGGTCAGAAGCCTTCAGAGGCAACTGAGGTAGTTGAGTTCAATCACACTGTCAGTCTCTGTAAATGGCTAATGAAAATGCAGGTTAGTTTTACGGTTGGGAGTTCATAGTGTTAATTTTCTGGAGCATGGGAAGGAGAATGTAATTTGAATTCATATTTTCTCCTTTTCCTTTTGTACCTCTATGGAAGAAGATTTGGAGACAGGCTGTGTGAAGGAAAAGGCCTTGTCCCCTTGCAGGGAGGACTCCGGGGCCACTGCAGCGTAGCTCTGGGCACTGGGCTAATTAATTACCTACCATTGTCTCAAATTCATCTTGTTCCTTTTACAAAGAAACGTTAACGTATAGTGCATCCAGTTAGTACAATCTGTTCAAGCTTCTGCCTTGTGGGCCCTGTAGGAATTTGCCTTTTGAAGCACCAACTAAAGTTGGGATGGGAGAAGATGTTTTGCTCTCTCAGTTGGCCCCCAATTCACTCCACCTCTTCAGCAGCATTCCTAGAGCTCCCTTCATGTGCAATGAGCTGTTAACCTTCATGTTCTCATTAAAGACTGGATTCTTCTGGGTTGTGGTTTGACTAATGATTCCCATCCCCGCAAGGGAACTGGAGCGGTTTGTTCTCCTGGTTAGCAGGAGAACATTGCCTACTTCAGTGCTGCCTCAATTGCTCAGAGCGAGGGGGTTCTGCAGTCCCGTAGCTCAGTGGTTTCTGGAGCCATCTTTTCTCTAGAGGTGGATTTGTGGCAGTTGCTAATTCCCTGAGCAATGCCATCAGCCACAGCTGGTAAAGGGCTAGGAGATGCTGTGGCAGTGACAGCAGCACTGAAATTCCTGCCTGCCCCTTGCTAAGAGACTGCGAGCGGAGAGTGCGGAAGGCGGCGCTGACCCGTCTGCTCTTGCTGTCCTCTGCAGGCTTCTGCCCAGAGACTCAGCCGGGAGAAACTCCAGCAGCAGCAACAGCACAGGTGGATGGAACAGACTTAGCCTCTCCAATGTCTCCTCGGACTAGCAAGAGCCGCATGTCCATGAAACTGCGCCGCTCCTCCGGCTCAGCCAACAAGTCCTAAGTGGCAAGATGCCTGCAGCTTTCAGTGAGAGCAGCCGGCCCCTCCTGCAGCCACTCACCGCCTCTGGGCTTCTGTTCTGCTCACACCTTCCATTCAAGGATTATGTCTCTCATGTGTGTGCGCCCATGCCCTGCATACTCCTTTTCTGTATGTTCATTTGAAACAGTGACACTGGAATTTTAGTTTAATATTCTAGCTTTGTTTTTTTATCAAACTCCAGGCTGCTTTTTTTTTTTTTTTCTTTCTCTATGGTGCAGTTTGTACCCTGCACCTTTTACCTTCTTGGATGATTATGGATGATTAACTTTGGGTTTTAACTCTGGTTGATCTTGAGTCAATATGGAATTGGAGACTGTAGTTGGATTACACTATATTTATTGTGCCCCATTGCAATTTTCTCTGTAACAAAGAAATATGTACAATTTGAAAATGAATGTACAATTTTAAATTGCAGTTGCATTTGTAAAGTCTTTGTCAGATGTCACAATGTTTATGCACAAGATGTGTACAGATTATTTATGTTGAGAATAAAATAGTTCAATGGCCTTTCAAGCATTACAGAATCCAAATGAAATAATTTGCTCATAGCACATGTATCATTTCTTAATTCTGCAGATAATCTATGCCAGAAAAAAAAAAAATCACTGTGCTGAAATTCTACTTATGCTTGGCTTCCAAATATTTTTATAATGTTTGCTTTTCCAAGTGGTGTCAATAGTAAATGCCATTGAGTTTCATGAGTTTTAGCCATTATCATTAGGCTGCTCCATCTAGATGTATATTCTTTTTTCTTACATTAAAAAAAAAATTAAAAACAAACACTTTCCTGATAGAAATTCATTGCTGTGATGATGGGTACTAGGGAAGAAAAGGGAACATGCTCCGGGAGCCTGGCCTGAAATGCTAATAATTTCAACCTTCTGAGTGCAGATTAGTACACGAATTCCACCCACCCAGAGGTATTTTCCTACAGAAAATTAAAAGCTCACATTTTGAGTCTAGTAAACAACAAAATGCTGTTAACAAAATGTAGCATGGCATCGGTACTAACTGCATGTGTAAATATATCATATGGGCAACAATAAAAAAAGAAATTATGTATTGTCATTCATGTAGTATCTACAAATTTGTAATGGTTGAAGAGAAGACATGCTATTTAATAATCCAATAAAATTATTCTTACCACCTTTTGTATATTAGTCATTCACCTCACTGCTTAGATTTTTAGTCTTGTTTAGATGAATTGTGTATTACATGCACATGGAGCAGTTAAATGCAATACACGGCTTAGTTTTCATTTGAATTTAAAAGTACACACAAATACACAAGAATGCCCAAACTGAAAACTTTTCCCCAGATCTGGTAAATACATTGCATGTAGCTCTGCAAGTAATACAAAGCGTAGGCTGTTCCCTCTGGCAGGCTGGTTGTTCAGGTGCTAATTGTAGGAGCAGTTAATAATCATCACTTTTGTGTGGTCTGGAGCCCTTAATCTTTGACTACACAAGGGGAGAAAGAGGACCCATGATTTAAAAAAGAACCTGGTGGCTTTCTCCAGGGGCAAACTCATTTAATTGCATAAACAGGCATTTTTACCTAAGAACAAACAGTGGAAAAATGCACAACTTAAAGTAACATGCTTTGGTTTTGGCATATTAGTGAGTTGCAAGTTTAGCCTCCTTTGTCGGAAAGGAAATCTTGGCTACATTAGTATATGTTGTATTAATTCATTTGTCCAGGTTCTGCAACTGAAATGACAAAGTCCATGAAGCACATTTAACATAAAGCACTTCTCACTTGCTTTCAGCCTTTGGGCATGATACATTTTCTGTTGTGTGTAGCAAAAAAAGAAAACTACAGAAATAACTGCTTTAGAGGATGCTAATAAAGAGATGGAAATATTTTGCATGTCAGAGTGTTAGAACAAAGACAACGATGGGATCAATTTGGTTCTTTAGAAATCACCAGCTGACCCACTTTGCCCTGCTGAATTCAAGAAAGGCATGAGCTTTGTTTTAAATCGTTTATTGGATTCTCTTGCCCTTATTTTTAGCCTTGTCTGCTATCACATTTAGAAACAAGCACTCATGGAAAAATTAAATAAGTAAATAAATAAACAAACAAACAAATACTGGCTGAAGTGTCAGTAGGTGGTAAATCCAACAGCATTTCAAAGCGTTTGGCCAGAGCACTGTCAAAGCCGGGGAACACACAGCGGGGGTTGCTTTGCTAAAGGTAGGTGTATTAGGGAGAAGGAAGGTAGCCTGTCACCCGCGCTTTAGCAACACGTCTAAAGATGCTTCGTGTCCTAATTTCAGCCGTTCACAAGACTCGGAGGAGCTCACATCGAAAGCGCGGCTCACAGGGGAGAGGGGTCGGAGGCCGCCTGCAAAGGCGAGCCGCACGCAGGGACCTTTCCGCCTCTGCGGTGCTGGGGCTGGCGGGGCCACACGCTGCCCTGCCCGGGGAGGCCGAGCTGCCCTCTGGCTGCTGTCCTGCCGCACGAACAGCCGCTAACGGAGCGGAGCAGCTCCGGGAACGGGAGCTGCCAGAACCGCGTGTTTCGCCTACCATGCAGTCGCTAGAGTACAGAGACACAGAGTAAGCGGGAGATGCGTACTTAGCTATCGGAGATCAACACCTCGTATTTCAATTAAGCAGACAGCACGATTAATTTCCCGTACGTTTTGCTAGCTATTATATGACTTGACACTGACTGAATATGAACATTTACCTTCTCGGCTATCTTAGTACAGAGTACAGCAAACAAAACACGACGAATGTTGAAGCTCGGGGGCTAAGGCTATTAAAACAAGGTCACTAGATCAAGCTCCTTTTCTCACGAAAAATAATTCCTCTCTTTAGATACCCTATATACAACCGTACTTCTCTCCGCCGCGACGGAAGATGTACTGGCGGTGGGTCGGCACCCGACGCCTCGGCAT
>JAHLSL010000007.1:22132651-22170920 GCA_025920805.1 Petroica traversi
AGTGAGCTGTGGGGCCGGGAATGGCCCCGGGATGGGAGAGACCCCGAGCTGGGTCACGGGCACTGCCCCTCGGCCGAGGGGCCGGACGGGGCTCGGGCAGGAGCGTCTGTCCACGGTGTTCGTGCCGGTGCCTTCATCCGCCGCCGGGGCCGCACGGACCGCCCCGCACGCCCTTCTGCTGAAGGGAGCCAGAGCTGGAACCGGCTTCATCCTTCCGCACAGCCACATCAGGAGTTTTCCCAGAAGTAGCCAGAAAGCTCCAGTATTGCGGTGGGCTCCTAATGCAAGAGCAGGGCTGCCACCGCCGCGTAAAACGCTAAATCACGGCTCTGCGTGGTGGCCATGACTGGTCCCTTGGCAGCCTCGCCCGCGGGCAGCCTCCCGAGCCCAGGGGAGGCAAGACTGAGGCGTGGTACAGCAAACTGCAAAAGCACTCGAACCTCCCCCACTCCGCCCCGATGCAACTCCTGGTGCGCCCCTGGGCAAGGCAGGAGTGGCGTTTGCTAAAGCACTGATCGCCTTTTTAGCGGAGTGAAGCGCACGGCAGCGCAGTCTCAGCCCGTCCGGCCCCACCGCGCGGTACCGGCATCTCCGGCCGGCCGGGGCAGGACGGGGCAGGACGGGGCACACCCGCTGCCCGCAGCACACACGAGATGGCGTGCCTGGGGAAATGACCGCCCTGAAGCCTCGCTCCATCCCTGCCCAGGGACAGACAGCCACGGCAGGACGGTCGGACTCACTCGCTGGAAGCATCGCCTGGCCGGAGGAAGTAGAGAGCACAAGGGAAAAACAGCACCTCTGGTTCGAGGGGCTTTCCAGAAGGGAGAGAAAGATGTGAAGCCTTCAGGAATGACCAGAACTCACTCCACCTGCTCAAAACACTCTCTCAAACCTCTTCTCTGTGTAAGTGCTCCGATTATATTTGCTTAGCAAAGTCTTAATCATGTTTTACATTACTCTCCCATTTTCCTCCATTTTCATGGCTGCAGTGAATCTCAGATTAGATTATAGACTATGTGGGCTAGAGATCACCCTTTGTTAGTGCAAACCACTGTAATTGGAACCAATGAGCCATGTTTTCATGCAGTTAAGTCATTCCACTGGCTGGCTGCTTGATTTTTACCCAAATTGTTTTACCTTTGTGGTTGGACTTCCCAGCTATATTTCTCACTTAATAACTGGACCTCTGGTTACAGATCCACCGTTCCTCCAAGTGATATGTACTAGTTCTTTCAGTTTCCCCTTGTAAACAGTGTTCCCATTAATGTTTCATTTGCTTTTGTCACATTGCAAAAACAGTCTGTGGTAGGAATGTCCAGTTCTGGAATGTCCAGTTCGGTATCCAGGCCTAAGAGATGAGGAATCCAACAATGCCATTTCCTGCACAGGAGTGGCTGGAGGTAGAGTTCCAGCTGGAAAGCAGGCATCTTGGGTGCTTACTGAAACTCCAAACATTTTTCCAATGAAAGCTGTATCTTGGAGTTGCATCAGGGAGTTTCTCCAGGCCCCCAGTGTCACCATCTGATACAGCCCAGAGATCATGGGAAGGCTTGAGGAGTAACCTTCAGTCACAGATGCAGAATTGCTGCTCAATCTCCCCAGCTGCTGTCCCTCCTGCTGTGCTGCTTGGCTCTTCCCTGTGCTTTGGTGCCCATCTGTGCCTCCCCTTGCTCACAGTGCCCTCCAGCACAGCCCTCTTGTAGCTTTTTAAACTTGCCTCCAGGTTATGATCAGTCTCGAGTGTTTCTAGGGGACCCAAAACTGTAGAATGCATCATTCCATCATCGGTCTTGCTGCTGCATGTGGCAAAGCCCACAGATATCTGACAAAAACACCTCCAAAATTGCTTGGGGATTCCAGTTGGTTCAGCCACCTATTTCTCTCAATAAACACACTGGTTTCCCCAGGCTGCCTCTACCCCAGTACAAACTCCCAGTGCCCTGGCTCCCACTCGGAAGGGTCATTATTCTGTGATTACAGATTATTTCCCTTCCCTCCCACATTTACAAGAGAATGTGACTGTAGTGACTGGCATTACACATGACTCTCACAGCTTCTAAGCTTTCCAAACTGTTACAAGGGTTTATCTTCTCGCCATCATCCTTTACTCCCACCAAAAATTTTACAATTAGAAAATTCAGATAACTTATGAGACACACCTCCAAGTCCTGTGTAAATGTGCTGTATTTTTCCCCACTATCTTATTACATTTCACTAGTAACTGAGAGTGCAGCACTACACCCTCCTGAACACGCTACAGCAGGGGAGCTTTTAGGTCAAAACTTTTCTAAGCAAGGAGCTGAACCATGTTATTGCTCCTGTTCTTACACTGTGTTCTCTACAGCTGCTAAAATCAGGTTGGCCTTGATTCAACATGTTGGCTGCTTACACATGAGAGTCATCCTTACATGACCTGAGATTAACCAAAGGGTTAATCCTACAGTAAATAGGAAATAAAACTTCTAGTGGAAAAATGCAGTGGCTAGTGGGGAACTGGCAGGATGAAAACAAGAGGAACCAGTTCCTCCTCTTACACCCATTGCTTCCTCAGTCCATTCCCTCCTCTCTGGTGGAGGCTGTTGGTGTGCTAGGGAATGGAAACAAGAGCAGTACAGCACTGCTCTACCTCCCTGCCAAAATTTCTCGTCTTTTGTGAAGAGACTTTTACCCTTGTTCATAACTTTACTGCTAAAATAAGCCCGAGGGATCCATTTAAGCCTTGCCTAGACTCAGCAATCAGATTCAGTGATGGCTGGGCCAACCTCTTGTGAACCCTTCAAAGTGAGGACAATCTCCACATTCCTCTAGATACCTTTCCCTGTTGGTGCCTTCTTTTAGGGCCATGGCTTAGTGTTCGGCTTGTCAGTGCTGGATAACAGTCGAACTCTTAAAGGTCTTTTTCAATCTTATTGATTCCGTGATTCTGAGACTCTGAAGGATGCTCCATCTGACTGTCCAGAGTTTGGCACTAGAAGCTCACCATCCAGATCCTCATACATCCCAGCTGTCCAGGGGCTGTCATCTCTGGCTGTGAGGTAGGGACCCCATTGCCTTCAGCTCCAGGACACCTGGAAGCCTGTGCAGACACTGAAGAGGAGATCTACACCGCCATGGTCCACAAATAAAATATTGTCCAGCAAGTGGGCAGCTGCATTTATGTTTCTGAACAGTCTTGGGGCATAAACAGCAAGAGGAATGTATGACAGAAATGCCAGCTGGCAGAGAGAAAGTCTTGAGTGAGGTCTGGTTCCCAGAGAAAACCCTAAAAACTCTTCTGGGGTCTGAGGGGACAGAAATAAAAAGAGAAATGCCTTTTGCCACTTAGTAAAAGAAAAAATAACCACAACTTTAAAAAATAAGAGTTAAAAATAAAATAGAAAAGAACTATAAGCAAAGGATTAAAGAACATTTCTCTCCTTCATGTTTCCCCTCCCCACCACAAAAAAAATGGTTGTGGTTGAGTTTTTTATATTGCAGGATTTCAAATAAAGTTGACTTTTAAATCTTGCCCTGACATCTGGTTTGTAATTAATGGAGCAGTAAATAGGAGAGAGACAGAAGCTGCCTCAGAAGCCTGCCCTTGATACATGACTCTCCAGCAATATAGCTAGATGAGCGACACCACCCCCAGGCTCCAGCACTTAAACAAAATCCAGGCTGCTTTTGGTGGCAACACAAACCATTTCATCTTCCCCCCAGAACAAGGCTGCCAATTATCTTGCTGCAGTTGGGGATTTGATGCTGGTGACAGACGTTGAAGGAAATATCTGCATTCTGAGGATATGGATTGTCTAATATAACTGACCTTGCTAGTATCTTAATTGTGTTTTGTTTTACCTGAGGACAATCTGCTTCAAGAGGAAAATTATGCTAACAGCTGCTACGTTTTCTTCATTGCTCAAATATTAACAAAAAGCTTTCTGTAAGGGAAGGTAGAAAACACTGTTCTCTGAAGGTACTTGGGTTGGAGGGATTTGAAGGGTTTTGGAGACACTATAAAAACTTTTAATCTTCATCTTTTTCCACAAGCGGAGTAATGAACTGGTCACATCACATCACCCATCACTAAGGTGGAACTGGGAGGGCAGGGTGCCACTTCTCCTGTCCCTGCTCTGTGAGCAGCTGCATAAGGGCCAAAGGAGCAAGCTCAGGTTTTGGTTCTTCCACACCTCCATCTGCATTAGCCCAGGGAAACCAGCAGACTGACATTCCCAAACTTACAAAAGTTATAGGAGACTCGATGACTGTAGGAGACCATCGTGACTTTTGCTACTTCATTACAGATTTCAGCTGGATTTCAGCTCACACCCCACAGGCTGAACCCATTCATGGTTTGCCAAATTTACCTGCAATGGAGTTATTTATTGATCTCACCATGTCATAAATAGGAAAAGTTGGCTTCTTTTGGCACAAGATTCTCAGCAGTCTGTTCCCTACAAGCATCATTATATGTAGCAGCTCATTGAAAAAAGATCTCCTGGTACAGAAGGCCATGGTTATCAATATATGGATATCAGCAGTGGCTCTCAGGAGTCCCAGCTGCGCTCGGTGCAGGTGTGGGTGCAGACAGGTGGATGGGACAGAAGAGACCAGAAGACAAGACAGCAGGAGGGTGGGAGAAATGAAGTTTCTGAGGGATGCTTCTGCTGCTTGCTGGGCTGGGAAACTCCATGCTTGTCTCCAGTAAAGTTTAGGCAGGATAGAGAAACATGCTGTTGCCTAATTTCCCAAAAGGGCTCAGTCTAGGATGCTTTCAGAGAGCAGAGATCAGGACCAGATGGATCACAACCACAACTACCTAATTTTGTCATGGTCACACTTCATCCCGCTCTTGTGCTGGTACTGGAGCATATTCAGTTCTGCAGGTGCAGGGAGCTGAGCCCACGTGAAAATATTTACCTTTTTTTCTTTCACCCCCAGCCCCAATAATTCTTTCATGCCCCTGTTCTAAGGCCACCTTATTCAATAAAATTCCTCTGGCTCAGAGGTGCAACAGGTAATTCCCCAGGGCTGTTGCCCAAGACCTTTCTGCCACCCCTAATCCATGATACCCTCTCTATTTCTACCTCCATTTTCTTCAGGTCACACCAAATTCCCAGGTCCTTTTCCTGACCAAAGTGTGCTACCGTGTTTGCTTACCTACGCAGGATTTGTTGTGGAATGAGGTGCAGGTATGGCCTGGCCACTGCAGAGCAGATGGCAGTGCAAGAGCCACCACTAACAGCAAACAGCTGCAAAGGGGCAGATGGAGCTTGGGAGATGCTGATAAGGAAAACCAGCTGCAGGGGGTGGGAGAAGACAAGCAAACCAACATGGAAAGCTGGCTAGAAACAGCTGGGCAGAGCAGCACCCAAAAGAAACCAGCTGGAAAATTGCATTACAAGGAAATAAACCACATCTGAGCTGGGTGCCTGCATCTCAAAAAAGCAACAAGGAGGGTGATAGATCCCAAAAGGAAACAGTGATTCATCTCTGCAGAGAATGTGACAGAGGAGGGCAAAGGAAAGGCAGCACTGAGCCAGAGAGCTGCTGCCCTTTTCTGACAGTGCCCCTCCAGCCCCTGAGCCCAGCCACCTTGCTCATTCACAAATGAGAGCTGGCAAATGGCCACTGTGCACGAAGCCTCAGAGAGGCGAGGTCACAGAGCCAGCTCTCGGCACTTGTGTCAGGATGGAGACTCTCCCCATTTTTGTGTGTGGCTGAACAACCAGGGCAACCCTGAGGGGCAGTGACAAAGTGCTTTGCTGGCTGATGAAAAGGGAAAATGCATCACTGCTTCAGGGAGATCTAAAACCAGAGCTCTTCTTCAGCTTCCCTCCCCTCTCCAGGTGCCAGTGCCTGCACAGAAGGCAAGGGCAGTGGTGACTCAAGGATGTCTCCAGCAGAACTCAGGGGAAAAGCAGCAGCAAGACAAAATCATCATGCATATATCTCATTGTTTTGAAAATATTTTTTCCACTTAGGACTCAGCCCTCATTACTTCAAGGGGACTTAAAACCAGCATCAGGCTCCAAGTACATCCCTAGCAGCTGCCATGCAGGATTCTCCACTTGCATTTGTTTTGCTTCTTTTCGTGACATTTGATTAAAGTCTTGCTATCCTAAATATTAATTAAAGTGCTTGGAGGCAAGGCCTAAATTTCACTTTTCCTCCCAAGTTCACACTGCTCCAACCTCCTCCTCCTCCTCCTCCAAATATGTTTTGCTATAAATTACTGGCACTGTTTCTGTTGATAGTCAACATAATCAAACATTTGTAAGCATGCTGTCTCTTCAATCTGTTCAGTTGATGCACTTTACCTGATCTTTCATTAAAGTAATCAAAACACTTGCTGTGCCACGTCTAATGAATGTTGCATGTATGATTAAGTACTTTCATTCATATTGCAAGTTTGATTTAATGTAATCTGCCTTTCAGACAGCCATTAGCCCAGCTCCTGCGTGAATTCGATTAATTGGCTGAATTCTTCCAGATGTCCTTTAAGTATTACAGGAATTTCTATGTAAAAACAGCAGGGACCATCTAGCAAAGAAGCAAACAATGATGCGTTATATTGCTGCCATGACTTACAAAAAGCTGGATTCATTTTCATTAATAAAACATCTGTACTGCTGCACAGCTATGCATCAAGATGCATTTATTTTATATGTTTATTTCTCTTATGACTATAAATAGACAGTTAAACAGAGCACGGTATGTTCAGTTGGAAGATACACAAACAGAACTGTATCAGAAATGAAAATCGGAATAAAGGATGTCAGAATTAGGTCTTACAAAATAAGCATTGTGTGTTGTAACAAACATGGCAGTGGCTCCTGTGGGTATGTGGTATTTCTTAGGATAAAGGCATTTTTCTTAGAGCATGATTAATCTGAAAACAGTTAGTGCCTGGGTTGAAATGTCCTGTGTCCAGGACATTAAGTTTATGTTTATATGGCTTATTGTACCTTTAAGTGGGATGAAAAAATGCAGTTTGGCATTTTTGAGTGGTATGCAGTAAAGAGAAGAAGTGTCATTAAAATAAACATTTTTCTTAATTCTCAAAATAAGAATTATATTGTTTTTTTTTGCCCCATAAAGCTATACTTCAGAAAAGAATCACTTTTTCCTAAAAATCAAAGTCCCCAGAAGCCAGTTTGTGTTTCAGTGCCTACTGTACCCAGCCTGTGCAGGACATGGTGCTGTTTGAGGGCATGGGGAGGATGCCTCCACAACCCAAAGTAGCTGCCTTCACTTTCTGCTGACCTTGCTAGATCTGAGACCACCGTTCGAAGAAGAACGTGAGATTTCAGAACCTTAAAACAGCGGGAGACATCTGAAGTAATATTTTTCAGCAAAACTCAAGTGGTACAATGAAAGGGATGGAGACTTGCTAAACTCTATCTCCGTTTTTTTCCCAGCACAGTCACTGCTCTGGCCAACAGTTTGCTTTGTGTGCACGTTCTCCTCTGCTTTCACTTCTTTCTCTATTTGTTGCTTTTGTTCCTATGTTGTCTGTTATCCTCCTATAGCAAAGGTACCCATAAAAATTCTGTACTTATATTAATTATCCTATATTTTATTATATGATCAATATTCTCTTTGTCCTGCTATGAAAAACATTTAAATATCAATTTTCTACCACAGCTGGGCTGTGAGACTTTGCTCCAGTAGCCACATAACCTCATAAAAGCCTGGCCCTGCTGTTTGGTGCCTAAATCCTTACACTAACCCATTGCAAGGGTCTCGTGCCCATGACAGGGAAAGCAAAACAGGAGAGCTGATTGACCCCCTCGATCTCTGTTCCAGAGGGATTTCCTCAGCAGGGAGAGCAGTGAGCTGGCTGGAGAAGAGCAGAAGCGAGTGGTGGGCAGGAGGTGGGGGAGGATTTCCTCAGCAAACCACAGGAGCCTCGGCAGCAGCGGCAGGAAAAGCACTGACCCCTTTGAGACATATCAGAGATCTGACTCCCAATGCAACAAAAACAGTTTCTAGATTTTTGCAGAGAAGAAAATGGTGTAAATACCACCTATAGGTGACTAATCTAAAAATGAAATGTAGCAAAGCAAAGCAAGCCTTTTCTAGTTTCCAGTGCTGTGTGTTTTTCAAGACAAATGTGGAAAAGTCACATTTTCTTTTGAAGCCTGTGAGACTGAAAAATTAAATCAGGGGGCTTTGTTATTGATGTTTTTCTAATACAAATGTTTTGAAATCCCTGCCTTTCATGTGTCTCTTACAAATAAGCAGAAATGTGTGATGAGTCATCTTTGCTTTTAATTCCTTTAATAGATTCTTACCTCACCCACTAACGTCTAAACAATTCTCATTTCTGCAACAATCTCTTCCTCACTGGTAAATATTGCTCTCAGACAACATCTTTTTTGGAGGTTCATTATGTTCATTCTGTGTCTGAGACTCATTATACTCAGTTATTTATTTAAAAGAACAAAATGACAGCAAATGCCTGCATGTATCATGTCTCCCCTTACACATATATTAAATATATTTCAACAACAAGGCCCAGCACTCTCATAGTTTTGAAAAAAAGCACTGGCCTTCCTTCCTAGCCATCACTCCTTAAGAAACGAATACTGAGAGGTGATGGTGGAGTCTAACCTTGCCTGCTAAATGAGATTCCACTGATGCTAATGGGAGATTTGGCAAAGACTGGGAAATAATTTATGAACTATTTGAATATTTCCAATTATAAAATAAATAAAAAAACCTTGGAGAATTATTAAGAAGGAAGAAGCTAATGAAAATGCCACTGTAAGGCATGGTGAAATGGTATATGTGGAACTTGTCCAAGAAATAATTTTGATACCTAATGACAGGTTTGAGTCTTTCTGAAGTACCAAAGTATCGCCAATCTCACTGAAGAGCTTGACAAAAAAAAAGCTTACAACATTTTCACAGGAAAAAGTCCTCAGCCATTTAAACTAACATCATCCAACATTCATGGCTTCTGTTCATGTTCCTTTAACCAAATCCCAAGCCTAAACACAGCACCCACCCGCTTCTGTTCACACCCAACTACCTCTGGTCCTCAATAGAGAGGTTCTAACTGGCACACAGTTATAGCAAAAGGTTTTTGAGATTATAATCAGCATAATTATAAAAATGGAGTGAGGTTTGGCCTCAGTGAGTTGTAAAATACATTTTTAACTAGGCCACTGATACAGCAGAGACAAAATGAAAAACAAGAGAGGAGGGCAAAGGTTGGGCTGTGTGGCCATTCTGGGAAATGACTGAAAAACAAGAACAAAGCTATTCAGAGCAGGTCGTTAAAGAAAGAAAGCATCTTAAACAAGCCTGAAGGATAGGAAATAGAAATATGACATGGTCGATTACAAAGCAGAGGTCAAAAAGACATCAGTAATTAATGATGAAAAGATAAAGAACCAAGCACTTAATTTCAAAGAAATAGTCGGGAAAGGCATAATGGCACTGTGAACAGGAAAAAAGACATTGCAGAAGTAAATGGAAATGAATAAGATCTCAATACGGGGAAAATGGATAATTGAAAAAGTAGAACTGCAAATTGCTGCAGAAATTCACCTGGAACTTAAACCAGTTATTTAGGACTAAGGGTGAAATATAGTTTTGAATGGGTCCATTTTTTTCAAAGGGACGTCTGGGCACACACTGCCAATCTTGCTCTGATATTTCTCCATTGCAGTTTCTGTGCGTGGAAAACATATGTGAAAATGTCTGCCGTGTTTGAAAGTTTAAAGACTACTTTCTGAAATGCAGACCAGTAGATTTTACTTCTGTTTCATCAAGAGCTTCTGGAATTAAAGGGATGGGAAGAAGAAGCCAAGAGAAAATGGAGAACAATAGATGTTTTGAAACATCTTCCCTGGTTTTCTCTTCAGCTTCAGCTGAGACGAGCAAAACTTGATAATCATGGAGTCCTAGAATGGCCTGGGTTGAAAGTGATCTTAAATATCATCTCATTCCAACCCCCCTGCCATGGTCAGAGATACCTTCCACTACACCGGGTTGCCCAGAGCTCCATCCAACCTGGCCTTGAACACATCCAGAGATGGGCATCCACCATTTCTTAGGGCAATGTGTTCCAGTGCCTCACCACTCTCACAGTACAGAATTACTTCCTAATATCTAATATAAGCCTACCCTCTTTAAGTCATTCCCTCTTGTCCTGTCACCATATGGCATGTGCAAATTCTCCATCTTTCTTGTAGGCTCCCCTCAGGTACTCGAAGGCCATAATTAGGTACCCCCAAAGCCTTCTCTTCTTCAGGCTGAACAACCCCAATTCTCTCAGCCTTTCCTCACAGCAGAGGTTCTCCATCCCTCTGATCATCTTGGTGCCCCTCCTCTGCACTCACTCCAGCAGATCCATGTCCTTCCTGTGCTGGCACCCAGAGCTGATGCAGCTCTGCAGGTGGGGTCTCAGCAGAGCAGAGGGGCAGAATCCCCTCCCTCCCCTGCTGCCCACACTGCTTTGGATGCAGCCCAGGACACGTTTGGCTCTCTGGGCTGGGAGTGCCCATGGCTGGGTCATGTCCAGCCTCTCAGCCCCAGCACCCCCAAGTCCTTCTGAGCAGGGCTGCTCTCCATCTCTTCATTCCAGCTTGTGCTGATGCCAGGGGTTGCCTCAACCCAAATGCAGCACTTTGCACTTGGTCTTGTTAAACCTCATGAGATTTCCCTGGGCCCACTTCTTGTCCAAGTCCCTCTGGATGGCATCCTGTCCTTTAACAGCATCACTCAGCTTGGTGTCATCTGCAAACTTGCTGGGGGTGCACTTGGATCCTTCATCTATGTAGTTAATGAAGATATTAAGTAACACTGGTCCCAATACAGACCCTTGAGAGACACCACTTGTCACTAATGTCCATTGTGACTCTGTGCTGTTGAATGCTAAGTGTAAAACAGCAGTGGATAATCAAGATTGTACAGACTCAGCTAAAGTCTGAAGTTGTAACAAAAGGAATTCATCTCAATAAAAAAAAGATGAAGTGAAGGTGTAACTTTCTTTCAGTTGCTGGGGCAGGAGGTTGTCCCACTACTTCCACCTGAAGGACTTGAGGGAGAGGAAATTATATTACAGATTTTTTTTTTGTCAATTTCCAAGCTAAGCTCTTCTCTTTATTTTTCTCCAAGACTTCTTTACAAAAGCTTTCAGCTGTGTTAAGCAGGCCATGTGTTTCAGAATAACCAAGCCTAACCTTCTCCACCCTTGGCTGGGTCCCCTGATGCTGGTAAGCAGATCCCTGAGTGTGGAATGACAGAGCCCTGCACAGAGGCACCCGGGACACTGAAAAATGTATCTCCTTTTCTGAAGAAGCTGCTGCACCAGAGGTTTGATGTATTATGCAGTAATGCACAAGCCCTCCCACCAGTCAGTGACTGCTCCAGCCCCATCAGAAGGATTGATAACCACATCACTACTGTACTGCAGAGCCAGCTCAGACACTAATTCCCAAGGGCTGGACCCCAACACTGAACTTTTACATGGAGAATTAATCTGAAGTGCAGTGGACTGTAAAATACAGTGAGGCTGTTGTGGGAGAGGATTGGTGGTGAATCTACCTGAAATAGCTGTGGGTCTCAGGCAGTTAAGGAGCACACATATGGTAGCTGCTCTGCATAAAGGTGACTGAGTTTAGCAGAGAAGACATGATGCCATGTCTCAAATACTGCTTTTTATTAGCACATCTGTGTGAGGATTCAGGAAAAGAGAGTTCATGGTGATCTGCATTTCAATGGGACATGGGAAAATTTAGAGCCTCTGTCCTGACATTTCCAGAAACCAGGCAAAAGAAATCCTAACAGCTGTAGGTGTTCAGTGAAGGCATAAAGCCCTTAAACACCATAAGTCAGTCCGGGTGCATCCCTCTCTGGATGCTGAACCATAATCCCTAAGTGCCCAGCACTCGCAGAGGCTTAATCCTTTTCAACAATGGGATGAGCTGGAGGCTATATCCTTTCAAGATTTACATAACACCCCAGCACACATGTCTTTTGGGAGGATAAGAGCTGCTTAATATGTCCGGCATTCACATTTCTACAGCCGTTTGGTTTGCCTCTCTCCCCAGTGGGAAGCCCCAAGCTGACAGCATTGCCCTGAACCCTTCTCATGCTGGTTATGGGCATCCCAGCTGGCTCAGCCCAGCAGAAAGCACTTCTGCACCCCGTGTCCTGGCTGCAGCCCTTGCCCTGCCACACAATGTGTCCTGTTGGGGCCATCCCACGGTGACTCTCCCAAGCATACACAGATTCTGTGTCCTCTAGAGACACTGCAGCAGAAACGTGTAAGAAGATGAGAACTGGGGCAGCTGTGAGGGAAGGAAATGGCTAACTGGTATCTCACAGAAAGCAAGCCCCAGCATCCTGGTGAGAACCAGGCACACAGTGTTATGAACCTTGCCTCACCCTTCACTGGTGTTTCTATGTGGAGTTCTGGGGTGATCACCTTCAAGGTAAGGATGCAGCACAAGAATTGTCCCATCGCTTCACCACTACAACAAGCTGTGTTTCAACTGGGTCAGTTGAATATTTCATCCATTGGAATGAATGAAGTTTACTTTCAAACAAAACTGTTTTCTGGGGAAGTTCATAGCTCCTTTAAAAGGGAGAAGCAGTCCTGATGTCAGCCTTCCTCACTTTAATTACACTCAGTATTTTCTTCATGCCAGCAATCTCCCATGGATGCAACAATCAATTCTCAAGACAAAGACAGGTGAACAACTAACACATCTGAACTGAAAAGAGAAAAAAGGTATTAAATAGAGAAAAAAACCTACAATGGAGATTAGCCCAGTCTTTAGTTGTCAGCTGATATCCTTGTATCCTCCTTTTCCCATCAGCTATGTTTCCTTGACCTTCTTTTGCCCTATAGCAGCTTCATCTGCAAACTGTCAGATCCACAGAGTTGCCTTGGTTCCTCTTCAGCAGTAGAAAGCACTTGTGTCCAGCTGCAAAGACTTTCTTTTCTTTTTCCAGGACACATTCCAATATTATTAACTGTGGTGTTTTCAACATAAGTTTTAACTCATGGCACTTCTACAAATCTACAGTAGCAACACTGTAAATGGCACACACGTATGGATCATCCCCTAACCCCCTACTTTGGAGAACAGGGTTACAAGGCGGAACTGAGGGAGAAACTTGGAAATGTAACAACATAAATGTCAGACTGAACATTATTAAAATCTGTCCCAAAAATGTAATTATTTTACCTTGTCACTTTCTTTCTACAACGTACATATAATATTATCCCTTGCATCCAGTGTTAAAAATCTGTAAGAATTACAGATTAAGGAGTGGCTTGCTATCTTTCTCTGCCTGCTTTGTTACTGTTTAAGCAATTAATTCTGCCTCTGAGAGTGGTGCTGAAAACGCAAATCTGGCACTTGCATATTTGATACTGCAATGATGCAAGTCCCCTAGATCTGTCACCAGAGCCATTGCATAACTCATTCAACAAACAGAGGAAGAGTGCAGGCACACCTCAGCAGCTGCAATAAGACTTGACCATTTATTGTGTTTATGCAAATCTGGTAAATGGGGAAGAGTCAAAATCAGCATTATTGTAATCTTACAGGAAAAGAGGAAATGTCCTCATCTTATTTAACTGCTGCCTCAGTCAAACCACTGTGTGCTTGGGGATGTGTCTTTGCTAGAAAAGTGATGTTGATTTTCCATCCCTTGCCTAGTTACAAGTTCCGCCACAACCTACAAACACCAGGAGTATTAAAACCGTACAGAGGCCAAGTACCTGCTGCTGGACAACACTTCAGAATAGAGATCAGAGAAATTCAAGAAGCCCAGAATCTACAAGTCCTCCAGACCACAGCGTGGGTATAAACTGTCACTCAGAGAATAAGTGCCTTACAGTCCTGTTCCACCTTCAGCCTCACCACTGAGAGTCAACGGGCCCAAGGGAGGGTCCTCCAAGTGCTTTGCTTCAGCAGCTCAAATAGATTACTAGTTCATCATACAAGGACTTACAACTGAGGAGAAATCCTCCATGAATATTTCTGTAGGGCACAGCATTAGCTTGTTCAAGATAACCATAGTGAGAACCAGAGCCAGACCAGAGCCAGACCTTGGTGACACAGGTTCCAGCCTGTGCGTGGTGCCCAAGGAGGCATTGCTGGCTTCCATCTCAGACACCTGGCACTTCAGGACAATGAGCCACCCATGGAGCAGAGAGGGAGTTAAAGAGGGAAAATTGCGATGAAAATTCATATCTCACTTTCAGGAGAGTTGGGTATACTCAGATTCCTCAAAAATACTGTGGCTAAAACATGCTTAGAGTAGACCCACACTAGGGCACAGTTCAGGGGACACATACAGAGCTACACAAATTTCAGTTCAAAAACACAGCCAGGAAATGAGAACAAAATGAACATACAATGGGTTTGTTTGTCATTTAGAAATGCTGCTATAGAAATAGGCACCCGAAAGAAGACAGATATTATTTGTCCCTATCATTCCCTTCTGTCAAAGAAAAGGGAAGTGTTGGGTGTCAAATGTGTCTTTCAGATTTAGATTATTTTTCTTGGTGAGGGAGAAGCAGGCAAGCAAACCAAAACACAAATAAATACAAATTTGTATTTGTTTGTCTATCTAGTTTTTTGTTCTGTAATACTTTACATTAACCTTAAAATTAAACAACAACAACAAGAAAAATAAACCAAACAGAAAACCCACTGATAAAATAAGAGCTGCTGGGATTACTAGGAAGAATTTTGTGACAGGCGACTTCTTGCTAATAGCCCCTTGCACACAATGCTGTGGAAGAGAGCGAGGTGAAAAAACACTGCTATAAGCACTAAGGCCATTTAATCCTTAACATGGGAATGTATTTCTGCTCTTTTTCCCTCCCTAGATTCATTTTATGTTCCCATCAGAAGGTTAATTGTGTTAACAGGAGTTACAGCCACAGGGGAAAGATGTGATTGAATGCTGAGTGCAGTTTTAGCTGATAACCTCCGAGTGAGTGAAAGGGCACAAAAAGGGGTTGATCTCCTCTAAAGGGGTTGTCAGTCATTCAGGAAAAAGTGCAGCTGTGGGAGAAACAGCCTTATCTCCCAGGACATGAAGAAGAGAAGCTATCAAAATAATCATGAAGCTACACTCATCCCAGGCTCTGTGTCTGTGCCTGTGGCTCTGACACTGGAGTTAAATGAGAATAACTGGCTTTTTGTGTATATGAACAAGCAGACCCTGACTTGATGTACATTCTTGAAGACTGATTAGATTGCATGAATATGTATCATTCAGACAACAGACCCAAAATAATTATATCTCTAAAAAGGTGGCATGAAATCTTGACATCTTTTAGCTTGACAGCACAACTCCTGTTTGCTGGATTAAGGATACAATTGCATGCTGAGGTTTTAGGTAAGACTACCTGTGAAATCTTCCACACACATTTACACTTAATCAAAAGGGTCCATAAAAGGGTCTTCATGAAAAACAAGGCTTTCCCTCTCCTTCATAATTTCAGCCCATGTCTGAACTCATCTCCAAAATTGCTAGGATTTACAGGAAGTAGCTTGGAGAAGGAAGGCCAGCAGTTTAGAAGATTAAATATTTCCATAAGCTGTAGTCAATGAAAGTGAGCATTTGTGGAAGTGTTTGCACTCATAGAGACAGGACAAAGGCCAGGGTATATTTCAGTGCTAGAATACAAGCAGGGAAGTTTGTGTCTGATTTCTCAAAGGTGCACTGGAAACTCCAGAAACAGAAAGCTTCTCCTCCTTTGCACTCCCTTAGAATTGTCTTGTGAGCACTCCAGAAATGGTTTTAGCTGCTGTTACCAGCTGAATTGCAGTTGTCCTTTTCTACAAAAATACAGCTCCTTGTCCAGTTACAGCCATAATATAACAATGCAGTCCTGCAAGACAGAAAGAAGTAGATAGGGGAAAAAATGCTTAGATTTTTGTTTTAAATGTCCAAATATAAACCTGGCAATCTTTTCTTTCAAAGCACTTAAGTGCAAAAAATTTCTGTAATATTAACATCCACAGTGCAACTTGAACAAAACAACTAAAAGGCTTATTGACTTGGTAGCAGGGAAAGCCATTTTGAAATATTTGATCCTATCACCAGCTAAGCAAGTATGTGTAAAGTGTAAAGCCTGCACTTGTTGATTTCTGAGATAAAAATCAATAAAACTGTCCATAACCTATAACTCTTTGGTTTACCTCTCCATAGAGATCAAAAGAGAGTAATTAGATTTCTGCCTGACTAGCAGGGGTAGAAAACTGTTTCATTTTGGATCAAAACCTTCCCAGTGGATTACACCTTCTATCCACTGCCTATCAACACTTAACAATTGCTTCTGTATTTGACTTTGACAGAACTACCAGAATGTTACTATCTAATTTTCAGTGTAGTTGACAGAGGGCTTGGGTGCTTTATTCTAGTGTCAGATTATAAAATTAATTCTTCTCGCTTCGTATTTTACATTTTTACTCTGCCTGGTGCTTTGTAAAAGCCAGCCTTGCTAATGTGATTAATAATTTAAGAACAAAACTACAATACCCATCCTACCTCTAATTTACAACAAGCAAAAAACCCTTTATCTATTATTGATGATCCAGCCTTTGTATTCAGATATCACTCTAAACAAGCAGTTGTCTGCCTTGGATTGTCTTTGCATTTCATATTCAAATGAGGTGGACGCTGTTGCATATATTTTCATTTGATGACATTTTAATATCACCAGATGCTATTGCCTGCCTAGGAGATAACTGTTCCAAATACAGCCTTCTTCCCCCTCTAAGCACAGCGATATTTTAGGTGATGAGCAGGAAGCAGGCTATGATTTAAAATAACATTATACAACACTTGTTACTACCATGGTGTTCTTGCATTTTAACAGTCCAAGAGTCTCTGTAATAATGTTTTTCAAAAGAGAAATGTCACTCTGCATTTTGATCTTCCTAAACTAAGTGGCTTTTTGAACAAGCTGAGAGTATGAAATATCAAATAACAAATAGCATTCACAACAGCTTTGTGCTGTAGATAGAGATTAATACGTTGGAAAATATGTGACAGTTGATGTTCCATGTAATGAGCTGTGGTGATGGACAGATGCAATAAATTCATGCCCTGATGCAGAGGGCTTTGTCAGATGAAGTCCAGATCACAGACAGTCACCTGTAGCCTTCCAACCCCTCCAAGTCTACTCAGTGTAACATTTTGTGGGCATTTTGCTTACTTATTTGCTTACAAAATTAACAAATCTTCCCATTCTCACAGTTCAGAGCCTTTAGAAAGTAAAAACTAAACAAGAACTGAAGCTTGCAGGATTTGAACCTAGTCACAACATACACTTGTACAAAAGTACTACATAAGGTCCTTACCCTAAGTGTATGGATTTAGACTGAAACACTCAGGAGCTGGAACATTTTTCACTATATCTTGAGCAGGAAAAAGCACCTAACCTCTAAAAAGGAATGTATGATTAATGGTTATTTTTTTTTGCTACCTGTTTTATCTGTCCCTGCACAATGCCAGCACTCAGAGAGTTGTATGCAAACTTGGAGGGCTATTTTGTGTCACTATGTCCAACACCAAGAAATTCTTCAAATCTTCAAACTGTAGCAGAAGCTGGAGTTAAGGTGGGTTCTGCCCCTCCTCTCCCAGTGACTGCTATAGGGAAATCTATTAAAACTTGTACGGAAACAAACTGGTTGAGTACAGTCCCTCCAGGCTGCAGGATCCCTCTCTCCTCTATGAAGGGAATGGAGAAGGGTGGTAGAGACAACTAGTTAGTCCAGGATAGGTCTTGGCATGCTCCAAGACCCTCCAGGTTTGAATGATGAAATCTCCTCTTGCTTGATCAAAGCAGTTAAAAAGAGCAAGTGTCCCATCAGGGTTCACCCAGACCAGAGCACAAGAGAGACCCCAAGCTTCAGACCTTATAGCTACATTGCATGACAGGCTGGCATTTTGTTCATGTTCAGAAGCAAAATGGACATTTTCCTCTCCCTGAAAGACAAAAGTTAGAGCATGGGCTCCTGCTGATATGGCTGTACTGCCCTTCAGCTCATTCACATGGCCCTGCCTCAGCCAGATTTGGCACTATACCCCCCAGTGTACAGTCTCCCAGATCCAGGACAGCCCCAACATCTCTGCTGAGGGAGTTCTTTCCACTGTGAAAGTTTTGGGTGTTTCCACGGAGGGCATGCATGTTCTCTGCCGTGCCTGAAATGGGGACAAATACTCACCCCCAAAGGCAGAAAAAGGGCTACACTCTGTGCTTGCTGATAATTGTGCTCAGCATGCCACCTAACACCATCAAGCAACAGGGAAATGCTCTGGGGTTGCAAATTCATATACAAGATGGTACAAATTGCCCCACTGGGTTTGTCCCTGCCCAGACTCACATCTGATCTCCAAATCCCAGCAGTTTCCACTGCAGAGGTGGGCCAACACCACGTCTGCAGCATGTGCCAAGGTGCTGTTCATACACCTGAGCAGTGGATTCTGGTGGCTTTGAATAGAGATGTGATTGTTTGTGAAATGTGGCAGTAAAAATTGTTAACTTAAACACACGCTTTTGAGAAACTTTCTTTTTAACCTCAGTATTTTCAACTGCCTTCCCTCCACTCTTCTCCATTTTAAATCAGATTCATTTCTATCTGTGGTTTTATTTTTCTTTTAGCAAAATATCTCTTTATTCAATCTTTATCCTTCACCACTTTCCATTAAATCCTGACAATGTGCATTAGCATTAAAAAAAAGTCATGCTATATGCTAGGCTATGCCATTGAAGAGTTTCATAGGTAGAAACAACATTATGTGCAGGTCCACAGAACAACTTCCAAGTGATAAAGCTGATTTAACGTAGTCCCATCTTTCATGATGCAATTCACTGGTTTCACCCACTGGAGTGACAAAACTACTAAAAGAAAAGTGTATTGAATTGCTCCTTTGGAGGGAAAAAAAAAACTACATAGGTATCAGAAAATAATATTTTTAGAGAGTTACTGCATTACCATAAATGTTGTACTGTCAGAATGGCTCAGGGGGTTAAACTGAACAAGGAACTCTTTGTCTATATTCTCCACTGAAGAAATCGTTACACAAAACAAAGCTGCATTTTGCTGCAGAGTAGATTTGCCAGAGGGATCCAGTCCTCAACTGCACCCAAAACCCATTCAGACCTTTTGAAGGGCATAGAATAGATACTCAAGGATGGGAGAAAGACAAAGCACTTGTCCTCATGCCTAGTTTTAAGCAGTAGCTTCCATGTTTTGCTGAACAGGGACCAGTGACTTAATTGTGAAATTATTTGTATTTGAAGACAGTCAGTTCATTAGGTAACCTTAGCACCTGAGGAGGACAGCTGAGCTAGAAGTGGCACTATATTAGCACAAAGCCATTGTTCACCTGACATCTCTGGAAAGATGTTTGGGCACTTCATGTTCTCTCCATTGATTCCAGTTTTGCTGGTGAGAGGGCTATTCCGGTCTTCATCACTGCCCCCTGTTTTTCCCCCCGCCTCATTCTGCTTTCTGCTCTGGGAAGGAGGCAGCTTTCTGTCTTTATTAAAGTCACACCAGTCAAGAAGTACTCCCTTGACATAGCAGGCTGCAACATAACAGACTTGGAAGAGTTAGCAATTGCACCTTGTTCTGCCGTGCACCTTGCTCTCCAGTGTCCCTCTGGCCAGCGGCTCATTGTGTGACAGGGACACACTGTTCCTTTGCCATGGGTACCCGGGCTGGTGCTGCTGCCTGCCTCAGCCTTGCAGGCATAGGAATTGCACACAAGCTATTTCCAGGCAGGCAGTGTTCTTAGACCTTTCTCTATAGATGCCAATTAGAAGATTAGCGTCTTTTCTCTTCCCCTCTTTGCTATTAAATAGTCACACAAAAGCTGAGCTGACAAATTGCTCTCTCTATGGTGTGGGACAAAGACAGACAATAGATCAACATCATTTACTATACTCAAATCCTATTAATCACAGATTAATGAGAACATGTCTGGGGGGGAGAAATTACCAGAATGCAGGCATATTGTCTTGTTACTCATGTAACATCTGCTGTGGCTTTACCTTTAGTGTCATGTCATCCTTTATCACATTGAAATAATGTTTGTTCCAGAAACATAATTATGATAATGGGTCCTTCCTTTAACAATTACTGAGGTACAGTAGGATTATATTTCTTAGCCACTTGGTTTAAAAAACATATATCTCTTAACCACTTTCTGAATGCTTCTATTAGTCATTATCTGATTAAGGAAGATGTGTTTATAGGCATTAATAGAAACTTGTTGTTCTCTTTATTATTATTATTAATTATGATTTTATTCACTACTTCTCTGAAAAATCACATGTGCAGAAGTAAAGTTAGAGATTATATTTTCGTTTTTACGCTTAGAGAATTATTTCTCTTCTGGCTTACTCTTAAACTACTGCTAATTTTTCATTAATTCACACTACAACAGTATTGGACCACGATGTTTATTTTGAAAAATGTGCACTTTTCTAGCTATCTTCTTAAATAATATAGTTTAGTTGCTTATCAATTTTCTCTTCTACTCTTGCCATTGGTAAGGAATATTGTTCAGGGTAGCAGCCTAGCATGTTTCATTGTCTCAGAGTATTTCACTGCTCAGTCTGGATGCAAATTCAAAGTTTTGGGTTTAACTAATTGGAATTCTTCACAACGATTTCTAATGTTGTTATCCTCAGTACGGAACAGGATGCTTCACAGATAAATAGCAAAGCAATTACAGCTACAATCAGCCGGCAAATAAAGAGGAACTGCAGTCTACACGTGTGACCGTGTATTTCAGAAAATTATTTGGCCCTTGTTCATCGCGTCCCGAGTACTCGCTGTTCCCTGCTGGGGAGCCGTGCTGAGCAGGGGATGAGCCGGCGCAGCGGGGCTTGCGGGTGTTTCAGCACCGCGGGGAGGGACAGCTCCGCAGGGCAGCCGCCGGTCCCGGGCTCCGACCCGGCATGGGCACGGGGGTGGGCACGGGCATGGCATCGGCATGGGTACGGGCATGGGATCGGCATGGGCATGGGATCGGCATGGGCATGGGATCGGGATCGGCATGGGATCGGCAATGGGCACGGGCATCATCACGGGCTCCGCCACCCCCGTCCAGCCCCGCCGCCCTTCCCCGAGCTGCTGTCGCCTCCCCGCAAGGCGCGGTGCCACCGCCCTGGCTGTTGCCCCTCCGGAGGGGAGGAGCTGAGCAGAGCGCTGCAGAGCGGGGCAGAGCCGGCGAGCGGCCCCGCCGTCCCGCTAGATATACGCGATCTGTGTCTTGCAGCGCCGAAATGCCTTTTGAGTGTGCTTGTTAATCAATGCCACCACTGTGCTGGTTGCTCGCTGCAGCACCCAGCCCAAAGGTGCCAGGTTCCCCTGGCAGGTGCCACAGCCCTCAGCTGGACACCCAGCATCACCTGCAGAGCCGAGCATTCACGGCTGCGTTCACAGCTGCACTCACAGGGAGCAGGGAAACACCTCAGGGGCCAATGAACATTGTTACGGCTCCTACATGGTAACCTCGAACCTTCCTTAGGATTCGGGCATTCTGGTGCAGCACTGCGCTTAAGTGACAATGCTCCCTTGTGATTCAGAGACCTACACCCTCTTCCCAAGGCAGGCTTGCTAGCCATGTATATGGAAAAACCAAAAAAAAAAAAAAAGATTATAAGCTTTAAGCTTCTGTAATGCATTGCACCGTATTTTACTTCTTCATACAACAGTTTATCACATGAACACAAGACACACTAAAGCAGACTAAATTATTTTATCTGTCCAAGCAGTGTCCTCCCATCCACTTTCTAAGTGTCCCTCAGCATCTGATGAGAGTCAGTTGTACTGGGGCACTCTCCAATCTTTCCGTAGAAATAAGGTCACCATTCTTGAATTATTAAAATACTCAGGGTGAAGGGGAAAGAGAGTGATCAGCTTTGTTGCCTGGTGTCTAAGACAACAGAGGAATATCTAACCACCTATTCCAGTCCCTGCTCCAAGTGTGGCTCATACGATTTTATTCAACATTTGTTCTATACAGTACCCTGTAGCTTGGCTGCCTCAGGAACATTTTACCCAGACTACAAGGAATCTAGCATGAAGCTCCATAATTCTTACCCATCTTTGAGGAAACAAGCTCAGCATTGGCCTGGTTCCACCAAAGTGGATAGCACGTGGAAACAGAGATGATGCACGACATCTTCTCCAGGCCCCATGAAACTAATGGACTTTAGTAAATTGGGAAGTTCTTTTTAGGTCTTGGCATGGGCAGTTAACTAAAAGCAAGCACAGACAGATCTGAATCCTCCCAAATCCTCCTATCTCATCTACATCCTGCATGACTGATCTATTCATTCAATTACCACGTATGAGGCCAGTGATAAGGCTGCCAGAGCTTTCTGTATCTGGCTAAAGAAAGAAAAAAAACAGATTCCATAAATGTGAACTCTATCTAGAGGATTTCAGCAGACTCTAAGTACATGCTGGCAGATTCACCACCTTGTGAAGACAGAGAGTCCTGCTGAGGCCACCTTTCTGACAGAACAAAGCTTAGAACAAGTAGCTGCTATGACCTAACAAGATCAGGGTCCTTCAAGGTATGGTCAAAAAACCCTTCAGGTATGCAGGATCCACAACAAAGCCACCTTCAAAGTAGGGAGACTTTGGGTAGCAGCTGCTCAAAACGGTCTTAAGGATTACATAGGGATTTAGACACCTTATTTCTGTCCAAACTCTGCCTTCTTTTGTGGCTTTGGTCTGTATATATAGCCTTTCCAAGTGACTGTGAGGATAAAAGTATTCATGGTTTTGAGGTAATGGTGCTAAAATTCTGGTAATGGGGATCCAGAGATAGCTGAGGGCTGCTTACTCACACTCTGCTTCCTTTCTCAGTAACTAATAGCATGTCTAGGCTTTGATGTTGATGGGTAGTCAGAAGAGAGGTCTTGATTAAAAGCATTAATTTACCTCTCGCAGATAACAGATTCATAAACACAGGTCTAAATCAGGAGTAACTGCATCAAAATAAACAGCCCTTGGGTAAAACAGGTGTGAAAGAGAAGAGAATCAGATCCTGCATCTAGCAGATATATGACAAGGTAAATGGGCAAACACAACAAAAGTGAATTATTGTTATTATATGTGCATGTTACATTCAGTACCATTAAAATCTAATGCTACAAAGAAAATACCTTTCAAGCTTGCAAAGTATATGCAATAGGGGCTGTCAAGAACTCATCAGAACCTGTGAATGTTTCCTTTGTATATGTTGCTTTCATTGTAGCATTGATATAGATCTGGAGTAGCTTCAATCGCAGAAAATGGGCAGAATAAAAAGAAATATGTCCTTTACCTTTAAGGAGATTAACTGAGATCCATTGAGTCAAGAAAACCTTTAAATTTTTTGAATTACATCTTAAATGAACACTTAATTTTATAATTTATCAACTTAGATAATAATGTTAAGGGATCTATGCTGATACAAACAATTGTGTTAATTACAGTAAAAGCCATCAAATTAAATTCAGTTCCTGGAATCAATAGCATTTCTTCAAGTACCATTTCTAATTATGGCCATACCTTCCACTTGGACTTTTATTAATGCATATGTTATATCTGTCACCTTCTTCAGTTGTGAGCAAACTCACTGCATGTTAATTCACACCTGATAACAATCGTTTTTCTGGTACTTACCTTCTAAACCTGATGATAGAATGTGTCAACACCTATAGAACTTCTTGTTTCCTTTGAGGACTTTGTGATAGTTACATTCCTTTTATTTTAAATTTGCTGCTAAATGACAGTTTCCAATTCTAATTATAAAAATCTACAACAAAAATGAAGAGAAAAAGGCTTTATTCTCTTGGATGCAGTCTCTGCATGCTGAGAAGTAACAAAATCTGAGCAGATCATACTTTAGAAGTTGTTAGTTTAGAAATTTCTCTTTTCACTTCAAGGGGAAGTGCTCTCATGCTTCCACACAGATAAAGGATGCCAATGGTTATTTAATTACACTTCCCCCTGCCCCAAATAATCTGTTTATAATAAGTTTAGACCAAAGAGTCTAGAAAATTCCCCATCACACCTGCCTTCCTGCTCATCACACATTTTCACATTGTATATCACAGTCAAAGCCTCACCTCCTTCAGGAGACTCCCCCATGACAAACTGCCAGGGCTCACTAAAGATTGTTGTGAGTACACAATACCTCATGCTAATCTCCAGCACATTTCACCTCCACAGCCTTGTCTCTCTTTACCCACCATGTCACCAACAAACTCCTCCAACGTGACATAACCTTAATTACATTTTAACTTGATCCTAGAGGAAAGTGATATCTTCATTAACTGTTGGGAGGCAATTTTCAGGCTGAGTTGCAGGTGTGTTTTTTCACAGACTGGTGTTCTCAGGCAAGGCACAACTACGACAATGTGTTAGAAAAATACAGTCTTTCCCTTAGCTCTTAGTCATCCTTCAATAGGTTATGAAAACAGTGAGGTTTTTGTTATTTGGAGTTTTTCATGTGACAATAATTTTCAGGGGCAACTCACCATAGCCTAAATGAGACATTTTGGATGGCTTTTTTTGGTCTTTCTGTGGCCCTTGAACAACTCAGCCCAATCATGACAAGCCCATCCTCTGTCTCCAAGGTTTTTTCCACATCAACAGTGTCCCTAGGGAAACTCTTAGTTTTACTGTGGGCCAAGAATTCTGTACAGGCATAGCAAAATTTGACATTCTTAACCCATCCCTAAGCCCTAACATCACCCCAAAGAACAACAGTGTCACTAGTGAGGAAATGCTACCTGAGCAGAAGAGATGGAGATGGGAAATGCTGACAAACACGATCAATAGGGGAAAAAAAACCAAAACAGCTACATCTGAGGCAGAAAGGTAACTACTAAGGTAAGTGGAAATGTTACCAGAGTCAAACAACTGAAAAAATTATGAGAGATAACAGGAAAAGATAAATAAAAATTGTGGCTTATGAAAATTTGGGGGTTATGGAAGAGCAGATTCCATTTTCAAGTGCCAAAGTCTGCCAGAACATCTGCCCAGCAGGCTGGGAGGTCCTGGGCAGAAGAATTGCACATCACTGTCCATCATTGCAGCATTACACACTACAAATACTGCCATTCCCAGAGCTGGTGCTTTGCCTTAACTAAAAACACATGAAGAACCTTTAAAGCTGTTCCTACAAGAAAATATAATAACAACAGCAATAATATTTTTAAGATATAATATTATTTGGCATGAATTAACTATTAACATTACTACTTTAACACACTAATAACATTTTGAAGTACCCTTAATAATAGCTTATTTGTTTTAAGGACAATAATCAGAAGAATCAGCTGCTGCCCCTCCCAGATATCAAGGAACAAAACAATGTTTCCTTTTCTCATTACAATACCCACTTATGATGAGAAGAATGCAGCCCTGAAATGGGTTCTAGCAGCTGCTGCTGTAGGGACTGAGAGGGGGGAAGATAACAGGATGGTAGGAATGGACATGAAGGAAGCAAGGCCAGTGGCACTGCTGGAGAATCCAAGTCATGTTGCCAGCATGCAGGTGCCAAGATGATCAAATGTGGGTCAACAACAGGTGGCACTGCCTCAAAAGTCTTGCTTGTCTCCGAAGAGAACGTGCAGTCAGACTGAGCAAGGGGAGAGAGGTTTAATCTGAGGCACAGTGTCATAAGGGCAAAGGTAATGATGCCATGCAGACAGGCCTGGAGGCTTGGGTCAGCAGGTCCTGCACCTTGCTCCTCCCAAGTGTTTGGTTTGGTTAATTGTGCACAGGACAGGTTAAAATATCTGCATCGAGCTTTCTAGCATTCACAGTCAATAGGCAGTGAGGAGCAGGCAAGAAAATTGCTCAGAGTAACTCCAAACTTCTCAGGAAGGTGGGCACAGGGTACCCCATCCTTGGGCAGGACACCCCACCTTTGGGCTGAAGCCTGCATGCTCTGCATTGCTCTGAGCTGTTGCCACTGAGAATCTCTGCAATTCACTCACTGATGCCATTTACATTTGACCTAAGAGGAGGTGGAGGATTTAGCTACTCACTTGCAACTGCCTTGAGAAATGGGATATTTTTCAAAAATGCAAAAATCCCCTACCCAAAACATCTTGAGAAAACTTGAAAGCCCTGCAAGAGAAGGAGATTACTGTATGTTTGTGCAATGCTAGGGATTAAGAGTTGGACTCAAGGATCCTTGTGGGTCACTTCCAACTCAGAATATTCTGTGATAAACTGTGAATATCTCTTGTGAAGTGTTTCTGGGCTGTACAAAGCTTTTTACTTCAGTTCTCATATGTTTAATGCTTTGTTTTCTGAACACTTATAGTATGATTATTTCCAAGAATTCTACTGCTATTTTTACCAATTTCTGCATGTGGCTTGTAATACCAAAAAGCATCAAATCAGTGAGAGTCACACAGCCTGACATGGACTTCCCCAAAGAGGTATCAGGTGACCTGGAACAAGCTCGATGCTTCAGCATCCTAACTCATCCAGGTACAGATTCCTGGAAACAAGCTTTTTAGCTGTGCCATGAATGCTGTGCCAAATGCCAGCAGACTTGGGTTACACCAAACAGTGCCATTATTGAACAAGAATGCCACAAGAATGCTGACTTCACATGGCCAAGGAGAGAGGAGTCCCTGGGAGCCTGATGAAGGGAACACGGCTGTGCTGTTCTTGCTGTAAAGCAGAGTTGTTCGCCTGGAGACACATCGCCGTCTCCACGGATCGGGTACCGCTGGAAAGGTGAGCCTGGCGTGCTCCGACCGCAGCCACTCCTGCCAAGCAGCGACGGCCTCTTGGAGGGGACACTGCATCCTTGTGCAGGCTCAGGCACCGCTAGAGGGAAACCCAGCACCGCCCTGAGCGCTCCCCTGAGCTTCGCAAGGCGCCGGGCGGGCGAGCTCCTCCCGCCGAGGGCCTTCCCCTTCTCCTGCCTCTTTCCCTTTTCCCCTTCCCCTTCCTCTTTTCTCCTGCTCCACCACCGCGAAAGGAGCGGGACGGAAAGGACGAGGGGGAAGTAATGATAAACTAAGCTAAACTAAACTAAAACAAAATAAAATTTCTTAATTTGCATTAAATATCATCATAATAAACCGAGGAGTGGCTGCTGGGAGGGATGCTAAAGTTTCTGAGGGTCCCTCATCTCTCTCAGACTTGTAGACAAAGCTCCTAATTTTAATTTAATATTAGCCAAAAATGGCTTCCTCCTGGTTCTCTTCATTCCACCAGTCCAGAAATCTCTCCTGCTGGCAGAAACCCCTTGACCCATTTAGCTCCTAAGAAGATAGTACTGTTCCAAACAGCTGCTGAATTGTTTGTTAGCAACTAGATAACTATCAAAGGACAGAG
The DNA here is from genome assembly GCA_025920805.1 of Petroica traversi. Classification (NCBI taxonomy): domain Eukaryota; kingdom Metazoa; phylum Chordata; class Aves; order Passeriformes; family Petroicidae; genus Petroica; species Petroica traversi. The sequence continues at coordinate 22,159,996 of JAHLSL010000007.1, forward strand.
CAATGACAAAGAAGGTTATGAGAATTATCATTACCATAACCATCATAGTAACATACTTCCCTAGCTTGTATAACAGGTATGTTTCCTCCCCCAGATCTTGTCTTAAAAGAAAATAATGCCAAGTCTTTTACCACATCCATAAATGATCTAAGTAAACAAAGTGAAGGGCAAAGTAGTGAAGGCTACAGTTGATACAGAATTATTCAGAAAAGATTAAACTATAGATAAAAAGTACAGAAATACTTTATAATGTGTCATAGCACAGCAACAAGAAGCTAGATTCTGCATTAAATTCCACATGAACAAATGCACTATATATCTCCTAAGGGAGAAAACCTATATGTGCCACAGACTTTAAATTAACTGGTTTTGCTAGGAAATTAATTTCAGACCCAAGATGGATACTTGAGATTGGGGTTCTATTGTGGGCAAAGCACCCACAATTAGCAGAATTACCAGAATTAATAGGACTAAACAGAGAAAAAAAAACCAGAAAACATCACTTTACCTTTCTATAAATCCTTCTTAATTACAGTTTATACTCTGTATTAAAAAGAGAGCCAGAAAAAAAAATTTAAAAGGTTCTGTAAAAGGTAACCAGGTATGCAAATGTTCTCATTTGAGAAAAAAAAAAAGCAGGTTAGAAGCAGGACTAGCTGAAGCTTGGAAAGGAGACAGCAGAGGGTAGTGACAGCTCAGTCACATCACAGATGCCCTAAAAAGGTGAAGAACAAAATCTCATTTCCTATTTCTCTGAAGTATTGATTTTTCTCAAATGAAATACTACCTAGTACCTTTAAAACAAACACCAGGGATTTTTGGTGCAGGTTCCTGTTCATCTTTGTCACAGGATGTTGTGGAGATCAAAGATATGGCAAAGTCCAGAAGGGATTAGAGAAATTCACTGCAGCTTCTAAACAAAAATGCATGGAAAGCTCCTAAAGCTATTGAAGCTGAATGCACAGTCCAGGAGTGGGACTATTACATATTTGTCTGCTCATATTTTTCTTCTCTAAGTGTCTTCAGTTGGCCATTGTCAGGGAGGGAGTGCTGGACTATGTAACCTGGCATGGTGTGGACAAGTGGGAAAGCTGGATCACAGCAAGGCTGTGATTTTCTGAAGTTCATATGAAATTGAGGTTGGAGCTGGGAACTGACTTCACACCTACAAACCATCATATCAGGAACACAGCAATATATAACTACAGGGGCAGTTTCTCTGCACAACTGTGTGCCAGAGTTTCACTTGCTGGTCTGGAAATGAACCAGGCAGTAAAAGCGATTAGCAGTGGAAAGACACTAGACAGCTATAATTATCTAAATGCCTTCCTATTAACCATGTGAGAAACTAAATCCTCACAATCACATTCATTAGTAAATGCTAAGGACAAACTAACTACATGAAGTTTCATTTGATTAGGCAGGAGAATTCTACTCCAATATGATTATGTTACACAGAATGACCTAAAAAAAAAGCAAACCAAGTCTGTTTCAGAGAGCAAATGAATGTTAATACTAGCAGATAAGTAAAGAAGCCCTGTCCTTGTGCTGCTAGGGCTGCTCTTTCCAACATTATGGCCAGGCTCCTTCAGCTGATGGCAAAGGTTCCCAGCTCCCTGGGGTGGCTCTGGTTCCCACTGCTAGACCCGTGGATGGTGAGTGCAAGAGGGACAGAGCCAGACCTGCTGCAGCACATGGCAGTGATTCACCTGCATGTTAGCCCCACTAGAAAACCCTTCAATGCCATAGCAAGAACAGATAACAGGCAGCAGGAGAAATTCACCTTGTTGATGCCTGCACTGTTTTTCACCTGAGGCACAAATGTGGCTCAGTGGACAGAACATCAGCATGAGCAGCACGAGCACAGCCTGACAGCTGCTCACCTCAGAGGTGCTGGGTTTTAGCCACCCCGGCACACTTTGTTGCAAAAGTGTGTCACCAGCCCCTATGCCAGACAAATTCACTCCTTCCTGGGTTGCCAAGCTCGAGGAGAGCTAAACATAACAATTTCTTCAGACACGTAAAAATAGTATGGCAGGCATCAGTTTTCAGGGCAGACTGCCTTCTTGTTATCTTTGTTGAATTCTTTATTGAAATACTGATAAAGACCAAGCTTTTGTGAATTAATATCTTCCAAAAATTTACAAGTACGGACTAAGGAGGGTCGGTGTGCTGGCAGTGGGGATGGAGGAGCTCACTGCACCTTTAAGGGAAGTGTGAGGGCAAATCCAGCACCAAGCTGAATCCCACTGGATCTAAAACATCCATAATTTCTAGATAATGCGGTAGAAAGCATCATACCAATGTCTAGACACAACAAAACAACATGCATAATAAAATGAATGATGCTCACAGTCCATCCAGAGCATGAAGCACTTCAGGGAAGACCTGTGTCTCCAGAGCCTAGGTACCAATGATGAGGACAGGTGGAGAGAGTAAAAACCTGAGCCAGAAGGTCAGTTTACAACATGAATTACAAGTGTGACTTGTTCTTGGCTGAAAATGTTATTGTCATTTTAAAGCACGAGTTCCCTTCGTACCCCTTTATTCCTAGGCAGACAACATGGATATCTGGTGTTTGTGTGACTGTGTCCAGTCTTCCAATTTAGGAGATTCAGACCCCTGTGAGACCCTTCAGGCAAGGAGGAAGAAAGGAGAATGTAGCCTCTCCTGAGGCTACTCATTTCTGTGTGGGCATAAGTCTCTCTGAAGACCATGAAAGCTGCCTGCCCAGATGAAAGGGACCTAGACACCATCTAAGCACTCTTCCACTGCTTGGCAGAATAAGTAAGGGACACTGCTACGTGCTGTTGGCAAATTGGGGATTACACATTCACAGAGCCCACAGGATAGGCAGATGACCAAGCATCTGGCTGGTCTGCTGCCCCATCCCATCCAAACACTGCAGGTGAATTCTTTATACATAATCAAATAAACCAGAAACTTATTAGATTTGAATTAGCATTCATTAACACAATTGATTGTGTTGATTTAGTCATCTAAATGGTCAATGCTAGGACGTTTGGATAATTATTACTGTTTAGTGATATTTCCTCAGCTAATTGTTTTTATTGAATGACTCACTTTGGTGATGCAGCTGAAACTAATGTGCAGCTGGGCTCCCAAGGAGAAGGCTTTTATCTGCCCAATCCACCTCCCAGGGGCTCCATCTTTCCTGTAAGACAACGCATTTTGGTGCCTCTGGATGCTCCTTACGGAAGAAACCTTTTGGGAAATGTTCCTGCCTCTGCCAATGCACGCTTGATCATGTGTGGTGTGATTTCTCACCGCAGCACACCCCAACAGGATTAAAAAATACCTGAGCTAAACTAAGCTGAAACGGGTTCTTCCCAAACTCTGCTTGAGTGGGTGCCACCTGTGAGGGCAGCAGTGCAACAGCCCAGTGAGCTATTTCCTACTCCACCCTCTTAAGCACACCCCGCCCTTGTCCCGTGAGCTTGTACCCTGCTGATGCCCCCCTCCTGCCCAGAGAGGATCACCCCACTCCCCCAAAGCCAGGCTGAGCCCCTGCCCTGCAGCAATGCCTGCCTACATGGGAGGGCTCATGCAGTGGTCAAGCTCTGGGTTTGACCACAGGTGTCCTTCACCACATTCAGAAGGTCACAGGTAAGGTTCTGCCTGCACTGCACCATGACAATGTAGAGAGATCAGAGCTGATGGTAAAGTTTTCCCACCTGGAGCTCCCTAGAAAAGCCCAAATGGGCAGACCACTGCTCCAGCAGCAGGAGTTCCTGTAGGCTGCAGGGACACAAGGACACTTTGACTGTGATGACTTCTGTCTCCCAGGTCTGCAGGGCCATAGAACTGCCAGCTGGTGAGGATACAGGAGGTAGCTGCAACAGCCATAATGGGATGCTGGGCTTTGGGAGGCAGAGAATGCAGCCAAGAAAAAGGTTTGTGTCCCTGAATGCAGGCAGAAGAATTAAATAGTGTGACAGCAAACAGTTGTTTAAAAGAAGGGCTGATACAGAATTTCTTTAATGCTCTGGGGAAAATCACTCCCTCCCACCTCACTTCCCTTTCTGGATTTCCCACAAGTGTGTTTCAGAGCCTCCACGAATCTTCCTGACTTAAGCATAAAACCAAGCCTGTGACCCTAAGCCTGTTACCAGAGGTCAGTGTTTTCCCAAGCAAGTTATATTTTTGCCTCCTCAGAAATCTGGTCTGGGAAGAACTCAAGGACTACTTTCCACTATTTGTACAGGATTCCTGAACATCTAGGGATGGCCAGCACCCTGTGCTCTCAGGCCTATGCCATGGGCAGGCCCTCCAGACATACCACAGTGTGTGCACAGGATGGGGAGTTCACAGAACTGAATTTACTGCTGTGCATGAACTATCTATCCAAAAAAGCCAGGAGCTTATCCTGGAGAGATATTTCTATCTGGGAAACACCACAACCATAAGTTAGTAAATAACTTCCATGAAATCCAAGGAAATCAAAGCTCTAAAAGGCATATGCTAAATGAAAAGTTACCCCAGGAATGGATATAGCCTTGGAGACAGATAAATTTAAACTCCTTATAGATTAGAAAATCTCCATTGCGATCTCCATCTGCTCCCTCTTCCTTCCCAATACAGCTTCAGTAATGAACCACTGATTCCTGCCCACTCTGTAAGACGCAGCGTTACTTCCAGTTCCCCTTTTCTGCGTGCAGCTCGGGTACCACAGGACCGGCAGGAGCAGCCACCTTCCGACCACCGGCTGGGCAGCAGAGGTGAAACAGCACCACAGGATGGCACTGCTCATCTCCTGGCTCCTACATGCGATGCCCGAACTTCCTGCCCTGGGAGAGGTCATGCTCAGAGTAAACAGTTGGCTACATGAAAATAAGAAGGATCGAGAGCAGTGTAGAAAATGAGGGTTTTATTATAACCCGGTCTAGAGAACCTGTGTCCTGGGACTGCAGGCAATACTCAGAGCATGCAGAATATGGGATGTATTTAACCTCTCTCAGCCTGCCTTTAGCTTCTCTCTGTGTGTAATTCAGAATTCACTTAACACTCTTCTACATGCAGTCTAGCTCTTTGCTATCCCTTGGAGATTTTCTCCTAGCTTGCTCTCCTGCAGAGAATAAATGTGATCTCCCAGGGGCTGCAGCCCCACTCTTATCAAAAGCCATTTGTTTACCCAGAAGAAGGATGGGCTGGATCAGGACAAGGCTCCAGAAGCACATCAAGCCCTTGGACAATGCTGAATGCTCTCTGTTGGATCCAGCTCTGAGCACAGCTCCCAACTATGCCAGAAAAAACTCAGGTTAAAACCTTGGGAACTTCCCAAGCAGAGCATCAGAACACCCAGATGGGTGTTTTGCACTGAGCTATCTAAAAGCCAAGCCCCTCTTAAGAGCTATCTCAGCAGCAGCTGCTGCCAACATCCCTCACCAGCCTCAGGCAAATTGTGGATGGCAGATTGGGGTTACCACACCCGGAGCCATGCAGTCTGCCAGGCTTTGCGACTCCAGAGGACTTTCACCAGGAGAAGGAGCAGAGAGCAGAGCCTAGCCTCCTCCAGAGAGGGTGTGCACAGGAGGAGCTGACCTCCACAGTCCCTTGGTTGGCAGTCCCTGGGCTTTTCCAGGAAGAACACAGCCCAAAGTTCATCTTCTGGTGTTGTGGGTTTTTCCTCTCAGGGTTATGCCGTTAGTATTGTCTAATATTTCCTGCTTCCTCCCCTGGCAGCTCCTCTGCTAGCTCAGACACACAGCGACAGCACTCAGTTCATTAGCCCCTGTGTTTGCCACATCCGTCCCCAGGGAAATCCCTGGGCCCACATGCAGTTCAGCTTTAATTGAGGCTCGCCATGTGCCTGTCTGCTGCACTGGGCTCCCGCTGTGCGCAGAGGAGCAGTGTGCTGGCTGTTTATATTTATCCAGGATTATTTGCACCCACCAACTTTAGGTGCAGACGTTACACAGAAGCATTAGAGGTTCAGAACAAACTATGTGCTGAAACAGACACCTCTCACTGCCCACACACAGCCAGTCTGTGACAGCCCCAGAGTAACTCTGTTAAGGTCCCTAGTTTGCTCAAAATACCACCTAGTACCACAGAGAAATATCCAGATCCAGTTTTGTCTTTCTCTGTAATCTAAACGGAAGGGAAAGTAGCTCTCCCCTTTGCACAGCCCTGACCACTCTGCCAGGTTTAGCTATCCTGCCCAAATGCCCAGGCTCAGTTTTCTGCACGGTCCCACAGTTCCATCCTCTCCACCTTTGCAAGATCCCTGCTTGCTGGGAAGAACTAGAGACTGTAACATTACCAAATGACACAGCTGTCTGCAGGGGAAAGTCCCTGTTTAATTATTAGCATGCTCCCAGTTCATATTTTCCCCATCAGGTGCTTCCACTCTGTCTGCGACCACATAGGGGGCTGTACTGATGGGGAGCAACGTTATTGCTGGAGGGAAAGTACTAAAACAAGCCCAAGAGACCTGCCTTCTCCCTCCCCAAGATTTTTTTTTCCTCTATGAAACACGTGTGGCAGCAAGCTTTGCTGCATCAGGCAGTGAGCATCAGCTTAAAGTTTTTTGAGCAACATGCTTTAACAAAGCTTCCACATGAAAAAGGGGAATGACACCAGAGAAAACTTGTCTTCCAAGTGGTAGCAAATTTCAAATTACTTGACTTATATTTACCCTTAAGGCATAACAATAAAAGCAGTTTAAATTGATATAGTACATCTCATCCCTAAGGATCCCCAGAAATGCAACCAATTGATAAACAGCCCACAGTTCATGCTGAGAAATACAGACCTTCCCAGGGATGCAATACATCAGTTTAAGACATGCCAAAAATAAGCTGCAGTCAAAAAATAAAAACAGAGTAGTGTAGCCAACCAGAACTCTAGATCCATTAGACTCTGGTCATGACACTGCAGCTAACTCTATTTTTGTGTCCGTGGCACATGGGTAGGACTTTAAATACCCTAATTTGGACCTTGGTTTTACGTGACAAGAATTACCCTGCAGACTATTTGCTTGGATATTATACCAGCTTAAATAAGGTGCAGAAGTGCTTCCTACTGCATCCACCATCTGCTCTTTGACCATCCCATAATGACCTCTGATGGAAAGGTTTGAGGAGGCAGGGATACAGGCCACATGGCACACTGAATACCTTTGGCCCTCATCCTGGCTTACAAAAATGGACTTTGCATAACTTTCCTTTCTCTCATTTGGCTGGGATTTTAAAGCTTTCGAGTTGGTTACTCATATTATTATTAGAAAGCAGGAGGGAAATAAGTTTTCCTTGTTTACTACCGGACTAATTGTTTGGAGCTGCCTGGTTCTTATCTCAGTAGCAGCTGTAAATGGAAAACTGAGCTATTTGGATTTTAACTGTAAAATATTATCAGAATGACAATGTCAAGTGTCCCCTGGCTTCCCTTGCGCTAGCAAAGGCCACAGACTTTTGAAGCAACAAACCAAAGTCCTATTCCAGGGGGTATCTGTATGTGCACATACATGTACAGACAGCAGGTCTTCTTCACTGATCTGCTTTGGTTTTAGCTTTAACATCCCAGGCCAAGATCTTGCTGGATGTTGTTAACTACCTTTCCTGGTACATTTACTGGGAGATTAAATGAGAGGAAACAGTTAATAGGTAACTGCAGCAGCAATCACAAAAGGATGAAGTTGAGGGACCAACTCTGGTAAATCAACAGCACTAGACTGTTGTAATGATTAGTGTGGAAACCAGGAAATTACAATTTAATGTGTTTGCTGGAGGAAGCGGCACAAGAATTCTTCACGTACTTTTAAAACTGATTAAAACCCTACTGCCCCTTTTCAGTATTCAGACACTCGAGGCTGCTTCTAGGAGCCCTGCCAGTTGCTTTCTGCAAGACAGAATAAAAACAAACCGCAACCCTGCAGCGCCAAGCTTTGCCAATTGAGTGCTCAGGGCACCTAAAGTGGAGGAGGCTTTTGCAAAACCTAGCTCTTAGGTATCAGGTGCAAAACCACCTCCCATGGTTACAGTCTTTTACATTGTTAAAGTAACTTTAGGTAGCTCTTTGGCCTTGAAGTGCCTGGTGGTCAAGGCAGCGGAGACTGCTAACAAACCCAAATTAAAAACGCAGAGAATGTTAATCTCCTCTCAACATGATAAACCCAGAAAACACTCCTGTGAAATTAGCAGGCATAGCAGTACATTGAACCAGAATGCACAAGCAGACAAAGACGGTTCAGGTTGGCACAGACGACTGCAGTGTTCATGAAGTTTTGTTCCTGTTTCAGCAGGATCAACCCCTGTCCCTGGATAGGTACAGCTGCTCCATCCATGCTGGGGGCATATCTGAGCTTCCCAGAACTGCAACACTTGAGTGAGAGGCCACGCAGGAAACTGGAGTTGTGATAGGCCCCACTCTATATCAAGAAAGTTTGTTTATTTCTTCTTTTTTTCTCTTGTGGATCACATAGGAAATTGTTTAGAAAAACTGCTTGAATGTGATAATTTAAAAAAAAAAGGAAAAAGGACGATACTTCAACAGCAAAAAGCAGCACAAATGACCTTCACCACTGCAAAACCTTTGCAGTATGCTGTCTTCTATATGTCATCCCATCAGGCAAATATTGTACAATGACTGTGCTAACTATGAGGAGTTACAGAGCAGACAACAGCTTTATTTGCTTCATTGTTAATAAGGGTTCCACTTGCCCCTGCATCTCTAGCTAGCTGCTGCTTTACATATGGGTTTAGGGCTAAATCCCTTTTCGAGCTGTGCTTTTCACTGCCTAATACCCAGGGTTCCTGACCCATGTGTGGCCCTCCCTTGATGCCTTGGACCAGGCTGCAGAGCAGCAGCATCTCCCTGGGGCAGGAAGTGGGCTGGCCTCAGCATGACTTTCCATCCAGAAAACATTTTCCATCACCTTTCTGCCACCTACAACTGGCTGCAGACTGCCAAGTTAAAACACACACAAAATAAAAGCATCTCATGTGCCTCAGAAAAGAGGTTGCTTGCAAATGTTTGCTAAAAATAGTCCTGTGATGGCCTGTGAGAGCAGCTGAAGGTCACTTATAGAAGGAGGCAAAGAATTCCCTTTGCTGAACTCAGTTTCCATCCGGGACAGAAGTTTTCAAGTTTAATGTCTGTGTGATTCTAGCAAAACCCCAACTGCAGGTAGCAAGATCCTTGCTGGGCTCAATTCCCCTGCTAGTCAGACCAGGAGCTTGCTTTTCAACTCCCATCTTCCTTTTTTGAAGAGAAGTGGATAGGAGGAGATTCATTTGGTAATTAAATTTCCCCTGCCAATTTACATTAAAAGGGGGAACTGTTTCAAAAAGCTCATGAAACTTTCATAACCTTTAACTTAAAAGAAAGAGTTGTACAGCTTTTTTCTAAACCTGCCCAAAAGCACCACCGGATTGTCCCAGGCCAAGTGATGAACACTGAAAAGAAGTCCAGGAATGGCACAGCTGGGCTGAAAATTAGAAACATCTGCTCACAGAAAGCCAGGCGTTCTTCTCCTCTGGCTCTTCCTTTCATCTTTGGATTTTCTCATAAGTTCTTGTTCAAAGGGATGCCGTCCCATGGGAAACTGACAAAAGGAAAAAAAGCACAGACACTATTATTCAGAGAGGCCAATCATAGTTGCAAGAGAAGAAAATTTTTTCATGGGAATCCCCTACATCTGAGTAGCAGAAGCAAAAATTCACCAGGAAAAAATTCAGTGCTGTCAGCTCTGCATACAGGCAGTGCCTTTTATCCATGTGGGATCCTGCATTTATCCAGATTTTATTAACCACAGATGGCATGACCATAATAAAAGAAAAAGCATAAAGAGTCATTAGGAATGGCCAGAGAAAGAATCACAGCTGAAGATGTAATTCCTTCTTTAAAAGCTTTGTTCTGTTACAGAATGGAAATTTACACATTTGCAGAGATGCAAAATCCTCCAAATGCTGAGGCAACACCTGCACGTTTGCAGGCATTGTGGCAGTGTAACATCCATCTTGTGCAATACTGCCTGAATCTCTCCAAGAAGTGACAGCCCCCGCCAAGCAGGGCAGATGCAGTGTACTGATGCAGCAGCCTCAGCATCGCTCTGCTGGTGATTGATTCCCTGCCATTTTAGCATGACTTCACTGCCCTGGGCTCACCAAAAGCCTTGTTCCTAATCGTTAGATGAGAGCTGGTTAATAACTCCTAAGGTGGTCCCTCTCATCAGACTTCATAATGACCCTCACAAATTCAGGGATCTGTCATTGTGCAGATTGTGGAAGAGAGGTGCTGTGCTACACTGCACCTCGGGGGTGATGGAGCTTCTAAGAGTGTTAATGCTCACGGCCTGGCTTCTGGCTGGAGACTCCTGGGAGGACCATACTGCAGCCTTACAGTCCTTGAGGGCAGCCTAAAAAAACAGATGGGGATAGGCTTTGTAGCCTGGCCTGTTGCTACGGGACAAAGGTAAGGGTTTTAAACAGAAGGAAGGGCGATTTAGATTAGATATAAGGAAGATTTTTTACAATGGGGGTGGTGAAACACTGTTGGAGGTTGCCCAGAAATGTGGTGGATGCCCCATCTTTGGAAAATCTAAAGGTCAGGTTGGATGGGGCTCTTATCTGGTTGAAGATGTTCCTGCTAGTGGCAGGGGGGTTGGTCTAGATGGGCCTTTATTTTCTCCTAAGGAAAAATAAACTCCTTTTGTTCAAAGGAATGCCATCCCATGGGAAAATTACAAAAGGGGGGAAAAGCGCAGACACTGAGGCCAGAAATAGTTGCAAGACAGGAAAAAACCTCCTTTATAGAACCCTTCCAACCCAAAGTACTCTGGTTCTGTGATCCCGCAGCCGCGGTTACGAAACTGCCGGCACGGAGGGGGATGCAGGGCGCCGTCGGGGCCAGCCGTGCCCAGCACCGCGGCGCTCCGAGCCCTTCCAGGGGCCCCGCCAGGCCCG
>JAHLSL010000007.1:22171320-22196278 GCA_025920805.1 Petroica traversi
GGGGGGGTTAACGCGTGTCGCTTAATTGCTCCTTTTCCCCCCTGCAGATTTCTGCACTTGGCCATCATTCACGAGGAAAAAGCCCTGAGCCTGGAGGTGATCCAGCAGGCAGCCGGTGACCGGGCTTTCCTGAACTTCCAGAACAACCTCAGCCAGGTACTTTCACCCCGATAGCCCCAAATCCGGATCAGCCCCTGCCACACCCACACGGTCCCTCTGGGGAATTCCCCCAAAAAAGTCCCTATAATTTTTTCTGTGTTAATTGATGGAATCAATTGAATGAAAGCCTGCGTTCAGGAAAGTCCCCAGCTGGCTCCAGTCGGTGTTGGTACAATGTTTCCTCTCCCCCGAGAGAGTGGCATTTAACACCCACATTTTTCAAATATGATGCCATGGGTTGCATCCCTTTTTATGGAGATGTTAATGATACCCTTCATACCAATTGACTGTTGCTTTATCCAGAAAGCCCGAAGTTCATCATTTCCAGATGAATGGCCAACTTGGGCAAATGGGCAACAATATACAACAACTTGGGAAACGTAAAGAACTGAGTTTATGGGGCGTGCTTTCATGCTTTTGTATGCTAGCACAAATCACCAAGTGGTCAGGAGTTCTGCTTGTCTAGATGTTGCTGCAGAGTCCATGGTGTAACTCACAGTCTGCTTTTGCTCTTACACTTGCAGACTCCGCTTCACCTGGCAGTGATAACTGATCAGCCTGAAATTGCCGAGCATCTTCTGAAGGCCGGATGCGACCTGGAAATCAGGGACTTCCGAGGAAACACCCCCCTGCACATTGCCTGCCAGCAGGGCTCCCTCAGGAGCGTCAGCGTGCTCACACAGTACTGCCAGCCACACCACCTCCTCGCTGTCCTGCAGGCCACCAACTACAACGGTACGGACACACTCCTGAGCAGCTCGTCTTGGTGTGCTTTGCTGAGGCTAAGGGCCGTCTCCTGTGGGTCTCAGAGATCTCTGGAGAGATGGAGAAGGATTATTATGCCACGTTTGAGAGCTGAGGAGCCCACAGCATACAGCAGTGTCTGACTTCTTAACAGTGCCACTGTCTTGTAGGCCTTCTCGCTGTTGATTATAGTCTCTCGTGGCTTTGAATTTTGCATTTTTAGTGAGTGCCTTTTGGTTGTAAGAAGTTGCACTCATACTCTGGAATAAAGCCTCCAAGAAATCTTTTCAAAATCCAGCCCTTTTATTCATGGAAGCTGGAAAACTCTTCTGGAAAACCCCCTTTTACTGTGAATGAATTGCAGATTTAGATACCGTCCTGGCCTATCATCTTGAATTTTAAGTAATGAGGAGGGATTGAGTTAGACTTACTCAAAATTTCCCTTTGTTTGTGTTTTTCAGGACATACATGTCTTCATTTGGCATCTATTCAAGGATACCTGGCTATTGTTGAGTATCTGCTGTCCTTGGGAGCAGATGTAAATGCACAGGTATGTGATGTGTACCGTGAATTTAACTAAGTGGGGCTCTGTAGCCTTACGAGTCAACAGATCTGACAAAGGCTCTGCTTCTCCTAACATGCCAAACCTTATGCTGTTTTACACAGGAGCCATGCAATGGGAGGACAGCGCTGCATTTGGCAGTCGATCTGCAGAACTCAGACCTCGTGTCGCTTTTGGTGAAACACGGGGCAGACGTGAACAAAGTGACCTATCAGGGCTACTCCCCCTACCAACTCACATGGGGAAGAGACAACTCAAGCATACAGGAACAGCTGAAGCAGCTGACCACAGCTGACCTGCAGATGTTGCCAGAAAGTGAGGATGAAGAGAGCAGTGAATCGGAGCCTGAGTTCACAGAGGATGAAGTAAGAAGCTGTTCTCATTTTTACAAGAGAAGGGGAAAATCCTGTCCTGTGCAGGGTATTTTTTAGTGTCACTCTGATAGCATGCCTCAGTGACCTCTAGCTGTATAGCAGATAGGTACACAAAAGATTATGCTAGCAACAAGCAGCAAAATGGCAGATGGGGCAAGCATATATATATAACGTGAGGGAATGGAGGTTAACTTCATGCAACATGGTTCTGTGAACACTGTTCTGCAGCTGACACAGAATTTTCATGAGAGAAAATTCAAGTTAGTGGGTGGTTTTCTCTTCCCTAGCATTTGTTTTTCTAACATTCTGAGTGCTGCATTAAATGGCATATGTAACCAGTTTGGTGTAGAAATTTTATACAGTGCTGAAGTCTGGGCATGTAGAACTTGGCTGTTTTCCCAGAGTGGATATGATACTTTAGGTAAGATTTTTGCATTAACAGCATTTTGGTTTTTTTCTTTCAGCTTATATATGATGACTGCCTTATTGCAGGACGACTGCTGGCATTTTAAATCAGAGCTTTCTCTGAAAAGAAGTGGCTGTATACATATGTATAGAAAAAGGACTGACTTCATCTATAAAGAAAGAAGAGATGTGGAGAGAAAAAAAGAGGAGGGAAATACTTCACTTTCCCGCAAGGAGAAGGAGCACATAATTGTAACAGGACAGTTCCAGGATCTGCTTTGAGTTCCAATACAGGAGTGGGACGTGTAACATCAGTACAGATTATTCACACCACCTGATAAAGAGCCACATAGCCAATATTCTCAGCCCTGCGAAGGTAACAGACTACACTTCCAACCTGCTCGTTACAGGGAGCTTTCTTGTGGCATTAAGTACTACAGGGAACAAGTGTCCTTTCATGGCAAGGTGGACTCATGCCAGCACCTCTTCTCAGAGACTCTGCGTTCATTTGTGTAGGGCTGGTGGCAGTCCCTGTCCTTACTGACTGACCTCAGCTGCTCTCAGTGGGCTGTCCGAGGTGGAGGCGTCAGACCAAGGGACTGGTGCCCTCTTGGCTCTTAAGCAAAAGTAGCAATAATGTTAACTGTGGGCATTGGAAAAGTGTGTTTCACACTGTGTGTGTCATAATTGCTACACTTTTTAGCAACTGTATATTGTGTAAATACTGTACATTTTTTGTTTATAATTATTTTGGTACATGTGAGATATGTATTTATTAAAAAAAGTCAGATTACTGTACCTAGTCTGTGAAACGGTTCATTGCTCGCCTCCCTGAGCTTGTGGGAATCTACCTGGTGTGCTTTTTAAGAAACGTTGAACACCTAGTAGCCCAGGGGTCCCATTCTCAGGAGCTTTAGGTGATTCACCTCGGCAGTGGTAAGACATCTAAGCAGTTTGCAGCTCTCAGCTCTTCTGCTGCAGCTAATTTTGGAAGCAGACGTAGGTGTTGTTTCCTGCACCCACCGCAGCAGGCGGATCGTGGGGCTGGGATTCCCCCTCTCTTCCAGCACCAGGCTGTCGGCCCACTAGAACAGGGGGTTTTAGGCTGGTTTTGGCAGCACCACCCACCTGCCCTCATGGCACCTTTTGTTCCAGCTCAAATACTTCACTACTCTTGCCAGGGAAGGCTGGAGGTTTGCAGCACAGCCCTGTATCTGTTCACCTCTTTATCACCTGGCCCAGCTTTGGTTTTAACTCTGACCCTTTTGGAATTCCCGCTGGAATTTCCAAAGGGGATTTCCATAGGAAGAGGGAACAACACATCCTGGAACACGTGCTGCTGCCTTGCACCCCTGAAATTCAGGAGGGGCTTCCCCTCATCCCCACTGCAGGAGCTGCAGCTCTTGTCCAGTTCATAGCAGTGAAGAATGTGGCTCTAGCTGCTTCAGTTACTCATCAAGTTTCTCTCCAGCCGACGGAAACACTTTGCCCAAACCCTCTGCTCCACCTCATATCTGGTGGCAGTGCATCACAGTGCCTGACTCCTTCCAGCCACGGGCTTTTTAACCTGTTGTGTGTCAGTGCAAAGGACAGGTTGTGTAAAAGGTGACCGTGCCCTATTTGTGCTGTACCTCCTGGATGGAGAGGGAGCAGCAAAGCTGCTGACGCAGGATGGTGGAGCTCTGCCAAGAGTGTTGGCCAGGGGAATTCTGTGCTGCTGGCACCTGGCCCAGCTCAAGCTGTTGGAGAACACTGTGGCCCCAGGTTGCACAGGGACACCCATTCCTTTTTTTTGCCCTGCTCTTTTCAAAGAGTTCCTGACACACAACCTGCTCTAAGAAGGTTTGCTGGTATGAGGAAGAACACCACAGCTTCCTGAGCACTTCCTAAATTGCATGGGAGCCAAAGGCCACTGTGGAAAGGATTATATAAAATTGTCCTGAGTAATTTTTGTTTCCTTTCCACTCTCATTGCTCAAGCATAACGCATGTCTACGCACTGAATCTTCCTTTTGGCAGACATGGCCACATCTGCATTGCAAACCTGCATTTTCCAGGTTTGGGACTGCAAAAGAATCTGCTAAAACTTTTTTCTTGGTGGGATCTGACCATGCACTCTGACCAACCATTAAATCTGAGCAGGGAGTAGTGACTGGGAGTTTTCTCACCTGCTGCTACAGGTTTTTTCACCGGCAAAGAATCCCAGGTGATTCCAGGGCTGGAAATAGAAACTGTGGTGTTCCACTTGCTACATTTCAGTTTCCCCTTGCAAAACAGGAGCTGCAAATGCTGTCAAGGCCCTGCAGAGGCATTCTCAGATATAGCTATCAGTGATCTGAAAGTCCTTGGGTACACGGCTGGACCAGGTATGCAAATATTTAAACAGATACCATCTGAAGGCAAATACTTCCCATTTGAAGGCCAGAGGGATGGAGAAAAATGCAGTTATCAGTACCAGGCTGGCCAAGTAGTTTCGGAGGCAGTGGTACGTTCTCTGCTGCCCATTGCAATATTAAGAAAAACAGTATCTAGAAAGGCACTGCTTTAATCTTACAAGAATTTTGCAATGACTGACTGAATTAAGCAATGTTTTGCTGCACGAGGAAGTTTTGCAGCTGAACAAATCATTGCCGAAATACCCCATGCTGGCTTTGCTACTGTTTGCCTCCACCCGTCATGCGAAAGTAACCATGGAACAAAAAGTAACCATGGAACATACGCAGAGGAACCATGGGTAAAGCAAGTAGGACAGAGATTAATGTGAGAGCCTGTGTTTGTTAGCAAAATAGGTTGGGACATGTTGTGTATTTGCGCATTGCTAATGCAGGATTACTCATTGGAGAGTTTTGCCTGTTCACTTGATGATATAAGATTGCCCACTGTAGGGCATCCCCCTGACACCCCCAGTTTTCAACATGTGCCCTTAACTGCTGCATGTCCACCCTGTCTCTGCCCTTACCACACCTATGCCTTTAGAGAGATCTGAGAGTGGTTTGATGATGAGCTGCCTTCATGTTGCCTTCTTGGCATTCTGGCAGATCTGTTGCATGCTCCCACAGAGTGAGAACTCCTTATGCATTTATTCCTTATGCATCTCTGTTTCCTTATTCAGCAGCACAGCTGCTATTTGCAGAGCACACTAGCTCGTTCTTGCTTCTACTGCCCGTGCCTCTCCACACTGGTCCAGGGTTCAAAATTCTGTCCCAGCACCTTTGCCACGTGCCCTGTGTGGCTCTGCAAGCTTCAGGAGCATCCATGCTGCTGCAGATCGAGGTCCTGTGAACTTCAGATTTAGTTTCCTAACTGGCCCTCTCTCCATTAGCTTCCTCACTTTCCTCAGCCCGTGCCGTGCCTGTCCCCCTTGCTTTTATTGCCTTTGGCACTCATATCTGCCTCTGCCTGTTCTTTTTTCCCTTCCTCCCTTTCCGTGTGCCCCCCTCCCCACCCTTTTCACCTGCAACACCAGCTCATTCGCCCGTCATTATATTACACAGCATGAGATTACATTTTTGTTTCCAGTCTCCCTGCTGCCCATTCTTGTAAATCTCTTTGGTAATCCGACAGGGATATTCCCATACTTCCTTATATTCCACACAAAGAACAAAACTCCTCATTTCCTCCCACACCCTCCTCTTTCTCCTTGCATTCCTGCCCACTTCAGACCTTTCTCACCCAAACCACAATCAAGATGCCACCTTCAGTGCCTTTCAGCTTTCTCAGCATCAGCCATGGACTTCTCAAGAACCTTTTGGTGGTGACTGATGAAATACAGACTTGCCAGGATGGCGACACTGGACAGCAGAGTCCAAGGCCTGATTTTGCCCCCAGTAATTTGGATCCTTTCTCTTCATTTCTCTGGAGCTTTGGAAAGTATAAAAACCAAGTGCAAAAGGCAACCCTGCACCTAGGGACGTGCACAGGGAGGCTTCGTGCTCCCGCTGGCTCCAGCACCAGCCTGACATTCGCAGTCACAAGCAGACCCCTTTCACCATCCTCCCCACCTGCCTGTTCTGCCATTCTCAGGTTATGGTGCACACTCCCTGCATGCAGCTTGGGCTGTGGGAGCTGGCTGACATGTAGATCTGGCTGTGGGAAGGGGTCCCTATGGACTGCTTAGCACTTCACACACTGAGAGCTACAGGTCAAAGCAGGGCCAACAGACAGTGTTTGCCAGCTGTGTGTACCCAGAGCTGGTGGACACCTCTGCCTGCCTTCCTGGCAAGGACTTGATGCACCAGAAGGGCACCAGCAGCCTCACTGCTGCTGACTTTGCCCCACAGCTTCAGTTCATATTTGGACGAGCAAGATGGTTGAGTGAGTAAAGGAAAAGATGAAAAAAGAAAAAAAAACCTCAAGGAAAGACTGTGATCTCCAGGAGGAAGACAAGTATAATTTCTGATTTGTTTTAATGGGAAATCTTCAATGATGGTGGACTCTGGGCCAGGCACATATCGTTTTTCTGTGGAAGCTGAGAGGTGAAAATAATTAAGAATCTGGTTGTTCCTAGAAATAGGAATTTCAAAATAGAGTGCAGGGGCGGCAGGGAAGAATCTCTAGCCTCATTTCAGGGGGGTGGAGGAAGTGCTTTTTCCAGCATTGCTGAGCTGCCAGCAGCAGCGCTTTGCTGAAGAGTGAGAACTGCACAGGATCCCGAGGGATGAGGGAACAGGAAAGTCCTGTCCCCTCAAGCCAGCCAGGACTGCACTCGGGACCTGGACAGCGGCTGCACAGCCTCTCCCCTTCTCCAGCAGCTGCCTGTCACCGCTCTGGCATCTCTCACCTCCTTGGCCCTTCTCTGAAGCATCAACAGGGACAAAAGATTTCCTTTAAACACTTTTATCAGGTCATAATCTAAGAAGTTTGAGTCCAGAGAGACTGAAAAAGAAACTCCCCCTGATACCCTGGAGGTTTGACTGCCTGCCCTTGCCATGATCCATTGCTCAGATTTTCCCAGAACGGTCTCCTCATCCAATTTTCCAAACAGGACTTTCCAGTCCTGTCAGAAGAGAGCTGGGATTTTCCCCGCTCACTCCTTTCTGCAGTTTTACCCTGTTCCAGTGGCCATGAACCACGGCACCAGGCTCCACATTGCCTCTCCAGCTGCCGGGGTGCAGCCTCTGACCTGCCCACCACCAGCCCCAGGGGCTTCCCTGCTCGGAAGGAACCAGCCTGCACCCCTTTAATGTAAATCCTTTCCCCATCCACAGTTTTAACTAGCTCAGATTAATCTTCCTGTGCATCTTTCAAGGGAAGCTTTTCGTCTCTCCAGCTGAAAGCACAATCTGAGCAAATGTAAGGTTCCAAAAAGAGCCTTAAAACACAAATATTTTTAACATGTGCGCACGCCTCGAAGGGCGCACAGCTACAATTACAGAGCACCACTTAGCTCGGTTAATTATTACCCCTGGATTTCAGTAGCTTGAAGGAGGGAGTTTCCCGAGGACTTTCAGGAGACTCTTGAGTGCTGCTGCTCCGCTTCAGCATCGCTTTGTTCTCCCCGGGGAGTGCCCAGGGGTCAGGAGAGAGGCAGCCCCCGCCAGTGGGAAAAGAGAGGCGGGCGTGGGGTTTGCTCCTGCAGCGTGGGACAGCCCGAGTGGTGTTTTCCTCTCTGCGCTGGGAAAGGACACACCACGGCTCAGTGAAAGCTTGGCATGCGTGCTGAGCTGGGGAGCACTGAAAGTCAGTAGGGGAGGCTGCCCAGCCGGTTCACTACACAGAATGAAACCACCCTTCTCTTGCCTTTTTTTCTAAGTGGATGGGTTTCCATTCCAGCGTGCGTCAAGGCTGATGCTTCTGGATTTCTTCCAAAAGCTTAGGTCTGACTCCCGGCAGCACCTTCTCTGAGATATTTTGCCCAGCAAACAAGCAAACAAGACCTCCCCAAGGCTTCTTACCCCCAAGGCATGGAGGCTCCTTACCCCAGGCTGTGCCAAGTGCCTTGGGGAAAACACTTCCGAGGCAGGGGATTCAAACAGACTTCTGTCTGTCCATCCACCCCAGACGTCTTCGTGCTCCTGCCTGTGCAGCCTTGTCCCCTGGTAGCAGCGAGCTGAAACAGCTGGTGCCAGGTTGCTGGACTTCCCCACCGAGGCAGGAGACAGCTCTCAAGCTGCCAGGGCTCCTGCCCTGATAACCACTCGTGCAGGTCGGCACTTAAACCTGTGGAAGCTGAAATAATGAGGTGGAAACGGGGCTAGCCCTAGAGCTGCGTGGGAGGCTGGCAGGCTTCAGCTGCAGTCAGCCAGGTTCAAACAGGAGATCAAACAGGACAAGGGCACGTTCAGCTGTGAAATGGCAAGAAGGCAGCAGTGCCACCAGGATGGAAAAGCTAGGTGGAACACCACCAACTGCAGCAGATAAGGGCTGCTGGTGAGGTGGTCTCATCACCTTCACAGCCCAGCCCAGCTGTAGCACTTTTCTTGTAGAAATGCTTAAGGTTCCCCACAGCATCCTCTCTGACTCTATCCCAGAGGAAGGGAAGTGGGCAGGTCCAGGGAAGGCCAGGACTCCAGGATGGCTGCCTTCCTGCCTCGGGTGACAACACAAAAAGCCAGTTTCTCTTCTCCACACAGCTGGACTACCAAGGTGATCCAATCACCCAGTTCCCTCCACAAGATATTCCTGTATCTGAGGGACTCCTAAAGTAAGGAACTGATAATTCTGTTTCCTTTTTCAGAGAAGTCCATGCAAAGCAGAAAAGGGAAACCATGCCACTTACTTGGCTGTCAGGTTCCTTCCATGAGCAGTTCCAGGCACACAGTGGCATGACCAAGGAAGTTACCTGGTGCCCTGGGAAGCCTCTCCCTATAAACAGCTGTACTGAGTGGGACTCTCAGCACTGGACTGAGCTGTCCATGCATTAGAGCATCTCATCAAAGCACATGGCTGCTCCATGCCATAGGCAGGACACTGACATTTCTTCCAAAGACACGTGTGCATGTGTTGAAGATGTGAGCACAGCTGCACTGCAGCATCCTGGGAATGAGTATCAATATCTCCAGATTTTCTGTTTCAAATTTAAGAACAAGTAGAATGATTCAAAATAGCCAATATTTTTTTCTGTTTCTCAAAGGAAACCACAGAATCACAAAATATGCTGAGTTGGAAGGGACCCACAAGGATCATCAAGTCCCAACTCCTGATCCTGCACAGGAACATCCCCAACAGTCACACCCTGTGCCTGAGAGTACTGTTCAAACACTTCCTGAACTGTGTCAGACTTGGTGCTGTGACCACTTCCCTGGGGATCCTATTCCAGTGCCAGCCACCCTCTGGGTGAGCAAACTTTGTCTAATGACCTGGCTGCCAGGGCACTGCTGGCTCCTATTGAACTGGCCATTGACCAGGACCCCCAGGTCCCTTTCCATGGCGCTGTTTGCCAGCATCTCATTCCCCAGTCTATACACACATCCAGGATTGCCCCATCCCAGTGCAGAATCTGCCATTGTCCCTTGTTGAACTTCACATGGTTGGTGATTGCCCAGCCCTCTAATTTGTCAAGGTCTCTTCTGCAGGGCCTCCCTGCCTTCAACAGCTCCTCCGAGTTCTGTGTCATCTGCAAACCTGCTCAGTGTCCCTTCCAGTCCTGTGTCCAAGTCATTTATGAAGATGTTGAAGAGCACAGCGTTGAGGATGGAGCCCTATGGAACCCCACTAGTGACAGTCACCAGCCTGATGTCACCCCATTCTCTACAACCCTCTGTGCCTGACCCGTGAGCCAGTTGCTCACCCACCCCATGATGTGTTCATCCAGCTCTAAGCTGGACATTTTGTCCAGAAAGATCCTGTGAGAGACAATATCCAGAGGTTTACTGAAATCCAAAATAATTACATCAACTGGCTTCCCCTGATCAGTTGGGTGGGTCACCTTGTCACAAAAGGAGATCAGGTTTGATAAACAGGACTTTCCTCTCACACCGCACTGCTGGCTTGACCAGTGACTGCATTGTCTTTCAGGTGTTTTCCAATGGCTCCCAGAATACCTCCATAACTTGAGACTGACAAGCCTGTTGTTTTCAGGGTCCTGAGCCTTGCCCTCCAAAATCAGGAAATTTACCAGTTCCAGTCAGCTCTTTGAGGATTCTCAGATGAATCCCATCAGGGCCCATAGATTTTGAGGGATCCAGCTGGAGCAGCAGATCCCACAGAGTTTCAGGGTCAGCTGGGAGTGGATCATCCTCACAGCCATGGTCCTTCAGCTCACGGCACTGAGACCCCCTTTGTCCATTATCTGTGATGAAGACAGAGAATGCAATGAACACCTCTGCTGTGTCCCTGTCCCTGTTTCTGAGGTGACATTTTCATCCTGGAATGGGCTGATGTTATTTCCACAATGCCTTTTGCCATCAACATATTTGGAAAAACTCTTTTTGTTGTCCCCCATAGTTCTGGCTTCAACTCCAGCTGAGCTTTGACCACACAACTTTTCTTCCTATGGTGGCAATCAATATCTCTGTATTCTTCCCATGTCCCTGACATTGCTTCCACTGGCCATACACCTTCATTTTCTGCCTTATTTCCAGGGGAAGATTCCTGTTCAGCCAAGCTGGACTTCTTCCTTACCTCCCTAACTTCTGACATTGTCTGCTCCTGTGCCCTTAGGAGGTGACCAGCACTGATGGACCCCAGCACCTGCAGAAATATTTTCCTAAGGGACCTTACTTGCTAATTTCCTGAGCAGCCTGAAGTCTGCTTTGTCCATATTGAGGTTTTGCTGGCACTTTTCCTTCCACCTGATATTTTGCTCTGCTTTGTTTCAGTTAGAAACAACGAATTTTTTTAAAAAAAATATGTAAGACAAAAACCACATCAAGAACTTCCCAGATGAAACAGATTACTTCTTTAGACTCAGCAAACAAGAATTTATTTCATTTTTTTTCTTACTCATTGGAAACTTTGGATGTTTGTTTTCTCACTCACCTGAAAATTGTTTTCTCCTAAGCTTTTGCGATTGCAACACAGCAGAATTTCCTTCCTCTCCCACTCTCTTCCTGAGTCATGTGGACTGGGCATGCCTCCATCCTGGGGCTTACCATGCCATCTCTGAAAAGCCAACCCTCAAATTTGCATTGAGTTACCATCCGTATAAAAGCTCTTAAACTCCTCATGCTTGCATAGGGACAGATCTTCATTTAGCCTTAGAGCTAGCAGCCTCCCTTCAAGTCTGCTTGGCTCTGCTTTCTCTCACCTCACAGCATTCTAGCCCCCTTCACACATGTACATCCTATTCCCTCTTATCATTGACTCTGTCTTTTAGCTGCTCTAAAAGTACCAGGAAGAAAACTCAGCTCATTGGGTTGATATTTTCAAAATTGATCCTGAGGACATTTTTATGCTGAAGGTTTTGGGGCTGCAAAGCAATCTGTGCCAAATGTACAGCTTTTGGATGGTAAACTGATGCTGATTCTGACACCACCCAGTGTCCTGCCACTGGATATTTTGCCCATGACTTAGACCATATCTGGAGACTGATTCAACCCACGGTGTGATGCCAGTGTACATCACCCAGGGAGTGTTAGGTATTTCCCATGCAGATGCTTTCATTCAGCAACAAAGCAAACACAGCTCCGTGTGTCCTCTTCCTGGAGACAAGTCCCTGGTGTTGTAAGCACATTCATCATGAAACCCCACCTCAGATGGCTTCTCAACATTGCCATAAGAAAAATGTTATCTCTCTAGCTCTTCTGCTTCACTGAATTTACAGCTGGCTCTTGAATGCTGCCAATAGAAACTGCATGTTCCTTGTAAGCACAGGATAAAGGCAGGTCTGGTGTAGACTTATTAATATCCTTGCTAAGTGGCACATGAAGTATCATCTTCATCTCCAGTCCCCAGAGGCTCTGAGTCCTGTCTCTGAGGACACCAGGACAATAACCTGGAGCAGCCTCCCTTTAGGCAGAGTCTGGCCTCCTGCCCGAGCTGAGGTGTGCAGGTGGATCAGTGAGGATGCTGCTGCTGCTGGGCAGGGTGCTGGCAGTGGTCCTGCCTCTCAGCGTCCCCTCCTTCCCATGTGCTGCCCCTTGTTGCTGCAGGGGGATGGAGAGCCTTTAACCCAGGCTGGGTCTGACCAGCCAGAGGTGAAGATGGGTGCAGGCTGTTGTGTGCCATCAAAAAGGGCTCTTTTCAGACTGAACTGAAAAGCCAGTATGTCCTAATGGCAGGACAGAGTTTTTTATCACATTTCAAGCACTACTTAGCCCAAAGAGCAGTGCTGCAACATGTACTTCACTGAATTTACAGCTGGGCCCACTTGCTGTTTGCTCCTGGTGGCAGCTGAGTCTTCATACAGGACCAGCCGTTGGATACAAGTGCTCCTGACATCAAAACCTGTGGTCAGGGCAGGAGATGTCCCCTCCCCTACTCCATTAGGCATAGAGGCCTCAGTAAACCACAGTAGGAAATCAAAGAAAATATGTGTGAGACCAGTGAAATGTGCAGAGTATGGTCCCACTTAACCTCATCAGTCTGTCACTGGAATTTGGAAATCCAGGGTTCAGGGCATGATGCATCTGCAGTGGATGTAAAGAGTCATGACATTCAGAAGCAAGCAAGCTTCAAAATGAGAGCAAGCCCTGCAAAATGTCCCTCTTTAAAGGGTTAGTGCAGAGATGTCCCTTGTGCTTTTAACCTCCAGTGAATGGAGTAGCTCACCTCCCCTGAACTGAGCCTCCAAGAGCTCTTCAGAAAGGAAAGTGCAAGCTGGTGCAGTGATGGAGCTGCTTTGCATGGAATTTCATTTTAACTTTTTTTTTTCTTTTTTATGAAGCAGAGGTTAGAAAAAGAAGCAGTGGTGATACATGCAAATATCTGCAAGGCATCAAAGCCTCAGCGGGGACCTGCTTAGCCTTGTGGTCCCTGAAATGTATGGCTATGACTTATGACTGATGTAAACGTTGCTGCAAGGACTGACTGCTCCCTTGGATGCAAAGTTAATTGCCTTCACCCCATCAACACCAGTTGGTGGTTTTTTGACTCCTGCTTGGACAGGATCGAAATTTGTACTGAAGGTCTGCCCTTGAAAGTGAGAGCTCGACACGCACGGCTGCCTTACAAGAAGGGTAGAAGGAAGAGGAAATTGAACTGTTTGAAAGTGGCATGAGCTGCATCAAGCTGCAGATAGGAGGATTTTCCTCACCTGTGGTACATCAGCTACATCAGTGTCTCTCTCCCGTCCCTCTTTCAGCTGATAGCTGAATCATTTCTTGCAGAGCTGTAATCATGTATCTATATCGTATATCTCATGAACTGGCTCCTGCATAAACCCAGAGCATCTCCCTTTTGCTAACTGGCAGCCTGCTGGGCCCTCTGTCTGCACAGTGCAGCTCACAGAACTCGTGTGCAGTGCCAGACATGCTGCTGGCACAGTTTGAGAGTCCCCAGAAGGGGCCTCTGGGAGAGCTCTGTGCTTCCAGCATCTGCCAACTGGGGCTGCAGATGTCTCCAGAGAAAACCAGGACAAAACAGGCTGATCAATACCAAAGGAATGAGGGAGAGGGAAAGAAATGTTTTTGCTAGCAAACAGCCAGTAATTTAAATTAGGAATTGCAATAACAGCAGTGAGTCTGACCGAATGTGGTATTAGCCACTTTAAATACTCACAGTACAAATGTTCTCAATGGGAAAAATGAGGTACAGATAGTCAGTGATTTATGCTGCAGCACAGGAGGACTTCGTCTGCTCCTTAACACCACTGAGAACAATGAGAAAATAAAACAAACTCTCCTCCAAAGCACCTTCTGGTAACAAGTGGCACAGCCAGGCAAAGGCCAGGTCTGGCTCCATCTCTGTGGTTCATCATGTGTGTGACTGGAGCAAAGCCACTGCCACCCCATCCAGCTCTGCTGCTCCTCACTCATGCAGGCTGCTCGTGCACCTTAGGGCACCACAACCCAGCAGACATGAAATGTGGCTGTAGGACATGGAGTCACAGCCCACACAAGCTCTGGCCCGCAGCTCCTCTGCCCCATCTGTGGGCTGCAAACTGCCCAGGGCAGGGACTGCCTTTAAATAGGTGTTTGCAGAGGAGGTACTTCCCAGGGCAGGAGCTGCCTGGAGCACATGTGCTACCTGTCCTCTCTGCAAAGCCATGGGGAACATGACCTGGTAAAACCATCAGCTACAGCGTTAAAGCAGCTGCAAACATACCAGCTTTGATTTCTGCTGGGACTGGCAGGATTTGGGCTATGGGCCTCCCTTGCGTGCTTTAGGCTCTACTGAATCAGCAGGCTTCCTCCAGCAGTGTGCAATAAGGCGAGGTGAAAGGCTGTGAACTCCAGGAACCAGAGCTCTGTGGAAATTCAGGAGGATTTCTTGCTGGCAGGGGCCCTGTGGTGTGATGGGTTTCACCTTTGCTCAGCTTTGCTGGCAGAGGCACCCCATGCAAATGCTGTTCTCTAAGCCTTCACACACGGGACTTTCAAAGGGTTTTATGCTCTTCAGAAAAAAATGTATAGGATCAGATTTTCCTGTGGCCCCTCAAGTAATTTTATTAATCACCAGGACAAATCTCAAATGTCTTTCAACATTGAGAAATTCCACTTAATCACAATCTGCCCTGCTACGACCTTCTCGGCATCAGATGGAGAAAGAAATGATGCAGCAAGGACCTTAGTCACACTAATGCTGCTTCAAGGCTGAGCTGGGGAATGGGACGTGAATCATCTTTGCCTTTTCTTTCTTTTAAGGGAAGTACAGAAGGCGGCTGCTGCTCTGAGAGTAAAGCACATAAAGCAGTGACAGGTCTTCCTGTTTCCTCCCCATCTCACGTCCCTGTTGTGTCCTCTCCCCTGCACTGAGCTGTATCTACTGAAAAAGCCCATCTCTCTTTGTTTACCATATCTTAGCAGAGCCACACAGAGCAGTTGTCCAGAACCAGCTGGCAGAGTGAATCGCAGGATATTTTCCTGACAATCCAGTTCCTCCTTACAGAGAACTTTTCTGTGTGTACAGAGGCAAAAGGGCAGTGGGGTGTGGAGCTGGGAGATAAAAGACCAGCTCCTCAGAAAGATGTAAGCGTGGCAATGACAAGCACTGCACCACCTCACTTTTGTGAGCCTGCCAGCTTGCAGGAGCCCACTGAGCACATCTGCTGCCCAGAACACAGAGCAAGAGGCTGCCTACACAAGGGGAATGTCAAGGCCAGAGGGGCACACCCAGCCTCAGGCTGCCCAGCACAGCAGGGTGGAAGAGGTGACTCGGGATCAGAGGTCATGACAGATCCGTTCTGTGAAAAATGATTTCTGTAGCCTCTGCTTTTGTCCCCCTGATCTGAGGCACACAGAAAGAAGAACACCCTAGGATAGCAGACTGTCCTTTTCCCATAACAGAACAATTGAGCAAGGCTTGCTCCAAGGTACTGTAATACAGGGAGCAGAAACCCACACTGCATAGAAGGACAGAGAGCAGGGAAAAGCAGCTGGAATATTTTTCCCCTTTCTCATCTATGGAAAACGCATAACCACAGTTCCCTACAATGCAGCCCCTTAGGAGAAGAATAGATCTCCCGCTAGAAGAATCCAGCATTTTTAACCTGGATACACTTGGAGCAAGACTTAGGTGACACTCAGTTGAAGAGCTGGAGCAGAGCTCTGCACTAGCACTCCCCCCACCACTTCAGCCTGCTCCTGCCTGATGGAACATGAAGATCTGTAGGGCAGGCTGGCCAGCACATCAGCCGTGGCTCCCGGCCAGAGCTGCTCCCTGGCCCCTGCAGCTGGCAGCCAGGCACGCTGCTGGGCCTGCCCCTGCAGGCTGCCCAAAAAGCTGGGTGCTGTACAAGCTGGGCTCTGTGGCCAGGCAAAGCATGTGACTTGCTGCAAGCAAGCTGGGTCATGGTTTGCTGCAGAAAGCCAGCAGTGCAATGCTATGGAGAAATCCCTGCAAGCTGCTCGGGCAGGCTCAGGTTGCCCTGTTCTGTTTGGGGTTTCCTGGCCTGACAGAGGTTCCTGTGCAGAGAGAAGCTGCATGCTTGTGGCAAGTGTGGCAGGTTGCACTCTTGGCATCTCAGGTACGTGAGGGACAATGTGCCCAGAACAGCCAGGGCACATCAGCTGCACTTTGTGCAACTGAGAGTCCATGATTTCCAAACACTCAGGTGACTGGCCACAGCTGCTGTTTTCCTGGGGTTGCTCAATGTCAGCTCAGGGTTACTGCTCTGTGCTCAGTGGATCTCATCCAGGGAAAAGGTCAGAGGAATCCTCCCCTGCAGATTGCCTGCCAAGGATGGACTGAGCCCTGGTTTGGAGAGAAACTTGCAACTAATTCAGCAGTGTGGTCTGCACGTGGAATAGCTTGTCATTAATTTTGGCACGGCTTTCTTTGCTGTCAAAAATTTGCAGTCATCCAAACTCAAATGACATGAAAAGCTGGGAATTCCCCTGCCCCCAAACCTTTCTATCAGCAGAATAAAGCCACCTCCCTACCCTACAGACCATCAGGCTAGTTGGAAGGACACCTGCAGGGACACACTTCAGCCACACAGCAATGCCAGTGCTAGGAGACAGGCACCCATCCAGCCTGCAGGGTTACCTTTAAGGAGACACAGCTTCCAGGCATGCTTTTGCTGTTTCAATCCCAATGATCTCCCTCTTTCTCCCAGCCCACTGCCACCTGGAGCAGCCAGCCACATCAAGTCCTGGCTTCTGACAGCTCTGACCACACAAGTTCCTGTGCAGAGTAGGTTTCTCAGCTCACTGAACTGTTGTGTTCTGTTTGATTGATTTAACAACTTGGAGGTGATAAACCGGTCTGTTCCTTGAAGCCTTGCCACAGGAACTGGCAGTCTCTGCTGGCCACTGGAGACAGCTCTGCAGGAAGGGGCTGCCAGAAGTGACTCAAGAAGGGAAGCCCCTGGCAGGAGATACTGCAACAACATCCCCAGCGTCCAGGATGTGGTGGCAGGTTCCAAGGTCCTCTCCTCTGTCAGCCCCAACACGTTTACCTGCCAGGCACTGCAGCAGCTGCACGTGTTCTCTGAGCATTGCTCAGTGTGAGAATCAAAGCTGTGCTCGGGGCCATCTGAGCTCACCTTTGATTACACTAAAAAACAGAGGCCTCATCCTCGGAGCTGAGCAAACCCATAATTAATGTCAGGGATAATCAACCTCAGGCACACATGGAGCCACTGAAGGAGCTGCTCACGTTGCTCTCCGTGCTGCAATCGGTTTTCCAGCCAAGCTATTGCAAGCTGTGTCAGGGTTACATGAAGAAAATGCTGGGTCACATAAAGAAAACAGCTTGTTGGGCAACAGGCTGAGTTTGACACTAAATAAGGCCACTCCAATCACCAGCCCAGAGGTCTTTCCAGTCTGGTGTGTTGTCCAGCCATGACCAATGCTGGAAAGGCTGGGATATAAATAACCTCACCATTGCTTGGGCTCTTAGGCAACTAATAGTTCAGGCCTGTGCAGGGAGATGCTTCTGCCCATGCTGGTGTCTATCTTAACTACCCAACAGCAGAAGAACCAGAGCAATAGAATCCAGTCCCAGCTGGGGCTCATGCTGCATTGTAAAGTGCCACAGGAATACAGCAGCTATTTCATCCCAGCTTCAGGAAAAAAATACTTTCTGTCCCGTAGTGGAAATGAGCACTTGAGCACGGATCCCAAAAGATATTTAAAGCCCTAAATAGGATGCTGACAAGCTGTGAAAGCCTGTATCCAAAGCAGCCTGTGTTCAGCAGCCCCACAACTCCTGCAGTGTGTACAGCTCACTCGTGGCTTCTCTCTTGGCTTGGAAACCCCTGGACAGCCTGGGGTCTGTGTGTGCATGTCCACCCAAGGACAGAGCCTTTCAGTGGGCCCACTCAAGGACTGCTAGATCTTTACTCCCTCCTGGCCAAGCAAACTAATGCCACAGTTTTGCACTCTGTTCCCGACCCTGTGGCACTGCCCTGTGTCTCTGGCATTAGGGAAGAAAAGGAGACAGCATGGCCCCCTTCTCACTCTCTCTCCTACATGGGGGTCAGGCCTCATTTCCATGGAAGTGTGCCTGGCAGCCTCTGCACTGCAGGACAAGACTCCCCTTTCCCATGTGGATTCCCTAGCTGGAAGTTTATTATGCTCACCTGCAAGAGTGTTATCTTCAGCATATTTCAGGAGGAAAAGAGGAAGGCTGTGAGAGGCGGTGCTGTTCACACCAGACCTGAGGGAGCCAGCTCCAGCCAACTCAGGAGTCTGGATGCCAGGATAGGCAGAACTTCTGGCAGAACCTGTGGCTGCCAGAAGTTCTGCAAAGCTAAGCTCCTTATCTAACCAGCTAACCACCTCTGCTTAGCACAGAGCTGGTTTGGTTTTGGCCCCTTGTGGAGAAGTGCAACACAGGACACGGACTGCTCAGCCCCAGCTTTGCAGCTGATGAGCCCAGCCTGCCTGGCTGCCCCAGCACTGGTATCACAGCTGGCAGGGAGCATTGCAGGAGCTTTCCCCTAGTTCAGTTCAGGCAGAACCAGCCAGGGTGCCCTCATTTAAATTAACCTCTACAATTTTGCCCACAGCAAGCTCAGGGAACTGCACTCTAATTACTCCACCAGCCATCTAAGGGCAATCAGCCTCCAGTGGGAGGTGCGAGAGCAGGGAGACTTAAAGCTGGGTCTAGAGGAATAAAAGTCCTTGTGGCCCAACAATGCAGGAAAACCCTCCTAGTAATCCACCAAATTTCCAGGCCAGGACCGAAAAGCAAGTCTTCCTAGCAGCAGACAAAGAGGCTTTTGTGGAGCCTGGAAGAAGGGAGAGGTGGAGTTTGTGCACTTTCCAAATGAAAAGCCAGAGAGGGCCTTGAAGGCTTATCATGGGAATGAGCAAAAGGAGCCAGTGGGACTGCTTGGGAGCACAGAGCAGGCTGGAGGTAGGAGAGGGGCCCCCTCAGTGAGCAGTGAAGGTCAGGAGGACACCAGGGAAATAGATGTTGGCCATGCTGGGAGATGGGGCTGCCATGAGAAACTGCCAGGGAAAATGGCAACTTGCACGTCCAAGTGTGTGCCCTATTGAAATAGAGAAAATAAAAAAAAATGAGAAGAGTCTGCTGGCTCTCAGTGCTTTACCATGGCAAACAGAAGCAGCAATTTTCAGCCCCCTGCAGACCACTGAGGAGAGGGAGAGGAGAGCTGTCCCAGTGCATGGGTGTTGCTTCTGCTCCCGTTCCAGGGCTCACCTTGCAAACAGACCTGGCTCCAGGTAGTCGGGCACTGAGCTCCAGGGCTGGCCCTGAGCCTGAGGAGAGGCTGGAGAGGAGGAGGTGGGGCACTGGAAAGGATGCCAGCTGCTTGATGGAAAGGCAATCACTTGTACCTGCTGCTCTTACCTTGGGAAATTCCAAGTTCCCTCCACAAATGAAATGTTCCTTTTGCAAGCTTGTTTTGGTGGGGTTCCTGCCTCCACCCAGGCTGTGTAAACAAAACCAGCACTGAAAGTAAAAGTACCTGTTTCTGCCCTATATGCAGGGCTCCCTTCACTTCTCCTGTTAACTATGGTGTGACAGCCGCCTTCCTTTTCCTCAGTAACAGGCACAGCTAAATCTCTGAGCTGTGAGCAGCACGTGCCACCCCGTGTGGGTTTTGTAAGAGACAGCTGGCCTGTCCCAAGTCACCTGCTGACAGGTAG
Source organism: Petroica traversi (assembly GCA_025920805.1). Taxonomy (NCBI): domain Eukaryota; kingdom Metazoa; phylum Chordata; class Aves; order Passeriformes; family Petroicidae; genus Petroica; species Petroica traversi. The sequence goes on from JAHLSL010000007.1 coordinate 22,191,161, forward strand.
GTGTCCTGGTGACTCAGCTCTCATGACCTGCTGCTCATCAAGGAGAGCTTCACCATTTCCAATCTAAGCCAGCCAAGCAAGTGTTTGAGCTGATCTTTCTTCTCTGCTTCATGGACACTTTGTGTCACAGCTGAGCTGCCAGTGCCCTTCTCTATTCCCTGTCCTTTGGATACAGGGAGCTACAGGGTGGATTTGCCCGTCTCTGTAACATGCTGAACTGAACACAGGCACGGCAGAAGTGCTGTGAGGAGAAAGATCCAAACACTGCAGTGGGAGAGGCTCCCACTCTGAAGGACCAAAACCAGATGCCAGTGTGGAGTTGCCATGAAGCAGCCAGACAAAGCTTGGTTTGGAAAGTCACTACATGACATTTCCCACAACAGCCATGAGAACCCAGGAAAGCTTCTCATTGAGGGTCAGGGCTGGGGGCAGAAACACAGAAAGTGAGCATGGGGAAAGGCAATTGTCAGACTGCCCAAGCAGACCAGGGCAGACAGGTACAGCTGAAGACTTAGCCTGAAATGGCTGCCATCACAGCAAGATTACACCTGGATCACACTGATGCAATTTCTATTTGTATGTACTGGTTTCTGTGTAAGTGGCTGTGCCACACAGTTAATTTTTGGGTTTGTTTTTTTTGGGGGGGGGGGGGGGGCATTTTGGTTTTATTTTTTTTAAATTTTTTTGTTTGCCTGCTTGTTTTTAGGTGTTTGGGTTTTTTCTCAGAAAGTGGAGTGTTTCCTGTGGTAACTTGCAATGAAAACCTCATGTTCTTGGGTTTGGAAGAAAGAGGCTGGGAAGAAGGCAGGACTTTCTCTTGAGCTTGGGAACAGCCAGAAGGATCATCTTCCTGTCCTCACTGTTTTCCTTGATTTTGCAGTGCATGAGGCTGTTTGCTGCAGGAGCTGTGGGACTGGAGCTGCAGCTCCCATGGAAGTTACAGCAGTGGAGCTGTGCCAGAGCCGGCGCCAAGCCGCTCATTTGGCCCGGACTGCGGTTTGCTGGGGAATCACCCAGACCAAAGAAAACACAGTGCACCTGATGGCTCTTATGAAAGAGTTTCTCACTTCCCTAATGCAGACAGAGTGTCCTCTGCTGCTTTCAGTCCACGCTGGGACCCAGCTCCCTGGCCAGCAGGAGGATGCTCCCATGCCCGGTGCATTGAGGTGTCTCCAGGCGGGTGAGGGGGAAAATCACTCTTTATAAGGCACATTTTCTGCTTCATATGAACTTCCCTAAGGCTACTCTCATCCACTTTCATAGGGAATCAAGTGGCAAACACTGTTGGGACCTGAGTTCCTGTGGGTGTGCAGCCTCAGAGGGCCACACGCTGATTGGAAGGTCAGTGACAATCAGCTATGCTCCCTATGCTCCCCATCCTAGCCCCATTTAACCCCCTGGGCACTCTGCTGCTCTGAAGCACTGCAGGAGCAGGAGGTTTGGTCCATGAGCTGAGCTGAGCCGAGCCATTTCCTCCAGTCCAAGCTGGGATCTCCCCCACTCCTCCCCCACTCATTTGGCTGGAGGAGGAAACACTTGAGGATGTTTCCAACAAGCCTGCAGGAGCTGGGCGGAAAACACACACATCTATTTGTCAGCTGGGTTATTTAGGAAAAAAGGACTAAGCCAATCCCATGGGAACTGCAGGACGGATGCTCTGCAGTCCTTATGTGAAAAAAAGAGATTCCTCCCATTCTTTCAGCCAGCTTTGCCTTGCAGCTGAGCACAGCAAGAGACTTTGGTAACACAGCATTTCCCTGGGCACATTTTCCCTCCTTTCCTTTTTAAAAATATTTCCTGGTTTGGTTGTTTGCCTTTTTTGTCCTTTTTCTCTTTTGATTGGTTGTATGTGGCAACAGCTGCTTTAGGAGGAAAGTATGGCCATGGCCTCAGCATTCACTGGTTCAGCTTACTCAGCTTCTCCTCGGGGATTTCTAGAGGAAGGTGATGGGCACTGTGGCTAAAGCAGCTTCCCTTCAGCAGTGAGCAAATAATCCCTGACCTCCAGAAGAGGGGCAAATGCACTTAGCTAGAATGAATTATTTCACCCAATCCATGATAATGCCTGGTCCCTGTCCTGCTCAAAGCAGGGGGAGGAGAACCAAGGCTTCCAGTCTGATGGGTTCGTAGCCCCGACTTCTCCAGCTCCTGTAGCTGAATAATCAGGCTTGAGGGGTTTTGTGGGATTTAAAGGGATTTTCCTCTTTGCGAAAATTATAATTCTACTGAAGTTAAAAACGCTGTTAAGCGCTGGTCGTACAGCACCTCCTCTTCATTTACATGCTGAGTTTGTCTTCCCTTTCTCCTTATCTACTTAAAATCAAGAAACATTTTGGCCAAAAAATTTGCAGCAGTTTTTACAAGCTGCCTGTGCCCAGAGGCACTGTCTATTGTCATGAGAGAACGGTGGAGGATAAAAGGAGGATTCCTCCCTCCTCCTCATACCAGAAGGGCCTGCAGAGACTCTCTTGAATGGGGCACACCGAGTGCTCTCTTTTTGCTGCTCAGAGGACACTGTGTGGCTGTGAGGTGACAAAGGCACTGCGTTGCAGGAAGGAGAAAAGCGGAAGGAAACTGTGCAAGGCAGGGGGTTCCCAGCTTGTGACACTCTCTTCAAACACGGTACTTTTGAATGGAGGAGAAGTCTGGGAACAGGGAAACCAGGAGGGGATTTTGGTGCCTTTAGTTCTCCTTGCTGAGGCAGGGGCTGAGATCCCAGCAGAGGCTGTGGCCATTTCCCCCCTCGGGCAATCACCGGGCTGGCCCTCGCCAGGCGGATCCTGGAAGCTGCCAGAGGCACGCAAAGCACACAAAAACCATCTCCTGCCTCATTTGCTTCTGGACCACTCCTCTTACATCACCTGCAGGGAATTCTGCCGTTATCTGCACTGCAGTATTTGCACTGCAATTAGGTTTGAGCTACAGGTGGAAAGATTTCACTGCCCATCTGACCACCAGAGGTAAAGGCATGGACCAGGCCAGTTTGGTCTTACCAGAGGAAACCCCATTATTCACTGTTTGGCAAGGCGGAAAAAAAAAAAAAGGGAAACCACAGTGTCCCAGGCATCTGCAAAGGCCTCGATAGCTCTCAGCACTGAGCAGATACAGCTTGCCTGGGCTGCAGGAGAGTCACAGGCTCTAGCACAGAAAATCTTCCGAGGGGGAAGGACTCCAAAAAGGCCGTGCATATCCGTGAAGATTTCTATTGTATTTTCAGGATCTGGAATCCAGCTGGAGCCGGGGCTTGTTGAATGTTTGCCGGCACGCTGTGCCGGGCAATTACCGAGCGTGGGAATTCCCTCCAGGGTGGAGCCCGGTGCTGTGGGTGTGGTACCAATAAAAACAAGCCCAGGTTTTCCCTGCTGCTTCCAGGGTGGGCCTCGGAGCAGCTGAAGGTGGGGGAAATTACCTTCAAATGTTTCTCTCCGGGTCGGTAGAGGAGTAATTAATGCGAAGTATATGGAAATTGGAGGGGACAGGATTAGGACTAGCAGCGATTTAACAAATTTCAAATTATTCTTATCCTGATATTTTGTAACTCGCTTCTAGCAGAGCCTCTAACATTTTTGGCTCAAAAAATGAGAACTGATCCATTCTCTCAGATCCAAAAATATGCCTGTGACCTGGGCATGAAAGGTTTTTAAAGACAACAGGAAATGGTTTATAGAAGTTGGTCAGTTTGCAGAGTCTGCTCTGTAATAATGTTAAAAAATGTTGGAATAATCCTAATTTATAATTTAGAAGAGGAAAGAAAGAAGAGTGGCAATATTTCTCACTGCTAGCAGTGGCAGAAGTTCTTCAGAAACCACTTGAGACAGAAGCTGATGCTGTAGGGGAGTTAAACCACCAAGCCCTGTGGACCCTCCTGCTGCAGGGTGGGCAGCCAGGACTCGAGGGCTGCTGGAGATGTGTCCACCCCTTTGCCATCATTGGAGAGACTGCACCATGCAAGGACATCTTCAATGAAAATTTCAAAGCACAGATCCAGGAGAAACTAGCCAGGCAGGTTCTGCTGCAACTTTTAATGCTGTTCTGAGTCTTCTCCCACAGCCCGTGGCAGAGGCTCCTGAGAGCACAGCAGTGCCTGGGTTGGCTTCCTTTCTAGCTCAGCTATCCTCACATGACCCTGCTCACTGAGGACAATGCTGTTTTCTTTCCCAGCTCTGAAAATCAACAGATGTGCAAAGCTGAGTCCCCAGGTTTTGGTCCCAGTCCTTGTAAATACTACTTGTGCTAAATGCCTATCTTTCAGCATAGATTTACTTCAAGAGTTTTACTGTATTTGGTTTATTTATTTTCAACATACCTGAAGGTAAATCCGAGTCAGAACATCATGGGAGAGCAGAAGACAACACACAAGCCAGCACAACTAACCTGTCCCAGCAGCTCCACATTATTTGTCAAGAGCAGAGGGAGGGAGCTGGAGCTTTCTGCCAGCTGGAGCGATTCCAGGCGGCAACCACAGCTCTCAAATGCAGCCCTTTCAAACACCATTTTGCGCAAACTGAGCGGAGCCCGGGCATGAGGAGTTTCACACCCTTTGTGTGGCTGTGAATGGGGCGGCACCTACAGAGTGGCTGAAGGAGCATCTGGAGGACGGTGCTTCAGCGCTGGAGAGTGCCCTGAGCTAACGATGTGCGTGATGTTGGGAAAAAGCAATTGTTTATTCTCCTAGGAAACGATCCATCTGAAAATGTTTCAAATACCAACACAATATGACCGTAGCAACCCACAGTATGTGGCACAGCCAAATCAGGGGTGTGCTTTTCTCACTCTGACAGGATGATAAATCAGCAGCCTAACCGGGTCCTGCCCTCCCTGTTTCCTCAAGATCTTATCTCTCTCCATTCTGCAAGCACCGCAGCCCATGCAGCTGTGATGAGCCAGACAAAAGCTGATCCTGCAGCAAAGGGATGAGCACTGGCCCAGACGGGCTCCCCGAGCAGTGCCAGCTTTTAGGGATGCTGGGGCTGGCACAGGGGCAGTGTGGGACAGCAGTGCCAGCTTTCAGGGATGCTGGGGCTGGCACAGAGGCGGTGTGGGACAGCAGTGCCAGCTTTCAGGGATGCTGGGGCTGGCACAGGGGCGGTGTGGGACACAGCAGTGCCAGCTTTTAGG
>JAHLSL010000007.1:22196288-22213607 GCA_025920805.1 Petroica traversi
CAGTGCCAGCTTTTAGGGATGCTGGGGCTGGCACAGGGGCGGTGTGGCACCCAGCAGTGCCTGGAGGCAGCTGTTTCTGGCTCTGTGGGCCTGTGCCCTTGTCTGCTCACACCAAGAGCCAGTGTCCTGCACTGAGCCTAGAGGCTCAAACAAGCCCCTTTGCCCACTCTGCACTTGCAGCAGATCTTGGTTTATGAAAGCTCCATGTTCCCAGCAGAGCTGGATTACAGCATCTCTCTCTCCACACACGGTGATTCTTGTTGCAAAGCACAAGTGGTCCTGTATTGTTATAGTTTGTGTTTTGATTTGTTACCAAAGTGGGAAAGCATCACGCACTCGATATTATCTGTATTTGAAATAAAGACTGTAACACCCTTTTGCAAATATGCACTTCATCAACAGAAACAGTTTCTCAATCACCCTGCATTGCACATGCTTTATTTATCAATATATCCAGCATCAGTAAGCAGAAAAATCCAATCTATTCTCTCTTTCTGAAGAATTAGTAACTGAATTCCCCTCTTGAAATTGACCTTTGCTACTTCATTCTTGTAATACGGACCACTTAAAATGCTACTTATCACTAACTTGTTTTGTTATCTTCCTTTTTTAGACAACCTTGCTCTCTTTTCCTTACCTGCATACCAGGACATTCACATCATCTAGGTCTGGTTTTTTTCTTCCCCCTCCCAACTTATTTTGCAGCCCACCTCAGTAACTCATGACTTTGAACCTATGGATCATTAATGCACTTTATGCAGATGTTCCCTGCTACCTACACAAGAGCCCAGGTCTGTTTCCTGCGTTGGAGTGAGAAAGATGTAGGTGTCAGTACAAAGTACTCAAAGTAGGAAAAAAAGTTTAAAAAATTATTTCCTGATAAGTACTCTTGTCACCCATGGGATATAACTACTCTTGCACTACTAGGCAAGAGAGATTAGTAATGGAAACTTCTCCTGGAGATAGGAATGGGGAAGATCACCACCTAATCTTTTAGCAAGAATTCAACTAACATTTCAAGTGTTCTGACACCCACCAAGCACAGCAACCAGGAGCTACAGGCTGAGAAAAATCCACTGGAGACTGAGGTTTCAGGCAGCATGCCACTACCTTGGGGCAAATCAGGCAGCCTGCCCAGTCATCACTGAAAATCCTCCTTTCTCTCCCATCCTTTCTGCTAACAGCTTTGGCTCCAGCAATCCTCAGCCTGCTTCCTGTTACCTTCAGGGGCAGTGAGTAACTAAGCTAACCTGGTAGCCTATTTTCAAGGTTCACCACATCCTTAGATGAGAAACGTTTTTTTTTTGTTGTTTTTTTATTCTGGCAGCAGGCATTTCCAAATACTGTTAACTGAAACTAGGCTAACATTCAATGCAAATAAATTTCTTCACAATACCCTAAAGGTATACAAGGCTACAAGTGGTTTAAGGGACAGAGACAGAAAAGAAAGAAAGGCTGTCCATCCCATTTGTGCCAAAACCCAGTGCGAGGCAGCTGCTGTCCCCTCTGGCAGCCAACTCGCTGCAGGTTTTCTTGATACTTTGTTGAAAGTTCTGGCTTCCTAAATGACCTAATGCCCAGAGAGAGCCCCTGCCCAGCCAACCACGCCAGCCTGCAGCTGGATTCCATGAGGAGGTTTCTACGGGTTATGAGAACGAATATCCCGTCCTTCCCTGAGGAAAATATTTACTTACAAGGGAGACTTTTGCCTGTCACTCGTAGCAGGTGTGCTGCCAGTTTAACCAGACCCAGCTCAGGGATCCTGTGCTGCACTGCCCCCTGTACTGGAACTTTTATTGCAGGACCAGCACCAGGGTTAAACCAGCGTCCACACTGAGCTGTTGTTCTGGCTGGGGTTTGTTGTTTGGTTTTTTTAAACACAAGCTTGTTTCCATATCAGGTTCCCTGGGTAGCCCTGGAAGTTGCTGGGCTCCACAACGGTTACAGGAACAGAGGAACTGAGAAGGAGCTGCTGTGACAGCACTGTCCCCAAAGAAAGCTCCCTCAGAGCAGGTGGGAGAAGTCTTGATGCTGCCCAAGTGAAGGCTTGAGTCACCTGCTGACAAAGGCAAACCCAACTTTGGTGAGCTAGGTGTCATCACAGAGGTTCAAGTCAAAGACCAGCCAAGGGGATAATGAGCTATGGAAACTCCTGTTCCTTCGGTGATGCAGCTGTGGTTTCACAGTGGCTCAAACAGAGGCAGTGCAATCCCATTTCCCTCTTCCCTCTTTTATACCTGCACTTCAGCCAATATGATCCCAGAGAAAGACGAGTCGGGTCACCTATGCAACAGAGAACTGAACCAAAAATCCCAATGTTTTCCATCAATTAAATAAAGATAATGGCTCTTTACAAATGCAAAAAAGCTCCTGCTCCAGAAGAGCAGGAGAAAAACCCAGAGAGATTGAGCGAACCTGCAAACATCACAGCAACATCAGATGCCACTGAACGGCATCCCTATTCCTCCTCATGCAATCCCAATCTATGCACATTGATCCTGTTTTTCTCCATCAACTAGTAAATTTGACTCTCTAATTTGAGAGAGGGTTGATTTCTGGTCTAAGGAATCTCATAAACGATTTAATGCCTCATGTTCACAACTCTCTATGCCACTGGGTGTCACAAGAGCCAGTGTTCTGGAAGAGGAAACAAACACAATTTGCTGGGAAAAAGCTGAAGTCTTGGCTCATGGATGCTAATCTGCACTGCCCACCATGCTGCCAAAGGCTCAGATAGAAAACTTCATTCTAGGGGCCTGTGGTTCAGTGAATGCATCAGCTAAGCCACACTGAGAGGTAGAAGATGGCCATGAAGTGCATCTGCAGTGCCAGGAAACTCAGCTACAGCTGGCAGGTTCTAAAATGCAGCAGGAAAAAAAACACTATCCCCAAAAAGTGGAAGCACACACTGCTTGGAAGATGACTTAGTTCTGCCAAGCAGTTAGCTGGAGTGTGACTGAGTGATATGCTGGCTCTATTTATTCATCAGGTTTACAGTGAAGTACACTGGAGTTGTCATAGTTGACATTGCAGCATAGAGTGTTCATAGAAGATGGCGGCTTGGGTAAGACCATTACTACAGAAAAGATGAGAATGCTAAGAAAATCTTAGTGAAGAGCAGCAAATACTGCAAATAACTGAGGGGTTTGACAGTCACTTAAAACTGCAAGTTTATCTATATAGATATGCTACAAAGGACAGGTTAAAATGCTTCATGGGATTTTCTAAAATATGAGAACCACAATAAACAAAGTCCAGACTATTTTAAATAGCTTTGCATAAGCATGTGATGATCCTTGTTTTCGTTTGGGCATGAGAACTTCACTGTTCCAACAGATCCTGAACTACAGGATGTCTTGCATTGTTTCCAAGTAGTTTGGGTTACAGCAAAACACAGAACAGAACAAATTGTTACTAGCAAGAACTGGCTGGAACAAGCTGTGACAATTTAAAAATTTCCCGTCTGAAAAAGAAAAAATTCACTGATTATAAGATGAAAATAAATGCCTCTACCATTACTACCCTGGTAGTGTAGCTTTTTTCCTAGAAGAAAACATGAATACTGCTATGGAAATACTTCACAAAACTTGATCTCATGACCCAGTAAGGCTGCTATTTTACAGAACTCAAAATAGCAACTTTGCTTCTGTGCCAAGGAAAAAAAAAAGAGAAAGTTATGTATTTTTTTTTCTTCAGATGCTAAAAAGTTACAAACCTAGTTCTTTCATCTTACTTCCAACAATGTGTGCTAAACCAAAATGTTTCTTATTTGGTAAATCTGGACATTGATTTAATGCAAAATAGGACAGAGAAGGTAAAAAAGAATGCTGCATATTATTCCACGCCATTAAAATTTTTGTGATATATCTATATATCCTTGCTCCATCTGAACTCCCCATCTACCCCGTCTTTAGACAGTGATCAGCTTTACAGTGAAAAGATATGGCCAAATATTGTGCATTATGCAGTACCACATATTGCTCTTCAGACACATTTGAAATCCTACAGAGGTTCACTACTGCCTGCCTTAACAGGATTGCTGCAGGTTAAGAGAGGGTCTCGTGAGTGGAGACTGGCCACAGTGATCAGGAAGAGATTGAGTCTAAAATCTGTGTTGACAGGAAGAAAAGTGCCAGCAAAACTTCAACTCCAGACATGAGGAGAGCAGACTTCAGGCTGCTCAGGAAACTTGTTAGTAAGGTTCCCTGGGAAAATGCTTTTGAACATCTAAAGGATGCAGACATTGATTGCAGCGGGCATGGCTTCAGGAAGGGAAAGTCCTGCTTATCACACCTGATTTCATTTTATGCCAAGGTAACCCCCTTGTTGATCAGGGGAAGCCAGGTGATGTAATCCTCTTGGATCCCAGTAAAGCTTGCAATACTGTCCCTCACAGGATCCTTCAGAACAAAATATCCAGCTCACAGCTGGATAAACACATCATGTGATAGGTGAGCAACTGGCTCCCCATTGAGCAACTTCTGTTTATAACACATACCATTACTGTCTTTGGGGCTCCATTTGCATGGAGAGAGGAAGTTACTCCTAAGAAATCCATAGGATTTTCAGAGTTCAATAAAGACTGATTTACCTAAGCTGACTGCATGTACTTGGCATTTGCATCCTTACATAGCACAGATACAGACACTGGTAATGTAACGTGGACAGTTACAAGGCAGTGCAGAGCCAGCCCAAATTTAGTACAGGTAACACTGATGTGGGTCTGGTATGCAAATAAAACTTGATCCAATTCCTGTTTAACTACTTGTGCATTCACACTGTCTGTTTTCAGCACCAGCACAACAAACCACAAACACATGGGGCAATCCCAAGTCTGGTATCACTCTTTATAAGCTCTACCCAAGCTAGAAGCACCAGGATTGTACCACACATACTCCAGTTTCTTTGGAAGCACCAGGTTTGGAAGAGCAGGTGATACCAGGCACAGCTCAGCACCAGCTGTACAGCTTGTTTGCAGGTGATATCTGCTCCAGGGAGGGAAGAATGTAATTATGAATTATGTGTAATACATGGGGGTTTCCCATTGGGTCAGGTATCCCTGCCTGCATTGCTGCCTTATCTTCAGTAACAAAAAGCTTTGGCTAAAAGATAAAAGTATGAAAAGAGAACCATGAATTTTCTCTACAGGGCAAAATACTAGTAAAAATGTCATTTCAATTGCTGTGATTTTAACTTTGCTTATGAAAAAAAGGCAACATTCCAGTTAATATATTGTAGACAGCTCATTTCATCATCTCAGAACACGAGATGGGATGTTCTGCACTGCAAAACAGGCAAGGTATGAACAAATACCCACTGCTCTCAGAACCACCACATGAGTTACACAACCCCATACAAGCTCCAAAATTTAGAATTAATGGACTTGCAGGGAATTTTGATACTGAATACTATGCAAATGTGCTCTAGTCATATAGATCCCAGATTGTCATCTTCCCTTTAATTTTTGTTCAAGAAGTCATTAGTGAAGTTTTCTATACATTATTAAAGCTGATCTAAACAAGCTATCAGTGGATGATATTTTGTGTCAGACTAAACAATAACCTAAGCCTACCCAAATTCCAGGTTGTTATACAACTGGAGCATTAGGAAGAAAGGCCCTAGGAATTTCCAGAAACTCAGCTAGCACTGACAGCTGAAACAACACAGACCTTTCTAAATGTGCCATTAGCTACACAAATGTGCCAATTGTTGCACAAACCCACACAGAATTCTCAGATTACCAACCCAAAACCAGAAGCAGAGGTGCTTATCTTATCATCTACACTGCACGACCTGACATGAGGGAAGCTGAAATTTGGAAGTATGAATGGAAATCCAAGCAGTTTTGGAAATCCAAGTCCACAATTCACTATACATCTAAATCTCCTCAATTCAGTTATCACATAAGATTAGCATGATCTTTTATTAAAGCCACCAAACACAGAATTGCATCTTCTTTACTAAATGAACTTGAAAAATACACATTCAAGGGGCTTTAACTGTAAAGCACGAAGAAAAAAAATTAACTAATCTCAGTTTCTCACAACTTACGAGGCCTTTCCCAAATGCCCTGAAAAAAATCAAAGAGTTTTGGAGTAACTAAAGCCAATATGGGAAGAGCACAGCAGAGGGATGAAGGTAAAGAGTGAAGTTACATTAGGCTGGCATTCTTTCAAGGAGACTTTTGTGCAGCTAAAACTGCCTGGTAATCTTGCCATTCTCCTCAGGGCCTCCTAACTCACAAATTCATCATCTTCCTATTTACTGCTGAGGCTGGAACCTCTTCAATTGAAGCAAAACAAAAAGGCATTTTTCTTCACCTTCACTGAAGCTTTTTGCAGTCTCATTTCCAAACTCAAAGCCTCTGAAGGAGCAGGGGAACAGTTTCCCAGAGACATTCCTGTTGATGGACTCTGTCTATTGGCCCTGTCTAGCCCCAGAATTGTTTCTGGCACTGCCCAAAGCCTCAAAATCTGGTAGGTGACTAAGCCAAAATCCCATAATACATTACATATAGAATATTTTCCCTAAATAAATGTTGGCTTCAGAGCTGTCTAATTATAGAAGACATGTCTTAAATCCACTACATACATCACAAATAAATTAGTCCAAAGGACTGGACTACAGCTCAAGCTTTTTCCTTCAGCTTTTGCCTTATATCCTCATATAAACCTGAGCAAATAAGGTCTTCCTAACTTCCACACAATTAAACCTGTGATGTTGTAAAGCTTTCAACATCAGGCTATGGAGAAAATGAGTGTGAATGTAAGAATTATCTCAAGACACACACACCACAAAAACTGATTAACTTTACACAAGGAGCCAAATAGTTCAGACGAAAAATACAGAACAGAGCATAAAATTTCTCTTAAAATTAAAGTAAAAGGCAAGCAATGACCACAGAAACACTTAAAATCATCAAGCATTTTGATGGCAATTTCATAGAATTGAAAGTTTAAAAAATAACATTAAAAGGAGACACCAAGAATTTCAAAAACCTCTGTTTTATTTGTACAGAGTAAAATACATCATATAGTGAACACTGTTTTTCACCCATATTCTAAAACCATTATTAAGTGTTTTCTTTTCACCAAACATCCTGGCCAGAAGCATGGACAATGGAAACAGGAATGCTAATTAGTCTCTCTCTGCCAGAGCTACAAGGTGCACATCAATCTCTGCTTCTGTAAGGATCCTGGAAGAGCAAAAAGAAATCTTTAATAGCTAAATGATTCTTCCCCTTAAGCTCCAATGTTACAACCTAATATCGATACAAGTAAGTTTTACAGCAATGCATCTTTCTGTCCTTTAAAGCCCTGCTGCCAGGGCCACAGGCTGACATTCCAATTCTTTTGAAAAATAAAGGAAGAATCAAAGGCACTAGAGAGCAAGTAGATAACAAATGATAGAAAAAGAACAGGTAATTCTTCACAAGTAATGGATTTGCAAGTTGAGACCTAGTGAGAAGGCAGCACTTGACCCCTGAGTGGCAATAGAAAAGGGGTCATGCAGCTCCTGTGTGCTTTCTCACAAACACTGTGCTGTTCTGTTGTCCTCAGCACACACCATCAAATGCAAAACCACCCATCATCACCGTGTCAACCTTAAAATGTTAGAAAGGAAGCACTTAGAAGACTGAACCTGTAGGACCCAAAGGTTTGAAGCCTCTATTCAATCCCCATTTACCAAGCAGTTAGACTAAAGTAACAGCAGACTTTGTTCCCAGTTTTACTGTTCCTCTCTTTTTTCCTCTTTAAATAAAAAATAAAATAATAAAAAAACCCCAATGAAAGACTAAAGCAGAAATAACTGAATCCGTCTGCAGCAAGCCAGACTTAACTAAATTTTAGGTGAGCCATACCCAGAGGGTTTTTTTGCATTGTAAAAGATCCCCCAACCCTTATCTCCCCCATTTTTCATGCATCCTTCTGCAGCTATACACTGTGTTGTGAGAAGGCTGTCAAGTACTGTATCCCATGGGAAGCCTTCCTGCCCGCAGAAGTGTTGTCTTGGTACACTGGCCAAGTAATCTTGGTGCACACAGTGTACCAGTAATGGAGGAGGGAAGAAACAGCAGGTGCCTTGCTTTCATGCTAGATGGGAATGCAGCATACTCAGAATGTAGATAGTTAAACCATTTTCAAATCACTAGTGTTTTTTTAAATCTATGATCTTTTCATCTTACCAAATTCAAATACAATATTTCAAACCATACAAATCTATAATCTGTTAACTACATATTTTGGATGTTGAAAAAAGCTAACAATGAAAATATGAGCAAGAATAATTTAAAGATTCAATTTAGAAAAGGATTAAATAATTTAAGGACTTGTAGATATTCCATAATACAAACCAGACTTCACTGCATTAGTTAGTATGACTCTGATTTGGAAGTGGACTCCAGATAGCAGTACTATGAAAAATTTTTATGGTTCTAAGCATGAAAATACTTCTAGACCAGATGTAACTACATTTCAATCATGACAGAAAGTAATGCTCTTTTAAGAAATGGAAGAAAAGGTTTTTCTCTACTAAATCCCTTAACCATGTAACACATTTCAAAACTTATTTTTTTACACAATGTTTTCTACCCCTCCAGATTTTGAAGAGTTCCAAGTAAAAAACCTTTCAAAACTTCAGTCTCTAAAATTTCTCTCTTTTTCTCAATTTATGATTACACAAGAAGGTAAAACTAATTGCATTTAACCAGAGAAACACACCAAGTTTTATCAACACTGATCACTTACCTGAACTTAGGATTTTCCACTGTGACTACACCAACTTCTATTTCTGAAGGTTTGAAATCAATGGATAGTACAGTAGACAGGCATGTTATTGCTGTCTGAAAGATGACAAAACCCCTATCATTAGAAAGAATGCACTAAGGCTTTTTTTTTCTTAATAGTCATAGCATTAACAACTACCCTTCCTTCTGGTTTAAAGTTATTTCCTTTCACTTCAAAATCTCAGCTTAGAACTTCCAAATAATTTCCCCTTGCTACAGAATAGCTCTCCAGTCCTCTCCCTAAAAAGCCCAATTTACAAAAAGCAAAGGGACAGGTTTCCACAGCACAAAAAGCCACAACAAAATCAAAACCCTTTATCAGCAAAGATACTGTTTGAAGTACCTCCTAATATGAAGATTGTTTTATTTGTCACTAAAAGTTAAGTCATACTGGTATCCCCAAAATCAAGCACTGTAAACAGCAGCTACAGTGGGAGTGATACAATTATAGAATCTGCTTCAGCTAACATAAAGCAAAAAAAGCAGATCAGATGACCATTCGAACACCTGCAGAATACCTTCAAATGATTTTCTGGTTGGAATAGCTGTATTTGCTCTGGCAGCAATACTGAACTGCATGGAAAGAGGAAATGCCTAACTGCATCTCTCTCCCTTGCAAGCCTACATGCAGCATATTCATTAAAAATACTTTTAACAAATTTGCAAATTTCCTTCTGCTGGCCTACCTCTACTGTTTGTTCATATGTCCAGTCAAATTTCTTCTTTACTTTCTTCTCAAGAAAACTGGTTGACTCTGTCTGTTTAACTCCTGCAGCTGTGGCCTTGAATCCACAATAGTAACCTGCTGGATCACACTTGTATACCTGAGGGCCGTGCTCTTCATCAATACCAATCAAAATCATACCTTGAAGAGAAAATTTGTTAATTTATTTATTTCCCCAATCTTAGCAATTTCATTCAACTGAACAACAGAATGGATACTCCTCTTTGTGAAAAAACATGCCTGCACAGCAGTTCATCTTTGGGAACCAGTCCCACTCCTGGAGCTGTGTTCCTTTTTATCTCTAATTTGCTATTTCTTACCAGCATCTCATCACCAGGTGTGCAAGTAAATTTAGCAGAAGCTGTATTTCTGTCATTCCCAAAAAAGGCTACTCATTAAATATACAAACATTTTTGCCTGCTCAGTGTGTAGAGAACCACAAAGTCAGGAAATACTGAAGTTTTATCCTAATACAAAGTTTACCAAGCCACAGCTCACATCCTGTGTTATATGACACAAATGTGTAAACAATAGTTCTATTACCATGTGCTTTTTACTAGAAAGCACCTTTACAAATGTGCTGAAACTAATGGATATATTAAAAGATCAAATTTGGATTTCTTGTTTGTAACCCTAAAAAACACTAAATTACATACCTTTTCCTCTTTAAATAAAAAAAAACTTAAATGAAAAGTGGAAACATCAGGACATAACTGAGTCTTTGAAGATCATCTAAGTGCTTTGAAGCTGGATAGTTTCCAAGTAACACAAACTGACCACATCACTGAAATGCATCTGTGTTCTTGATTTACAGCTGCATTGTCTCAATATGCATATTAGAAAATAAGTCAAAAGCAATACTTGCAATAAAAACCCTTAATAGAACAAGGTAACGGTTTTCAATTATTTTCACTTTACACTTGTATAGCTTTTATCTAATTGTTAGAGCTGATAAGCTTCTGAGCAGCTATTACAACAGAAAGAAATTCCCCTCATATTTTCAAAAAAGGCTAAGGAAAGTTAAGAAAAATACATTTTTATTCACTTATTTAAAAAAAAAATTCCAGTAGTATCAAGGCATGGGAAATGCCAAGGGAAGAAAGAAACAATCCTTCCTGAAAATTACAAGCACACAAGCATAGGAAAATTGCTCTGTGATGGAAACTATGGTGCAACTCTGAACATTGCTTCTTTGGTGAGAAGCCTTTGTGTCTGCTATGATTACGAGAAGTGATTCATCAATTCTGAAACTATTCTCCTTGAAAAAAAAACAACAGCCCAAAACCCAACCAATCAAAAAGATACTCTGACAGAATGTTTAATGAAAAGGTAATTGAGGAAACCTGTTAGGTTTTTTACCTCAGTTCCTGAACAGCCTAACAGTAATTTGCTTATAGCAAAGTAAGCAAACAGGAGAAAAAGCAAGTCAGAATCAACCCCAGAACACATAGGTGACCAGGACCATCTACAAAAAATAACACACAACTTTTTTTTTAGCTGCATTTACTGTTGTAAAACAACACATGTATTTTAGGCACTTTTACCCCTACATTACATATACAATAGCTAATTTAGGAACAAATCTGTCATATACATAATACTTAGATAAAAAAAGTCACAAAACCTGCACATGGGTAATTGCACTCTCCATCTCTCTCTTTTAACAGTGATGTTTACCCAGACACAGAGTATTGGGCTTGCATGGCATGGTTTAGGTAGTGAGGGGACTACAGGGCTGGCTTCTGTGAGAAGCTGCCAGAAGCTTCCCCTATGCCCAAAGGGGCCCAAGCCAGCTGGCTCCAACCTGCTGCTGGCTGAGGCCAAGCCCATCCACAATGGTGGTAGTGCCTCTGGGATAATGTATTTAGGAAACAAAAAATAAAGAAGGAAGTTGCAGGCAGAGAAGAGAGGAGTGAGAATGCGTGAGAAGAACAACTCTGCAGACACTGAGGCAAATGAAGGAGGGAAGGAGCTGCCAGAGCTGAGATTCCCCTGCAGCCTCTGGTACAGACCATGGTGAGGCAGCAGTGCCCCTGCAGCCCAGGGACATCCATGGTGGAGAGTTAGCCACCTGCAGCCCCTGGAGGAGCCCAGCAGGGGCACGTGGATGCCTGAAGGAGGCTGGGGCCCCATGTGAACCCTGTGCTGGGGCAGGCTCCTGGCAGGTCCTGTGGAGAAAGGAGCCCCACTGGAGCAGTCTGTTCCCGAAGGACTGCACCCCAGGAAAGGTGGGCTCCTTGCTTGAGCAGTTTGTGAAGAACTGCATTCTATGGGAATGACTAACTTTGGAAAAGTTCCTGGAGATCTGTCTCCTGTGGGAGATCTTCCCATCTTCCTGTGCTACTGTGGGAGAGGTAGAAAATAAGTAATAAAGTTAAATCTGTGAAGAAGGTAGGGGGAAGGTGTTCAATTCAATTCAATTGATTTCCTCAAGGTGAGTCTGTTTTACCCATGGTTTTACCCAGGAGTGATCCCTCCCTGCACTTATCTTGACTCACAAGCCTTCCATGGTATTTTTTCTCTTCCATGTCCAGCTGAGGAAGGGAGCAATGGAGAGGCTTTGGCAGACACTTGGCATCCATCCAGGGTCAAACCACCACAAGCAGACACAATTATAAAGAGATAAAAGCATCTCCTGCTCACAGATATCACTGCACAGCACAAACAGACCAGGCCCCAAGATCTAAGGTGAACTAGTATCAGAGAGGCTGCATCATTTCAAATGCTCAGTCAATGGTAAAAATCATGGCTCCAGTTCAAGACTTACAACACTGCTCTCTCATTCAGCTGTTTATCCCTCTTACTCCCTCAGTTATCCATTTTCAAAATGGGTGAGAATTTATTATATATGAATTTGCAATCTTAGACAAAAAACAGAAAAGGTAATTTTCATGCACTGTACTTACAGCAACCAAGGGGCCTCATTTCAGCATTCTGTGTATAGACCTGAGAAATATCTGCAATCCTTTTACACAGCATATCCACAGGGATGTCATATCCATACTTGTACTTCCAGTTAGCAGCCTCATAGCGGGCTCTCTGCACCTGGGATCTGCTGTCAGCTACACAGAAAGAGCTAATATTAATTCCACTGAACATGTATCATATTTATTCTAGCACTGCCTGAGAATAAAAATTCCAGGTGCAACTTTACAATGTCTTTAAATGTACCCATCAGAACTAGGTAAGTTCTCCAAAACCAGACTGAGTGGAACAAATCCCCTAAAGGACTTATTTATTTTATATGATGTAACACTGGCGAACTACATAAAAAATCTGACATACTGTGGAAACTTAAAAAATATGGTGAATTAAATACCTGTCATTCCTGTCATCACACAACCAATATTTTCAGTAATCTTGAATAAATGAGTCACTGTGTTGGAATCCAGTAACTTGTCCTAAAGAAGAAACAGAAATAATGTTATAGCAAACACTGTCCTTGAAGTAAAAAGAAAAAAATACAAGACAAAGAAAAAAAAAGAAAGACAAACTCTGAATCCTCTGCTTTTTACAGAAGAGCCATAAAGTACCCCTAACAGCTAAAAATTGTCTTTTAGGCTTTCCACTTTTTACTGCTGTGAAGGAAAAAATAGGAGAATAGGGAAGATTAAAACCACAGACCTGGAGAAGAGAACAGCAAGGATATGATCAACATCACAATCCTTTTTCCCCTCTGAAGAAACTTTGAGTACCCATATACAAAAGCTTGCTCTCCTTTTGCCTGCTGCCCTTCAAACATAAAAGAATTTCCCCTCTTTATCAACAATACATCATCACTGAGCTGAAATACTCATGAAAACCTGTTCTACATGCTATTGGTACAACATTTTCTCAGCAGGAATTAAAGAAATCAGGGAACTGGTTATGGATAATTCAGCCCTTACAAGCAAGAGCAATGAATGCATGCTCAGTACAGCAGGGTCAACTTGTGTTTTAGCTTTATCCCTTCAACAACTACAGAGAAAACCAATATTCAATATTTAGTGAGAGAATGTACATTTGAGCACTACATGGAGCTAGAACTTGTAATAAGCAGAATGATAATGAGCTATTCAGTTCAAACATCAATATAGATCAGTGTTAATAAGTATATCAACATTGCTGAGTCTTTTTTTCTCCTCTCCTCCCAGACATCCCCTCAAAAACACACTACTTACAGGTACTTTCTTCTGTGTTACAATTACTGCAGAGTCTTTCCCACGAACAGCTACAGATGTAAGTCCACCTTGGTTTATGGCCTTAAATGCATATTCTAGAAAAATACACAAATGTTAATAAAAAACTTGTGTCAGAGACACTAGTACAATTAATTCTGACACACCTTCCCCCAGTACACAAATCTCACCAATTTATGGCCCTTTTAAAGCTTTGGTACTTGTGCAACACTTTGTGTCCTTAAGGTCCTTAGTACAATGTGCACTGACTCTCTTCACAAAACCACTGTCACTGCTTCCTTCACACGTTTCTCATAATTTGAGGTTTTGTTCAGTTCAGTTCAAGCTTAACAGCAACAGAATAAGTTTTAGAACAAAAAGGCTATTCTGAACTTGATAAAATTGTCCAGCATTAATCTACAGTAACCATAAATTCTTACAGAACTTCTGATATGAATTTTAGTATTTGAAAGGATATGAGCTTCTTTTCTAATTTTTTACTGATACAGATGAGAACTGATATGATGGCACAGGAGACAGGTTTTAACCTTACTATGACATTTTTTGATTAGACATTCAAACACTGCAATATTTTTATTCACTTTTTATAATAAAAACTACACAAACACCAACTAAAGAGTGATTTTCGGTACTGATCATGAAATAAATTTCCCTTGATTAATGGTATTAAAAGCCTTAGGAACAACTTTAAAAACTGTTTATCTGGTAATATTTGCAGAAGAGTGGCAAGTTTGAGACAGCAGCTGAATGTAGGTGAAATTTTTTGTTAGCTATGCACATGAACCCAGAATTTAGAACATGTCTACAAACAGTAAATTGTTAAAACTGTCTTAAAATAACAGGAGCAAGAAAATTGGGTATTTTAAAGCCTGTAATCAGACCTATAGAAGAGACTGCACAACAGAATAGTAATAATCTGAAGACAAAAAAAAAGTAAAATCTTGCATCTTAACGTTCAATTTGCTGAGTCAGTGTTATGGAAGGGCTGCTGTTGTGTATTTATGGCACTGTATTTACTACTCTCAGACATGAGAGCATTTACTGGTTACCCAGATGTGGCCTAAAGGATGTTCCCCCTTTCCCTCTGTACAGCTCTGCTCACCAGGGATGATCAGTGCCAGCCTGCAGCAAAGCACAAACCCCAGTGAGAGATGAGCCAGCAGAGCCTGCAAATTGGTCATGCTGAAGCCTCAAGCACAGGATTTGCAACACTTGTCTATCTGCACAAACACCTGAAGGGAGGGTGTAAAGCAGACTGACAGAGCCAGCCTTTTTTCAGTGATGCCCAGTGACAGGACTGAATCAGGAGCAGCTTGCCTGTACTCCTCACAAGCCATCTGGAAACCCTTCTGGGCATCCAGCTCTAGGTGGACCTGCTTGGGCAGGGCCCAGATAATCTCGAGAGGTCCTTCCTAATCTCAGCCATTCTGTGGTTCTGTGACACTTAGGTGGCAGCAGGATCAGTGCCCTCACAAACTAGTTTTTGCTCACAACTAGGCCCGCTAACTTGCAGTCCCTTCTGGAACTGGTGCTATTACCACCCCCACTGCTCAGTTTTCAAGGAAAAGAGGCCACAAGATGAAGTGGCTCTTACAGTGTAACAAATCCAAGTTGCTAGTGCTTTTTAAGATTGTTTACAGGTATGTAAGTAGTATCTCTGAAAATAGCAGCCCCTTGCTGTTACCTGAATACATCACAACAGTCAGAAATTTGACTGTCGTAATTTTTTTCACCTCCCAAAAACTCCACTCACAAGAAACAACATCTTTGAAGACTGAAACTAGTATCTAGCAAGAGAACACTGATGCTCTGAGGGATTTTAACCACAGTAATGTGAAATAATTGTAAAGTCTTCTAATATAAGATCACTTAGAAAGCACATGAGTTTTCTCAGCTTTGGAAGCAAAAGACAGACCTAAGACAAAGAACAGACATTTCAGTCCAATATCACTATGTTGGAAATCTCTGTTCCCACACTGCCAAATGCCAGAAAAACATCAAGTTTTATGGCAATCTTAAAGCAACACATGTCCATGCTCAACCTTGACAGTCCCTAGCTAATCTTAATCCAGCAGAGGGACAAAGATAAAACAAAACCATCTAGATGTGGACATGTGATTGCAAGCAAACATGAGATTCCTGCCCATGTAGAGACACCCATGTGGCACCATGCTCAAGTTACCAGACTGGCTGCAGGTCAAGTGAGCTCATTCTTGCTTGAAGTTAACTATGCACATCTACATATTTTTCTTCCTATAGCACATAGGTAGTTAAAATAGCTTTAAGACAGCTTCAGGCTGTGTGCAGAAGTTTTCAAATACACATGCAGGTACTTGCTTCTAAGACACTGTTAAAAGGTATGGAAGTACTACACATTTCTCATTCATTAATCTAATGTATAAATATATCCCAGAGGTAGAAAACCAAGGCTTGGTTTCCCCTCTGCTGCAGAATGCAGAAACCATTCCCAACAAGCAGAACTGTGACACAGAGAGCCAGAAAAGTGATGCAGACCAACCAGCCTGTCTTAATGGCAGTGGAAGGTTGGAGCCCAGGACTCTTCTGTCACAGAACCACTGACACCCTGTGTAAGGAAGCACTGTCCCTATGTATAAGGGACAATAAGCATTATACATGCTCCAGATATGAGAAAGCACCCACATGTAGGAATCTAGTACAGGTAACTTTCTGTCTGTGTACAGACACTGACACACAGGCACTTTACTAATTCTTCCTTGCAGAAAGGACTGCTCAAGACTGGGCCACCTGTCCATGAGGCCTAATCCACACAGGCTTATTCCTGAGAAAAACTCAAAGCAATCACAAAAAACCTATATGGCTGCCATGGGCAATTCATGCAATCTGATCCCTGCAAGCTCCTTCCCTGGAGAACAGATGGATTTATGCAGTGGATGTGCAGTGAAGCCACTGCAGCTGGGGAAGGCAGCATGAGGATGATGCTGCAAAACAGTTCATCTGTCCCAGCCACGAGGATCCTCCAGAAGCACTCTCAGTCTACTGTCCTGCCAGACTGTGAGCTGCCTGTGCTGTCACCAGGTATCCTATGCAAGGAGCACCACCATGCACTTCTGTACAATCTGGTGCACTGCAAAAACAGGAATTGCAGAATCAGGGGCCTACAGAAGAGCTGAAGCTTGGCTTTAGACTGCTCCAAGAAATCTGAAAACAAAGGATGGTTGCTGCTATCACAGGCCACAATGTGCAGGACATGCAGCATTCAGGGGTAACAAGAAAGCATGAGTTACATCCAAGAACTGACTTTGTTCCTCTGGCATGCTCAAATCCCATTTCAAACAGCTATCATAGTTCTCAGATCCCAAAACACAGCGCTCCGAGGCCTGGCAAGATTCCCTCAAAGAAACACTTAAGGGGGAACAAACAGCCTCTGGATAGCTGCAAGTTTGTTCTCCAAGCATCTGAAATCAAACATCGAGGGTTCAGAAGAGGTTCCTCCCGGTGGCAGGGGACCCTCGGGAGAGCCCACCCCGGCTCTAAGTTCTCCTTATCTCATGCGGATCCCCGGCTCCCCAGGCCGGCACGGCCGCTCCGCGCTCCCACCGGGCTTTCCCCCACGCACCGCGGGACCAGGCCAGGCGGGAGCCGAGCCTCCC
>JAHLSL010000007.1:22214007-22233147 GCA_025920805.1 Petroica traversi
TCAGGAGCGGAAGGCGGAGCGGCCCCGTGTGGGGGGGGCTCAGAGACGGGCCCCAGGGAACGCCTCAGGGAATAAAAGTATCAGCAAGCCCGGACAAACAAACGAAACCCCTCCTGAAATTCCAAACCGAGTATTTCCGCGTGTTCTCTTCAGTGAGAATAATTTTAAAGCAAAAAGCTCAAAAAATATGTTTAAGGTGTTCATAGGTAGTTGTGGCTGCGGCTGCGTTATAATGCGATGTTTAAAAGACTTTCTAGCGGTGTCCAGCACAAAGGGAAATTCCCCAAATTTAAACTCGTGATTGTGCTCTTTTTTGCCTTTCAACGATTTGGAATTCCCCTGTTCTTTGTGGGAAGGCATTTCTTAAAAGCTGGTCATCAAAAGAGTTGGAAAAGCTGCGTTCTGGTATCCACACCTCTATTTTAAAATTATTATTAAGCGAGCTTATTCTTTGTTGAAATAGCAGAGTAAAGGTGGATTTTGTGTATGTCACACGTTACAAGTCTGCTTTCTCAAATTTTTCGAAATTCTTCTTGCTTTTTAATACACTGGGAGAATAATGTCCCACTGTGTATTATAGGAGGCAGAGCTTGTCCCTGTCATTAGGGAAGGACTTCGTGGGCAGCCCTGAGAAGCTGAGAGATGTGATGCAAGGACGGGAACACAGAGAACGGGAACAAGGATGACTCTGCTGCTCAGAACAGAGCCTGTCTTATCCAACCTCTGCCTCCAAATGTGGCCAAAAGGGGGATACCCAAGGAATTTAGACTAAAGAGAGCCTTTCATGATACACTCCCTGAATCCTCTCCCAGCCTCCAACAAACCGGAGGGACTTCCCAAGGCAGCAGTAGTCTGGTTATTTAGCAACCCTTGCTGGTTCCCTTTCATGAACTTGCTGGTCTCCCCTTGGACCCAGGTGAACTTCTTGAATCCACCACATGCCATGGCAGAGTTGCTCAGCATAACAACAGGTTGTGTGGTTTTGTCTGAAACCTCACCTTTTATCTGAACCTTCTACCTGCTTTTGTTCCATTTGATGCTTTTGTACCGACACAGCCAACAATGGATCCCTAGGCATTCCCTCCAGTACACTCATGATTCTTACAACCTCTACGCCTCTTAAGACCAGTTTCTCCGAGATGATGGAGAACTTTACAGTTCTTCCATCTACAAAGCTCTTTCATTCTCTAGAATGATTCTTTCTCCCTTGAGAAAAAGGGCATGAGAAAATATAAGTAAATATCAAGATTGTCAAATAGTAACCAAGAAAACCCTTAAGTCTGGAATTAAAGATTCAATATTTGTATTAGATAAAAGAAAGAGTCATAGTTGCTCAACATCATGGACATGATGGAGTGGAAGTTATGCTACTTCCAGAGGACAGCATTGTTTCAGAAGAGCAATCACGTGGTTTTGGTTTAACGTTAAATCATTTTTGATCAACCACATGGAGTCAAATTCTGTGTTGCAGGACCCTGAGGAAAGCTGTTCTCACTGTCCTCTATTCTAACATGGTAAGCAGTAAGTGGATGATCTTGGAGGTGATAATAGCTGGAGTGCAGGCTGAATCAGTTCATCTTTCTCAGCTCTGTCTTGCCAGTGTGTCTGTGTCTCCATAGCACACAGCAAGGGCACATTCCTTCTGATTCCCATTCTCCTCACTCAGTGTAGTAGGAAATGGCAGTCAGAGTCTTTTTGGGGGTACCAATTGTTGTACTGTTTGGAAGACTTGTCTTTCTGGCATCCAGCATGAACCCATCTGTGTAATAAATTACCTTGAACTTTTACTGTAGCACTATAGAAACAGCAATAGATGTCAAATAGATCTGCTATTAGCTATCAGCTTTGGTTTGCCTCTCACATTTAATTTTATGGCCAGTGAAACCCCCAAAATTCCTTTTAGATACCTGGAAGCAAATAATCATATTCACTGTTATCTTGAAATGCTGTACTTCAGTAATCTGAAATTTGAAGACTTAGAGCAACACAAAAGAAATGTTATTTCACAGATGTCTTAAATAAAATTCAAATAATTAACCTCAGAACTGAGCCATGTGCATCTGTGTAACAGGTGGTATACAGCTGAAAAAGTCTGCAGGATCATCACTAATATTTCCCCTTTGGTTCTAGAGAGGTACAAGATCTACAGATCTACAGAGAAGTGTACTAGCAGCAAACATAGAAAAAAGTCACAAATCTGACACCAGTGTTGTATCACCTTCCAATTGTAAATTCCATATGCTGTTCCAACATCCCCTAAATATACTAGTAATGTGGAAGTGTTAATATTTAGAAGGCATTACAGTGTCTCTGTAAGAATAGTTTTTGAGGTGAAACCCAAGTGATTCATTACGGACATCAAAAAGGAAGTAGAGGATGCTTTTATTACAGTTATATGTGGATATTATGCATGTCTCTAAATGACCAAGGTGCAACACTGTCGGCAAGGTCAGCCCCACAAACTTTGAAGGTACTTTGCAAGCCCTGCTTAATTTCTTCAACATACAGAGTGTAGCAGTGGTTCAAGCTCAGAGAATGACATATCCCCTGAAGAATTTCTGGGGCCTAGAAAGTGAGGCCCCTCTGAAGGTAGAGTTAAGTTTGGCCTTGGAAAGGGAGTCGAACTCTCCCCGCCTCCCCCTGAGTTAACAATAGTATCTTGTGTCTCACTCTTTCCTCCCTTCCTCCTTCCTGACTGCATCCTGACCTTCGACCCTTCTCCGTGTCCTCCCCTGTACCGTTATGAGATAAGTTGTAACCCTCAGAATAAAAGTCTGAATGTTGGGCTATTCCGGGTCTTTTGCCCCTGAGCCCAAGCAGAGCGGACCCTCGTGTCTTGTGTCTGATTTGGGGCTCCGGGCAAAGGAACACTCTCTCTCTCAGCAGCTCTCTGGTTTTTAGGACAGCGGCCACCATCCCAGGGAAGCCCGGCTTGCGGCGAGGGGAAAAGAAGTCCCTAGCTGAAGCTGACTTAACGAAAAGGAAGCTCTCAGAACAAGCCGCCGAGCCGCCGGCCGTCCCTGTGGTCAGCTGTCCGGCCCACGCCACCGGCCACAACAGAGTTTTTGCATTTCAGGGGAGATGAAAATCTTGAGAAAAATAAAAGATAAAAATGCCCACACTGTATTTCCAACAGGAGAAATCAAGTTTTAATTCAAATCACAAAAATTGCCTGTAAAAATGGAAATAATGGACCTAATTCACCCCCGCTGGACTACCGCTGATGCTAACAGATGTGTGCAGGAATGATTTTGTCAAAAGCAGTCACTGAATTTTCTTTAGTTACACACCTCACACATTAATCCCATAATTGTCCTGCTGAGTTCTCCTAGCCAGCAACAGTGATTACAAAAAAAAAAAAATAAAGGCAGCTTCAGCTTGTCCAAGTACATTCTTCATCATTTCTGTTGAATGCAGAGCCATTTTCTTGGTACTTGATATGAATATTTTTCCTCAAAAACATCTTTGTAGGGAATATGCCATGTATCACCTGTAGTCTGTACCACACAGTCATAATGGAAAGCAGGCTGTTGGGAAAAAACAAAAGAAAAACTTTTTTTTTGCATTTTATTACTAAACATAACATAAACTAAACATATTACTAAAATATCAATTACAGGTAGTTAAGACTTCCACAGTCTTAGAATTCTACACAGTTTTATCTCTTAACAACCCTCATTTTATTTTCTTACACAAAAAAATTTCTAAATTTTACTACTGGAGGAAAAACTAAACTATCTTTTAGTATTTTGTGGTCCAGGAGTCATTATAAATTCTGTCTTCAATCAGCACCAGATAATAATTTCAGCATAACGCACTCAAATTCTAGAAATAGCAAAATGATTGTTGTTCTGTTCAGTTAAATGAAATCATATGGTAATTACTCAGGACACGGAGTTTATAGGCTTGAACATAGGATTTAATGACATTAATGACATCTTATATTTGTTCTCCCAGTCTCTCTCTTTACAGAGCTGACTTGCTCTGTCTCAAGGAGACATAAGGAAAAAAAGGGTTTATCACTAACACTTTCAGAAGAATCTGGTAGAACAAATAGAATAAACTATTTTTCTGGACTATTATGTTACAGTTATACTAATTCAACATATTTAAGACAAATACAGAAGAAACACTACTAGTTGGTAATTATGGTTCTCAGGACATACTATCACTCTATATGTATGGTCTTGGAAATCTGCTTTTCTGTGGTAGCATCTAGAATAACCTAGAAGACAGGTATGACTGGGAGTATCAATCATTCAAATCACTTGTATGGGAATTAAGATGTGGAAATTAGTAGAAAGAAACAAGGTGTAGCTAAAGCTGTGTTACTCAGGTAAACCAACATTCATTATTTGGCTCCATAAGAAGAAATGCATATATGGCAATACAGAATGAAAAGCTGTCATTCTTACAAACTGGTAACCCTGTTTGTAATCATGAATGTTATTTTACAATTTTAACCACAGAAGGAAAAAAATTAATCTGCATAGGTACAGTATTCCTTTAAGCAGGCAATAACAATACAGACAGACCAGATAACAAAAAACTGCATATAGAATGTCACATGATGAATTTTCCCTAGAAAAACCTTAAAACAGCATTCCTGCTAATGTACTGCTCACAAGGTTACATCTCTCCTAGACAGTAACAGTAGTATTCTGCATAACATGACATTACTGCAATTTCCACAGCTGAATACTAACTAAAAACTCGATTGTTCTGGGCTTTCCCTCATGAAACTTTATACCTATGTTAGGCTACTATTGGAGTGGATCCTGAAATGCCTGTATTTTTCTGCTTCTTTAAAACAAAGATGAAAGAAATTCTATTGTATAATTAGAAGCACAATATTTTATAATAGTGCTGCAGAGGAGAATAAGGGATTTCAAAGTTTAAAATAAATTAAAACTCAGGTTTTACTGAGGCCAGTAATGGTTATAGAGTTTTCAGCACTGGAAAGATTTGTATACACAAACTTTTTTTTTTTTACGTTTACATTTTAAACATTTAGGTAGCATTTCTTGGTTTTCTTACAGTTTTCTTGTTTGCGGATGCTTTGTGAATCCAGTGAATGTTCAGTTAACAAGGGAGTTTTGAGCACATTGGTACAAATCTGTTTCTTAGAATCCAACAAGATATTCTGGCATCCAGAGTTTGAACTAATGTATCTTGAATGCTCTGTGTGTTTTCTGACTGCAGTGGGAAAACTTACCAAAAACTGGATACTCTTTCCTTCTGCAGATACCCCTATCTGGTGCCCACGCTGCCACTTGCGGAACAGATGGCGAGTCAGACTGTCGGACAGACAAGCCTTGTGATCCCGGAGGAAGTCTCGAGTAACAAACTTGCAATGCTTGCCTGATCGGAGGGTGGCGTATAACAAGAAGGCATCATCTTCAGAGCTTCACAAAACAAATGGAAAAGGCAGATGTCATTCACAAGGCAGTAAGTGGTTGCAGGAAGTGATTAAAATGCTAATCAAGATTTATTCATCAGTAACACTGAAAATTCCCACCGCTGCTCTAGTTCCCTGTAAAATGAAAAATTTCTTTCCACAAGGCACCAAAAGCTAGAGTGCAATAAAAACTTGAGCATTTTTTTCCTCTGATCACAATCTGATAATAGAACAATATAATCTCCTGCCCCAAAGTTTAACAATACCATGCTATGTGGAACAAAACTGCTAAAACTCAACAGGGTACCCCCACACGGCAGCAGACCACAACTGCACACTGATGCTACCAGAAATTCTGTAAGTTCAGGGCACTGTGCTCTTAGCAGTGGTTTTACCAGCCATAAATCTTAATAAATCATACTGCTGTCAATACGGTTCTAAGTGATGAAAGTCTTCACAATGCAACTTTTTATGTACTTTTGAAGCAAGTATAGCAAGGGATACGTTTCTTTCACCTACACAGATAGAGATACTAGTAACGGTACTAAAAACTACAGTGAAATGCACATAAATCAGGTATTGGTCTCTGTTATATTGAGCCATTTTCTTCAACTTACATATTTTCAGCAAAGAAGAAGTCTGCTTTATTCTGAATCTCTTTCATAATCTCTCTTTTCCAATTTGAAGAATTCATCAGCATATGTTTGCGGCCTAGCACAAGCAACCGGGTATTCTCTTTTGCCAGGCAGTTGACAGCATCAAAGAGCTGCAGAAAACAAAGCAAACACAAAGATTTTCTAAGCTGTAGAAACTGTGACAGGGAATACTTTCAAGTGTGTCTCAACCAGAGGGATTTCTAGACTACTTTAGTTTCACACAGTTCTTAAATGCAATGTGATTTAGGCAGATAACGAATTTCATTCCCTAATCATAAAGAAAAAACGCCAACAAACCAATTAATTGAAGGAAACTGCTCTCAACCACACAGAAAATACAGTGTTTTTATATGCCAGCTCTTGCAGTTTAAATGACATGAACGACCTCGGGCAGAGCTGTATGGAGATGTCAGAAGTTCCAAGTCAGCCGAGGGAAGTGAATCACGCTAGGATTTCAGTAGTACCCACCGTCCCATGCCGGAGCAGCGGGAGCCCCGAGCAGCCTCTCCAGCCCCACCTGCTGGAGCTGGAGCCCTGCACGGCCCGGGCTGCCCTGGGGGAGGCAGCGAGCGGCAGGACATAGAAACCCGTGACCTCGGGATTCGGGCTTTATGAAAACCACATCCAGACCAGCGGCCCGCCTGGGAACCAACACACTGAGGTGGTACCCTCACTTCAGAGGGACCTTTCAGCAGTCTCTGAGGACTGTGCCTGTTCCACAGTAAGTCCTTCTCGGGACAGGCACTTGTGCCTGGGACTTTCCCTCCAGACTGCGCTCAGGGAGGACAAAGGTTCTGGCTTTCAGCGTCCAGGTTATTACTGTGGAATGCTCACAAAACAATGGCATTTCAGTTCGACACAGAAAGACAGGAGAATTGTTTCTTGATATTGATGCATATATCATATTTGAAAGCCAAGAACTGTATGCTCAACCACCAGGGAAAGGTATTTCCTAATTTTTGCCTGCATTTGCTGCCACTTTTGTCAACATACAATCAATCCCCTGATTATTCTTTAATCCTTCCTGCTTTTCTAGCTGCTTCCCTCTTCCTTATTACTTTTTCTCCCTGTAATACCTTCAACTGCCCTTCTCCTTCTCTTGTTCTTTTCCCTCCATTCCTCCAATTTGTGATCCTTGTCATTTTTGGTATAATTTGCTTTTGATTCAGGGGTTTGAAAGAATTCTTCATGTAACTCTTGTGTGCCATTTTACAATGCATTTAGTTTTGTCTACCTGTGCAAGTACCAGGAGAAAGGGGTGGCCCCACTCAATCTTCTCTCAAGCAGCACATTCTCACTACTTCTGTTGTGTCAGACCTATGTCACAACTACCCACGAGCTCACTGATCCAACAAGACTTTTTTTGTAGGCTTGAGCTTGCAGCAACCCAACAGACAGACTTGAGTCAAAGGTTCAGTGACTGATGGGAGCACATCACTGGAGGTGGTGAGGACAGGAAGTGTGGGACTGCTCTTCACAGGGAAGGAGCTGCAGATGGCTCAATTTAAGTATGCCATGAATCTGGATCTGAGATTGGGGAGAGGAGGCCAGAAGATTTTCTACATGACTTTTAACTGTTGAGCTATAAGTTGCTGTTGCCAGTATTGATTATGAGGGTCTAAAGGCTCTGTTTTCATACAGACATAGGGGCTTGGTGCTAATGGAAAGCACAAACACCTAACAGTACCTATTGGAACTGACTTCCTGCTTCCAGGAGATCACACCAGATATTGGCTATACAGGCATACAATCTACTTTTCCCTGGTTAAAACAAACAAAACATAATGTGAGCAGGAAAATGCCAAATGCAGTAACTTCTCATGCTCTGAACCAGTCCTGCAGATAACTGGATACAACTACCAAAGCAGAATTAAGTTGGTTAATCTGACTTCATTAAAGCTAATAAAAGTTAGGAATGTAGCTACTACATCCACAGACATTTTCATGTACAGAAGTCAATAGTGAAGGAATAATAACCATGAGTAACTTTAGCAAACCCTTACAAATTCCAAATGAAAATACTTTTTCTTTTTGCCTAATGTTTTGCTACATTAAGGGAAGGTCAGCAAAAAATTATGTGAAAAAAGAAGTTAAAAACCAGCAGTTCCAGATACAAATTGGTCAATAGTGGCTATTCCCAAGTTTATAAAAGACTTCAGTGTCTTGGATCCAGCTCCTGTAGGTCTTTCTGGAGGTTATAACTAGTGGCACTTTGTACCTGTTAGTCACGTGGACTTTCTTGTCCTACATATTATTAGCATATGAGGTTTTCTAGTGTGAAGAGTTTCTGGGAGAAAATTCAGAGGTTGGTAAAAATTAGCTGCAGCTATGGAAAAACTCAAACCAGCTTTAAAATGCAGTAAAATTAAAGGGAGTCAGCATTTTAAAATTTTGAAACTCCTGCTTACATAATAAGCCACTGTCCCTCCTTTACTTACCACAGAGATTAACCTTACTTACACAACTAAAATACAGAAGAGAGAAATTATTTTTGCTTTCATAAGATAAAAGTAATTTTTTTCTGCACACCCCCCTTATCAGGCACAAGTTTACTAAAGAGCATTTTGGCTCACTTTAGGCTTGGACACAATGGGGATGGTCTACAAGGAGGCACAGAACTTACATGGGGGGTTTCCTACGTGTGTCTGCTCCCACGCCCGGCTGCTTCTCAAGAAAGGAAGATGTGAGACACACAGCAACACTTGTTTTAGTCACAAAGGAAACTGAACATAATGGTGTTAATACAAAAACAGCAGTAGTGATCTCTCATTTAAAAAGTCAGGGGTATTTTATTAATCAAGTATTTCCAGAAGTTACATGAGAGTATAATGGAGCACAAGGAAGATAGATTAATTACTCTAACTCATACAAGGAACTATGAGCAGAGCAGGATACAAATTTCCTAAGACTTCACTGCCAGTCCCTTTCTGATCACTAGATCATGCTGTGCCACCTGTCCCCAGTTTCAAAAGTTAGCTTGAGGTAGGACAGCCTCTCTCCTTAGGTACTACTGGTAGATTCCCACTTGTGAAATGGGAAATCCCTACACACTGCTGCTGTAAGGCACACCACTCAGTGATTCAGCAAAAGGTGACTCACCTGTACAAACGTATAGCATGAAGAAGTAACCACCAAAAATATTTAAATCACATTTTTTATTAATAAATCATGTTTGACATTGCTTAAACGTTTGGTTTCACTAACTGTCATTTAAAACAAAACTCACCTACACGTTATCTGCTAATAAGAGCAACAAACTGCTCTATTATTACTATTTTCACCTGTTGCTAGTGCTGCCTCCCACCCAACTGAAGCTGTTAAACTGCAGAGAAAACCCCAACACAGAACACAGGTTCAGAGCTGCCTGTATTGTCAGGCAGGCTGAGCATGATTATTATTTCCAAAGTTTAGACAGGAATTGGGGCCAGTCAAAAGAGTGGTTATCCCATTTCACTCTTCACTGGTGTAGCCTTACCTTGAGTCCTGGTATAGTTTTGGGTGCCATAATATAGAAAAGCCATTAAACTGTTAGAGAGCATCCAAGGGAGAGCAACAAACATGGTGAGGGGCCTGGAGGTGAAGCTGCATGAGCAGCACAGAAGTCACTCAGTCTGTTCAGCCTGGAGGTGACCGAGGGGAAACCTCACTGCAGTTACAACTTCCTTGTGAGGGGAAGATGAGGGGCAGGCACCGATCTCTTTGGTGACCCAGTTTCAGGACTCAAGGGAATGGCCTGAAGCTGGATAAGGGGAGGTTTAGATTGGACATTGGGAAAAGCTTCTTCACCCAGAGGGTGATAAGGCACTGGTAGAGGCTCCCCAGGGAAATGGTCATAGTACCAAGCCTGACAGAGTTCAACAAGAATCTGGGCAACACTGTCAGGGACATAGTGCAATTCTTGGGGTGTCCCAGGAGTTGGGACTTCGTTGATCCTTGTAGGTTCCCTCCAACTCAGGACATTCTAAAATTCTATAAATTAATTCCTGTAACCACTATGTTTATTTGACTTAATAGTTTCACCATTTTTGGTTTCCTTTTTCCATACTGCAGACCAAGAAAATGAGCTCAAGAAAAAACTGTTTACTTCAGTCCCACACATGGGAGAGAGACCTGATGAGAAGCCAGAGATTTTTCCCACAGGACAGCCAGTTATTCTGGGAATGCATGTGTGCTACTTGCAAGAAAGGCTGGACTTTTTCACTAAGCCTGATAATTTCACCAAACCACATTCAGGACCATTAGCACAGCACCAAATGCAAATGCTTCTTATATTCTCTACATTATTATTGATGACACAGTGTAAATTAGTCTCAAGTCCTCTTAACTCAAATACTGGGGCAGTATAAACATTTCTTGATTTCTCTGGAGATTATTGTCCCTGACTAGCAAGGGAGTAGCTACTTCATAGGGAAAGCAGTGATGGATGAATAAGTAACAGTCACTCAGATTAATCAGCCTGGTTTACTTTCTGCTCTTTAGACAGCCAGCAGCCAACTGTTAGGAATTATCCCTTACGACACCAGGATCTCTGCAGTACTGCAGAAACAATATTGTTGGGAATATTTGTATCCTGTGTAACAGTAAGACTATTTAGATTGATGAAACACATCATCGTGCAAAACTCTATCAGTGACAGCCCTGATGTGACACCTATCAGTGCCTATCAGTGACACCAATGATGGCAATCACACAATGTTTAACGTGTTTTAACCTGTTTGCATTGACTCTGTGCCTGGAATTGACTTGTCCTCTCTTGGCACATTCACTAGAGATATGTCATAACTCCCTATCACAATTCATTAAAATTCGCAGTTCATTTTTAGATGTCAGCTTTTACTCTTAACAGACAACACTATTAATCAAAGGCAGATTATTGATTGAACAGGAAAACTAAACCACAGAAGCAGATTCCCAAGTTGATTTAATATAGATTGAGGAAGGTGCAGTAGCCTCAGTTTGCTCAGATGAGGTGATGTCTAAATATAGCTGTGCTACTTGCGAGTTCATCTGTATTCAGAACTTGAAGATGCTTTTGCAGCCAGGTCCAAACTGACTGGTACCAAGTGTGTACCCAGTGCTCCTGCACAGTCCAGTGCTCCCACTGCCTGCAGGCCTTGGCTCAGTTGTAACACTAAGTGAATGTAAACACATTACTTTCAGGTCAAAACTGACTACAGCAATACTCCATGCACTGTGACCAAGCTAATGAACCATCCTGAATCCTAAGTAGTGAGGAGAATGAAGCAGAGTAACTGTAAACATATTCAGGTCACATACCGAAGCAATAGTACAATTTCTATTTTTCTGTATTCATGGTACCCTGGCTGTTATGCCAGTAATGGGGATATCTTCAGTTACAACTCCATTTGATTTCAACTGAAGATGCAATCTTCTCAAGATAATCCCTGAAACAATTTTGAATGTAGAAGTAATATGTTTGTAAACAGACTCTGACACTACATTCTGCTATATTATAAACTGTAGGTAAATTTTCCCATTTCAAACAATTTGAAGAGCCACTGTCTTTTATTCTGCTGATGAGCTCAGAGAACAGCACAATACAAACCAAAACCGTGTAAATCAACTTCAGATTTGGTAAGACTGTCATGAATCTCTCCTGTGCAGACAGGGAGGAATAGGTGCCTATCCTTCCCAGCAGAGAGCCTTATAAGAAAAAAAGTTTTGAAACAGGGGTTATATCTAATTACAATCATATCCTGCTCTTATTCCCAAGAGGCACAAGAAGTAATCTGATGGACAGTGAAGCAGTATTTCCTAGGATAATTAACAGAATCACAGTGGGATACATGCAGAAAGTGAAGAAATATATACACCATTTAAATATGGAATTCAAGTGCATGTATGACATGAAGGATGGGGACCCAGGTGGGGGATCATCAGGTGGAGGAGCCACTTGCTTTTTGGAATCTGGCTTTTTAGAATGGACTGTCATCTTTAAAAGATCTCAGCCACTTTGTTGGACCTTACACCTAAGAAACCTTTTAGTGTTAACATTCTTGCTCACACTTTTTGAATGCCTCTGCTTTTGAATGGTAATATTTTCATATCATGATCTGCAGACGAATGAAGTTCAACCACGAATAAAAGAAAGAAAAATGGGTAGTGACAATAATTAACATAGAATGCTATTAAATGAACAATGCCAAGAACTCTAGAAATGATAATTAAAGATAAGGCCAGCTGGAACTTGCTGAATCTTACAGTACAAGTTGCTAAAGAGAAAAACAGGCAAATTTTTCTGACTCTTACAATTCAAGAAATACACAGACTATCAAATACTCTTCAATTGTCTAACTGCATTTTTGGAAGTTGAATACTGTAAGTTACTTCAGTGCAAGTCAGGTTTCTAAATCCAAAAGTTCTGTTAATGAGCTACAATACCATTTTCTTTCCCAATCACTTACTAAAAAATGTAATGTTGATTTAAATGTACTAGCAAACCCTTTGATATTGTGTCAGCAATTATGAAGTAGGAGTACAGATGAAGGAAAAGGAGTGAATCTGAAATCTGAAGCAGCATTCTGAAATGGTAGCAAGTGGGAAATGTCCAATTCACCCTTGACTGTAACCCAGTCCTAAGAACTTACTTTTTCTATTTTAATCAAAACATTTTCTACTTTAGTTATGGACTGGCAATAAAGCTTTTTTTTCATGAATTTGAATTTTCTGAATGTTCTTCTTCCTAGAGTCATGTAGAAGGACAAAGGTATTTGTCCTTTTCTGATCTTCTCTGAGATATTTTTTTTCTCCATAGCTGATACCATTACATACTTTTATCTCTCCTCTTACCTTCTTCTTGTAACAAAGACTAAATACGAAGATCTTGACTATGCATAAGGGGCAGCTCATGTTGATTTGATTTTATCCAGACATGTCCTGAGAACCTACTACACTGTACCAAAACACAGAGATTTACAAAATATTAAAAAGTCTCAACCCTTAGCCAAGGAGAGGAGTTAGGTGACACTATCTTTTTATACAAAAAGAGGAAAAGAAACATGTAAAACCTGAAAGTGTTCCCTTTGCATTTCCATGTATCAATACCATCATTTGCTCTCATCCTTGAATTCTCTCTGCCTGCACTGCTGCTTCTTCAACAGTATTTGCTTCATTGCACCAATATTACACATACATCATCTTTATATTCTTGAGGAAGAAAGTTACATAAAAATGAAAAGGTATGAGGTTTTACTTATTCTTGTATAAGTTTCAGATGTGAAACTTTTCCTGTCAGAGCCACTGACTGTAAATGGACTAATTTTCCCAACTGAATTGGAGTCACAGCTTCAGGGGTCTGCCTCCTTCCACAGGAAATCTTTTCGATTACATTGATACTGTTTCTTTTCTAGCATTATCAGAACATTGTATACAAAGACTTAAGGACATCAGGGAGTTTCTCCTACCATGTTTCATTTTAGAAACAATGTAAAAATCTAGCTCTCAGAAATTAACTTGAAACCATGAAGCCATTAAAAAGGAACATTTGTGAGCCCAGTGGAGCTGCGCCAGTCTTAAGATTTTCAGAGTGGGTCAGAAGTTATATTTAAATACTGAAAATCCAAAATGTGAGCAGGATCTCCGGGTGGTGGTGGTGGCAGTGGTAATGGGATGTTTTGAAAATGAAAGCACAAGCTTGACTGATCCTTTCCATAGATAGGAAATAACTCGGTGCAGGACTGAAACCGGCTTTGTAAGACTGAAACTGACAGTTTAAAAGGTACAACACTCCAGCTCTCACCCCTGTGCTATGCAGATGTCTGTACATTGTGACTGACCTAGTCTGATGTTAAGTGTTTTCCCCGTGTTCTATTTGCGGTTCAAAAAGTCCCAGACAGGATTTTTGTCCTTTGAGGAAAGGTCCTGCAGCAGCTGGGGACATCACTGTTACATCAGGCACAGGCACGATGCTGTTACATTGTATTAAACCTATGCTTCTACTGAGACACCCCACATTTTAATAAACTGGACGGTTCCACAAACACTTTAAAATAAGGACTATTTCCATGCTCACAGGACAACAGACATCCAGGTAGAATGACATGCTAACCAAGGAAACAGCAGTAAATTGTCTACAACATGCAGCAAATATTCATAATACAATTTTAACACTGCCTTTCTGCTGTTTCTCATGAGTACTATTTTCCAGCTGCCTGCTACAGATTATATATATAGAGAGGTTACCTTCAAAACTTTTGTACACCTTCAAAAACAATTGTTTCAGTAAGAATCTTTGCAGCTCTTAACATATATTAATAAATTAATAAACACTACTGAAATGAGTGGTGATTTCTCTGTGAAGGTCAGAAAGAGGAAAATTTTGTTTAATTTGAAAGAGAACATGTAAAATGTTCTTCTTCCACAGTACAAAAATCAGCAGAAGCAAATTAAAGGACAAACGTCTGAGATGGAGGAGATTTGAATGGTCAGAGTCAGACCTATTTGTCCTGGGCCAACTATGAAACCAAGGCTTTCAGCAAGGAGGAACCTAGGAGGAATCTGTTTAATATTGCTAAGAGCTTAACAGGGGTTTACCAGTTTGGAAAAAACCCAGAGGACTTTCATATCCACCAGAACACCTTGCACTGCCAGTACCATGAGGCAGAGGTTCAACTGTCTCAGTTGGATCAAGGCTTACCCTGGCAAGAAACTCACTCTTCCTACAAAACCAACAAAAATCTGATGCAGTGTAATGCAGCTGATGTAAAGTGTGGCTCCGCATTATTTATCTTACACAGTCATTAGTTTTGATTGTGCATCTTTGCAGACTCGTGCCATTTTACTACAACTAACACTGCCAGCAGTGTCCCTGCCTGAAGATCCTAGGCAGTGAAAGTCTGAAAGCCCACCATGATAGCTAAAATCCACAAGATCTAATTCTTTTTAACTTTGATGCTTTTAATGTAAGTATATTGGCAGCAGTCTGCAATACTCAATAGCTGGACACTGGGCAGGCCACTATTTTATCCAAAGTATTTTTCTTTAACTCAAAAGACACAGCAATTTGACAAATATATAATATTGTCAGGTCCCACAAATTAATGATAGATGACATTTGGCATTTGTCTAAAGGCTTGGCCTCCTGGGAACAACTGGTTATATGAAAAACTTTGTCTACTTAGCCATTTTTTCCCCTTGTCAAGGGAAACAAACTTGAGAACACGAAAATATGACCACCAGAAAGGCTTGGACAATAGAAGCCAAGTAAGAACCATTCCCAAGCCCCAGCATATTTATAAAAGGATCTAATTTTTAAAGCAACTTTTGGCTTGGGGACTCAGAATTACAGTTTCCAGGTATCTATATGACTATATCAGACAGGACTTCTGAGGAATTATGTTGCATCTTTCCCTCTTTTCTCCATTTCCACAGAAAAGATGCAGCTACCCAGGAAACAGCTCGGGAGCATCCAGGACCAAACATCAGTTCTCAAGTGCAAGACAGAACTGTAATTCCAGAATTGTTTTGTTTACCCAATTTATCTGGTAGCAAATGGTTAAAACTGTGCTTTATTACTGGTTATGTTAATTAGGTTGGTGGACTAAATGGTCTTGTGGAAATGAGAGTGGGTGGGATGACAAAAAAGAAATCCCTAACCTATAGCATTCAAATTTCTGAAACCCCATTTGGGAATGCCCATACAATGGAAAGTTAAGAGATTTCACTCTTTAAGGCATGGTATGCAGATACATACATATCAACTAGAAGTGAAAATGTCAAAACCCTCCAATTCTTTAAGACACTTCCTCTCACTACTGAGACTTATGGCCATTCCACATAAATGGATTTTAACAGCACAGTGCAATGTTTTACAGGGACATCATGTACATGACTTCTGAAGATGAAAGCAGCATAGTGACATTAACACTAATGAGACCAGGGTAACTACTCCTCATCAGGAGCAGGGTAAATCAACATCATTAAGACTGTCTGGTTCTGCTCTATGACTACTTGCTTGCAATCCTCTTACTACTTCATCATTTTACTTATTCATATGTGTGGCAGCTTAGGGATGTGGTGGAAGAAAACTCCAGTCAATCAATCAATCAATCAATCAATCAGGTAGTAGTAGAGCTACTATTTAAGAAATAGATATTCCACTGTACTTTTCTCAAGCTCGTACTGAATGTAGAAGCTCAAACTGCAGTGAATCACAGCTGTAACAAACACCTGCATCATACTTCTACTTTTTTGTTTTTCAGTGCATAGTGTAAGCACTACACCTAGTTTACCAAAGTATCACACAATTACGAAATAAACAAGGAGAGAAGGCATCAGCAAAGTTGATCTTCCCACACTGGTATACCAAGTAAGTCAGGAACAGCTTCTGAATAACAAATACTTCAGAACGTGTGGAACTGAACTGGTTTTTAGCTGTTACAGAGCTTATGGCACACACTGTACACAGCTTGCTCAGCCATGTCAACTTGACTCCTTAAAAGCTCAAGTTTCAAGAATTCAAAATATTAGAGGCAGAAGAAATTACTGTCAACTCACTGCTTTTTTTCTGTTGAGCATAGAAGCAGGTAAAGGGATAAATACTGGACAATAAGGACAGACATCAGCATCATTAATACTTCCTGATTTATCCAAGATGTAAGGTAGTATCAACATATGAGAGAAGTACAAGTCCAGTTTTACAAGTCACCAGAGGAAGCATTGTGCAAGGATAGGACCAGCTGGAAATGGTAGAAACTATTCAGAAAAATTAGAAGAGTTTTGAGGGCATCTGCAAGTACCAAGGAAAGTTCTCACAGGAATGACTTTATACGTGAGATTGATCTCTTCAGCACTAAGCCACTGAGCTGCTGCACTAGCATGTTATGTGTCTGACACAGCACATAAGAGGCTCACTTTCAGGCAATCCTACAACTCAAGACCCTCCTCTGCAGTTTATTTCATCAGGTCCCAAAACACCTGATGTTTCCTAGAGTTCACTTGATATGACAAAGGAGGAACACATGTAGATGAATATAGCCTGTCCCAGGAGTCAGCCTGTGAGGTTTTTTCCTCGAAAACTTGAAGAACAGCAGCAGCAAAAATAGCCATAGTTGTCTTATCATGCCCTTGGTACTGGTGTTCTTAGTACATCACTCCTGTTCCTTATGCAATAGAAGCAACAAAATGGTTTACAAGTCTCAGCATGTAAAATACCAGCTTAACAAAAATGGCATGGTTCTGTAGCAGTCCTCAGAGAAGTGACAAATACCTGAATGAGATCTCCTCTTTATATTAATACAAGTAAACATATTAGCTTAATCTAATTTGATCTAATTTAGATCAACACCACAGATAAAGGCATAAGTCTGAATTAGCATAGGAACTAGTTTATTTTGAGTCTTGGGTTTTATGCCTTGCCTCCTTTCCCCTCCCTTATTTGGAAGGATTGCAAAAATGTACCTTTAAACAAAATAAATAAAAAGTACAATAGGGATAGCCTCTTCCCATTCATGTCTGTATCTGATGTACAAAATCAATACTGGAAAAAGGTGAGGTTTGCATTAAAAAGTGTTTGATACAGAGTATCACCTCTAATGGGCAACAGTATTTTGGGTAAGGAAAAATTCTTACCATTTCTCAGAAGTTCACTTTGAAACAGGAATTATTGTGAATTGATTTTAAGCAAGAATACTGCCAGCATGTCCTCCCCAAAATGGAATTTTAATTCTGGTGAAATCGGTCTCCTAGATTCAAATAGGAGTTCCTATTTCCATGTTCCAGACTACACAAAACAATCAGTTTATGAAGAGATTTAGATTAAAAGCTGTGAACAATTGTACTTGATTTTCTATGAGTCTAGATTAAAAAAAATAAAATTACTTTAACTTCAGTTTTAAACTTCATTGCAGGTTATAATAATTTAATAACCTCAATTTAAATATATTTACTTATATAAAAATGTCTCTTCCAATCCTGCTTTACTAGTAGGATGCAACTAGACAAAAAAAACAATGGCAGTTTAGTATCATGCCAATATGCGGAAATACCTAGGAATAACACTGTTCAAAAAAATTAGGCTTTCATAGCTTTATAAGCAAATACAAATGCACTTTAGGCTTTTGTTACATTGTACCCTTTTGCCTTCAGATAACACAACTTTCAAATACATTTTTTTCCCACTTTCATTAGAAAGAGCATATTAAATGTAAAAGCCAAATGTGAGCCCAAAATTGGTTGCTTTCCAAATATATAAATAAATCCAGCTGCACATGAATGAACACAATCATTGTCCTGAGGATTACCTATGCTGCTTTTAAGATGACAGTAAAACTAGCACTTCTCTCATTCAAATTAAATATTTAATCTTACAGAGAACTGGCCTATAGTGACTCAACTTCCACATTTTCTGGCCTGCTTCCCATAGCCTCTCATTACTATGGACACTTTTCATTTAAGAATAACTTTTAATGAAGCAGTTCAATTCCCTAAAGGCCAGGTTTCCAATTTAGAGGCCCAGCACACTTCTTACTGCCACACTGATAACAATCCCATGATTATGTGAAGCAGTTGTGCTGCCCCCCAAAAAACCTATCTTGTGGATTCTAATGGAGAAGTGAAAACAGCAATACAGAAACACATCCAGTTCAGAAGATGCATCCATTTGACTTCATCACCTAGATTTTAGCAGGACTTCTCAACAAAGTACAACAACCAACCAAAGTTTTCCCCAAGACACCCTGAGGCCTTATATTCATTTATTTTAATTCCATTCTCCCAGCTGGCTCCTTGGCCTTCCCGCCCCTTTTGTCCTTATCTGGAATTTCTCTGGAATGTTCTCCCCAGTTCGATGCCCCATTGGCCCCCTCTCCTTGGTCCCTCCTCCTGCCCCTTCTCATTGGTTCCCCAGCCCATCCATCAGCCTTGTACCGCCCCAGCCCACTCCCTATGCGATGTTGTAAACCCTGCCCCCTTCGGTACTTAAGGGCCGGGTTCTGCCTTTTTAGGGTCTGTGCCTGGACCCTCCAGGCTGCGGAATAAACCGGACCTGGAACCCGCACAGAGGCCCCTGTGTGCTCCTTGTGCCGCTGTGATCGCTTGTCTTCCGTGTCCGTGTGTGCTGTCACTGTG
>JAHLSL010000007.1:22233157-22257032 GCA_025920805.1 Petroica traversi
CCCGGGCTGTGTGTGCTGTCACTGTGAGTGTGAGCTCCTGCTGCCCCAGGCTGTGTGTGCTGGGCACTGTGAGTGTGAGCACCTGCTGCCCCGGGCTGTGTGTGCTGTTGTGGCCGGTGGCGTGGGCCGGACAGCTGACCACAAGGACGGCCGGCGGCTCGGCGGCTTGTTCTGAGAGCTTCCTCTTCGTTAAGTCAGCTTCAGCTAGGGACTTCTTTTCCCCTCGCCGCGAGCCAGGCTTCCCTGGGATGGTGGCCGCTGTCCTAAAAACCGGAGAGCTGCTGAGAGAGAGAGTGTTCCTTTGCCCGGAGCCCCAAATCAGACACAAGACACGAGGGTCCGCTCTGCTTGGGTTCAGGGGCAAAAGACCCAGAATAGCCCAACATTCAGACTTTTATTCTGAGGGTTACAACTTATCTCATAACGGTACAGGGGAGGACACGGAGAAGGGTCGAAGGTCAGGATGCAGTCAGGAAGGAGAAAGGGAGGAAAGAGTGAGACACAAGATACTATTGTTAACTCAGGGGGAGGCGGGGAGAGTTCGACTCCCTTTCCAAGGCCAAACTTAACTCTACCTTCAGAGGGGCCTCACTTTCTAGGCCCCAGAAATTCTTCAGGGGCTATGTCATTCTCTGAGCTTGAACCACCACTACATGCTGTCACTGTGAGTGTGAGCTCCTGCTGCCCCGGGCTGTGTGTGCTGGGCACTGAGTGTGAGCTCCTGCTGCCTCGGGCTGTGTGTGCTGTCACTGTGAGTGTGAGCTCCTGCATCATCCTGCTGCCCCAGCCTGAGGAGATGCTCTCCAAAAGTCACAGCTCTGCCTAGCCAGACACCCCAGGGCTTGTGATACTGTCATTAAAAAAAAGGGATACTTGGTGCTTGGGTGCTCCTGTATTTACATTAATTTTTGATTTGCTATTACCATCAAATACAAAGATAAAAATCACAAACACCAGATGTAAACCAATAGAGATAATTAATTTAACCATATGGGCTTCATTAATTTTATAGACTGGAGCAAAGGTTGCAAATAGTTACAGGAGG
Source organism: Petroica traversi (assembly GCA_025920805.1). Classification (NCBI taxonomy): domain Eukaryota; kingdom Metazoa; phylum Chordata; class Aves; order Passeriformes; family Petroicidae; genus Petroica; species Petroica traversi. The sequence continues at coordinate 22,234,203 of JAHLSL010000007.1, forward strand.
CAACACCAGGGAGAATCTGACTCTGAGAGAAAGTAACAGGCAGAAGCTGACAAAATTCCTGATAGTCAGATTTCTTTAACTTGATCAATTTCTGCTGCTCTAGTCTCACCCGGAAATTAAAAACTAGAGTAGAAACCTCTGAAAGGAAAAATAATTGCTTACAGCTGACTGATGAGGCATTTACTCAGGGAATCCTGTTAACTTCCCCTCCCCTATTTCACAATGTTGGGAATTTGAAAGTTTTGAGGAAATTTCTCATGTATTCCCAAGTAGCCAATCTGACTGTGCTTCCCTTCTTAAGTTGCTCCATCACCTCCCACTCTCCTGTCCCGGTGTTGCAGAAGCACTGAGGGACATTGGAGCCCACCCTTACGGGAAGAGCCAGACTTGGTGGCTCAAGGAGTGTAGGCAACCCAGGCATTTCTTTGGTGGAAGCATCCATGCCAAACAGTTGTAGGAGTAATTCCAGAACCTCTGACACACTCATGTCCAACACATCTTCACTTACAGTGTATAACTATAAAAAGTTGAGTATATTAAATGCCCTTTTATTTCTCTTGCAGCCATAATCAGGAACTGCTGGGTTTCAGGAGAGCTGTAGGGAGAGAACTTGCAGGTCAGGCCTTTCCTCTGGGTTTCACTGCCAACTGAGCCTATCATCTCCAGCTCTCCTGGGAAGTTTAACAGCCTTGTTCTGCAGCTGGTGACCAAAATTCTTGAGCTTGAGCTATACTGTTTTAGGATAGCCCCAGTATAGAAGGAGAAGGGGAAGATTTCATCAGATTTGTACTGATCTCTGATAATTGTCTTCAGAGAAAAACTGAGTTCTTCTGCTGAGATATCCAAGGAACCCCTAGAAATTAACTGATGCAATATGGATGGAACACTAAGTATTTCACTCATGAATCTCTAACACTAAAAACAGGTGTAGTTTCAAGAGTACCCCTTACTGTCTGAGCTTGATTCTCTTCTAAAATCATGTTACAAAGACACTGAAGGTGATTTTCAATGAAAACACAAAAAAATCTTCATCTTTATGTTTTGTACAATACTTACAAGAAATGAAAGTACAGGTCTAAAGCATGAAACACATGTTGCAAAGATAAAAACCTCTCCAATCCTGACCAACAGGCCAAATGTTTTGTTATAGTGGAAATGCAAACTTGAACCACCATTAGAAGGCAGGAAAAAAAAAGAGATGGAAAAGGCTGAGAGCAAATGAACAAACACGTCTGACTGCTTTGTTGAGTGGCAAGTCAAGAGGTGGTCGGAGGCAGAATTGATGAACTGTCACAGTATGACAAATAAGACCTCTGTTGGATGTATTGATTCTGAACAGAGAATGACTCATGGATCTACTTCATTCTTGCTTCATTTGCAGACAGTAAAGTACTTGAACAAATCACAGATGCTGCCAAAGGAGTCAGAGAAGAAAAAACTTCTTTTCCATCGATGAGTTTTTTGGGGCCAAGTTTATTAATAACTGCTTTTTTTGCAAGGCAGCTCATACCACAGAGATAATGTTTTGTACAAAGTATCACTGTCTCAATAACTGCACAGATGATCTTTTATGCATGCTGCAGGGTTAAGACTGACTTGAAGACTCTAAAGATTACCACATGTAAACCTGAGCATACTAGTATGTGAATTGTCAACTATATATATATATGCACAGAAGGTAATTTTCTGGTGTGTTTCATAGCCTCAAAAACTGTTTAGTAACTGGAACTCGGGAGAGAAAGTTGTTCACTATTTTCTCGAACTCTACAAGCTCCAATATGTTTTTTTGCTCTCCTTGTTTCATCACAGAGGATTTATAGACATTAAGCACAGATTTCAAAGAAGTAAAATTATGTTTCAAAATTGATTTGGGTTATTAAGCCAAGAGAACAGTGGATCATAGATATCCTGTTTTTCTTCTTTTCTTCCTTTTTTTAAACTTTGCCTTCATTTGAAGAGTTGGGGAGAGTTTTGTCTTGATAATTGTCTTCATTTTTGGAAAATAAGCCTTGCAAAAGTAAATAAAGTACATACCAAAGCAATTGTTCTGAGTTGAATTCACAAAGTGTAAATTCATCAAGGTTCTTTAATTCTGTGGCCAAAATTGGGTTTTTTTCAAAAATTTAAGAGGACCTTTCACCATTTTCCTGTAGACTACTATCCTTTCAAGACTGCAATCTCTCTACCCACTCTTTTCTCTACTGCTAATGTAGCCAGGAGTCCAGGAATAACTACTACAGAACCACTAGAGTAACTAAAATTATAATATAGTTTTAAACTTTGAGTCCTCTTGTTAAATATAATTTTAAATCTTTCACATATAGAAAAACAAAACGCACAACTATTATTACCACAGAATTCACTTAGTCCCTTCCCCAATTCAGACAGCAATCTCCATTCAAAAAGCCTGCTGGAAGAGACAAGAAACAGATGCAAAACATGAGGTGTCCCCTGCACCTGTCACAGAGCACTCTCAATTACTGCAGTCACAGCCTGGCTTTTTGTGGCAGCCTGTGAGAGGTGCAGGAGGGCAGGACTGGTGGCTTTCCTGGCAGGAGCTGACTGCTGCTCCAGGCCAGAGATGTGGTGGGGGTCACATGCTGGCTGTTGCCACCATATGGGTGGCAGGGATGGGAAGGGAGTGGAACAGCAAGGATCTGGCTTCCTCAGCTATTGTACAGGCCTGCTGCAATTTATTTACATGGGAATTTCACAAACTCATGCAGTCCATTTATAGAAGTGCTGATTAAGTTTAGGAGGAACCACTTTGAATTATCTGCCAAAAGCAAAAACTATTCCTTTGTGCATTGTCAGCCTTGAGTAACTCAATCTGGAACTATTTTATGAATTGTTCAGATGTCTGAGTTTAATATAGAGATTAGAGAGGGTAAAGTTAGGGCAGAGCTGACCCCAACTATCAAATTATTTGAAGAAGGGAACTGTGAATTCCCTTTGATCCAACACACATTTGAAATATATGTTCAGTTACTTCTAACACCAGATGGTACAGCTAAAAAAACCGACCTGGCTGCATACTTAATTTACAACATACCAAACTCATTGTAAATTAAAAACAGCAAAATACTCTGCAAATTGTTCTTGCTCTCTCACCCCTCTCTCACCTCCCACCCTGGTTCTCCACAGTTCAGGGGTAGCTAGAGCACAGTAAAGTGCCTTCACTCCTCTTCTGCAACCAAAGAGAGGTCTCTAGATCCTAGACATCTTGCTTGCACTGGGATTCCCTCTCACTTCCAAGGAATATTTCTGTAGAAAATTGTGATAAACAGGAAAACATCCATTTAAGAACTACGTAACCGTTTGTTTAGTAGGAGAAATGGACTTTCAGCGTGTGGAAATTCCCTCTCTTGACCTTTACAAGGTGAAAGATCAGAGCAGTACAGGGAGTTCCAGCAGCAGAGGACAGAGAGTACCAAATGTGATTGTGTTGGGTAAGGATTTATGTAATTAGATACATCTGGAGGAAAGGATTAACTACATGTCATGATACAGCTTTGCTTAGTTAAACTGCAAGGATATCTCTGTTTACAAATCATGTGTGAAGTACAGTGACTGACTCAGGCAAAACACATCAGGTACAGTCTTAAACAGCAGCGGAAGACAAGGCTGAATGGTTTTAGACGTTATGGAGGTTTGGGGTTTTTTTTCTATTGTCTGAATTATGTAGCAAAAATAATTTCCATTCTACATTATCTTTCAATGTCTAATGTAAAATGCTACAGTAAGGATGCAACGGGTCCACAGGAGGTGCTGTCTGGTGTTGCAGTTTTCAACCACTGTGTTGAAAACCACTGTGTGTGCAGTGCCTTCAAATCAAATGGTCTCACCATTCCCTAGCCATCAAAAAAATCTTCGTCCCCATCTTCATGCAACCTTTTTTTTCCCCCCAGTAATCAATGCAGCCACATCGTGATTTTACCAGGAAACAGACCCAGAATAAAACCCACCTGGAAAAAAAGGGCAATTGGGGATTACAATTACAAATCAAGAGTGTCATAGACCAGAGAAACTGCCACAGGATGTTCCAGTAAACCTGCCAAGTCATTAATATTCATGATGATTTGCTAAGTGCTGGCTGTGAGGACTGAAGTTGCCTGGGAAGTTGCATATCTACCTTTCTAGCAGAACACTTTGGGAATTAAATGAGTAAAAATTTTTCCTTCAACTTCTGCTTGTTTTCTGTCTCTTCTCATCCCTCAAGATACCTGGGCCTTTCCATACAACCCAGTCCCTCCCCAAGATGCTCAAGGGATGTCTAAGGAAGGCCTAAATGGAATTAGAAACGTTAGGCTGTTTGAAACAAGAGAAGTATTTCATCAACAATTTCTTATTTTAATCATATGACTAAGAGTTAGCTACAGTCTTGGTCTTCTACAGAACAGCTGCAGTTCTGGAAGCTAAATCACTAAGTTAAACAGTACTTTTTGTTAAATTTAAATTAAGACCAGAATGCAATTAAATTACCACGTTTTTGTCACATAAATCTTAGGCCTTCTCCTGTGTTTAACAACACCCTTTATTTTGCCATTCTCTTTAAATCACATAAGGGACACGTTCCAAAGAAACTAATAATTTGCAAATAGTAACACTTAAGAGTGTGCTAGAAACAGAGCAACCATCTCATACTCTCTTTCAACCATGCTGCATACTAACTACATACTCTAATAAAAAGGTTTATAAAACAATATCCCGACTGGGTCTAATGGCTGCAGTGATGAACCCTTGAAAATAACACTGACTGACCCATACTGGAGACTCAAAATAGTTTAGCTTTTTGACAAGTAGAATAGTTTAGCTTTTGACAGGCTGACAGCTTTAACACAGGTCCTCAGAAACACTGCTCATTTACTATCTCTCTAGTCAAGCAGAAGAACTCACAGCATACCTCTATTCTTCAAAATGGGACTGTCATGCTACCCTAGCCAGCCTGCTTGACCCCAGTAGCCTTCACTCTTGGCTTTTTCCATCCTTTGTGCTCTGCCTCCCACTTCATATTATTTCTCCTCTCCATCTTCTCAGTTCAGCACTGTGTTTTCCTATTTAGACTGAAGAACTCAATAAGGCAGGCTGTAAATGCCCCATATGTGCCACTCCATATTTTCCATTTGGCTGCCACATGCATGAGGATAGGAGCCTCCAGAAGAGGATGTTTTGTGGCAGAGTCAGCCCTCAAAGGACAGACTACAGCATTCAGGGAGGTCAGCATTCACAGATGGGGGACTACTTGGCAGCAACACCCGTAACCAGAAAAGCAACACATGAACAGATTACAGATGTGGCCTTCCTTTCCTTCATCTGAAAAAAGTTTGGAGACAGAAAAAAGGATTGCTCTGCTTTGTGGGTTTCTTTCTGTATTTAGCAGTCTTGAAAAAAAGGGTCAGAAAACAAGAATACATGCTTCTTGTCAGAAGCATCCAAAATAAGAACAAAGACATAGTCCTTTTTTGACGTGTTACAACACAGTAGTTCAGAGTCATGAAGAAATAAAATAGGATTCGCTAGGATCCAGCATGATCTGGCATTTAAACAATATTTTCACTACGAAAATACTATAAACTCAATTGTTAATATTGTAACTGTGTATAAAGACATCTAGCATTAAAAAAAAATTAAATGTATCTCCATTAATTCAGAGGATCAATGCAGAAAAAAGTCTTTAGTAGTCCAGGTGTCTAGAAGATTATTTCTTCTGGGAAATGAAGGAGCTATTTTGTTGTTTAGAGTGCAAATATACACTTCCCATGCCAAACCAGGGACTATTCAGTGAGTATCTACAGGTATACAGCAGAAATAAATGGCATCTCCAATCTCTCATGTAATGACTCCATACTCCCAAAAACAGGATCCAGAAAACAGGAGCAGCAAAAGACTGGCTGGTAGAAGCCCCAATGATTAACTATTTTGTGCATGACAAAATGTAATAATAATTAACAGCAACATAACTCATAGGACAAGTAAATTTTAGCTAAGAGAACCTTTTTCTGGAGATAAGCTAAGGTGAACACAAATTACTGTTCTGTTGTGTAGGAAGGAAAGGCAGGTCTACCCCAAATCCTCCGAATCAGTAAACAGCTGGAATTCAAGAGAAATTTGACCTGTACCTACATGGAACAACCTCAATGAAAAGTTGATGCCTCCACAGAGTCCTTCTGGTGCTCTTTGGCATCATGGATCCCCATGTCCTTCCATTAGTGCCCAAGCTAAGGAGAGACTCCAGGCAATTTATGCTGTTCAGCATGCTAACACCTCCTAGTAAGATTTCTGACCAGAAATCAGGAGTAGTTATCCGTCAGAACCAGGCTAGCTCTTTGCTCCATTGCCTCCTGTTTCTACAAACCATTCAGAACCCTGTTTAAAGTTCCCACAGTGGGACAGGCCTGCACTGAGGAAGGACATTAATTTCTCTTCCTCATTTTTGGCAGCATAGACCTGTCTTTACAGATCCTAAAACATTATGCCACTATGTTCTGCCTTGCATTCTTCTCAGATAATCAAAACTTGTTCCCTGATCCCACCCAAATAACCTGTACATCTTTTTTTCTATTTTTGTAGTAAGTAAAGTACCTCCTTTGTGGGACAGTACCTCATGAAACTACACTGCCAATCTGAAACATCTTGCAGCAAATTTCTCTAACCTCCCTAGCTCACTTTTATCTACGTATATGAGAGTGTACACTACTTCCTAACAACAGCTTTTAAGTAATTCTTAGAACAAAAATGTGTTTCTTGTATTTACTACAAGAGAATTTCTTCTTAGGTTATCAAGCTCATTTATAAATTAATTTTAATTTCAAGAGCATGAAGATTTAAATTCTGGCTTTGGAATATGTGTGAGCAGCTATTCTGCTACTCCTAATTTAAAATAAATTTAATTGACAAACAAACTAAATAAGCCAGTTCTCAGCAAAATGTTACAAGGGAGTATCAAGAATTCTCAAACACAGGTATTGACAAAACCAGGATTTTTCTTCTACCGATCATCAAGTGGAAATAACTGAAGCCAGTTTGAGCTGCCCTTCTCAAAGAGGACTCAAGTCTCAAAGTAATAGGAAGTGAAATACTGTTTAAATGTGTACAGGATGTGGTTTGAACTAAGTAAGGAGTTATTTTATATTAGACTAAATTTTCTACACAGCAGATCTGTTCCCCCAAATCCCTATTACTAAGAAAACTTACACAATCACATAGCGTTTGTGTAATAATATTATTGATACCTTAGCTGTAACTATAAACATTGAATGCATGAGGAAATGAATGACATTTTACAGCTAACACAGGCACATCTATAAGAAGAACCATCCTCTCATAAAAATTGTTAATTTGTGAACCTACATAACTCTTTCAACTTCGGTGTAATGTGCTACAAAGTATTTGCTTGTTTTCTCTAGAGGATAACCAATAATGAGGCACTCACTGCTTTAAAATCAGTATACACAAAACATTTAATGAATATTTAACCAGCACTTACGTTTTCACACTGCATCTTTCTGGATTTTATGTGGGAAACATTGAGTCCATCAATAACAATATCAAATGGAAGTCGATCTTCCACAAATGTTTGAAAGGCCTCAAATTCCTGAAATAAATAAATAAATAAACAAATACAGGGGAATAATACATTGAGTTTAATAGAAAGAAATTCCATTCAATTTTTATTAAAAAAGGAAACAAAGTCCAAATATCTCGCTTTTCCTTTGTTGGCTACTTCACATCACTACTTGCTTATTTCATAAAACAACCACACAAAAAAAGCCACCCCATCTTTTAAGCCATAAGTCTTACATTGGATACGTCCAATAAAACCATTACAATCAAAAATTACATTACAACTGAAACCCAAAACTTTACAGTCATGCAGATTTTCAAAACCACAGTCTGAACTGTACACTTCTATAAAGATGCTATAGTCATTGACACACAACAGCTCCTGAACAAAACAACTTTACAATCCAGTAGACAGTTTCACTACTCCTAAATCTTAACATATCCAAATGTAAAATAATGATCACACTTAGGTTCCCTGGAAGAACTATGAAATCTCTGAATGCCAGTCCCTATTCAAATAAACATTCCTTTAGAAAGACAGTACTCCATTTGTGAGAAACACACAGCTGTAAGGCTAAAACGATTAACTTTCTCACTAGGTCAGAAATATAATGCACCAACTGAGGAAAATAACAGCACCTATCCAGTTTTTCCCTCACTGAGAAACCACATTTGCTTTAAGTTTGAGAGTCCATAAGAGAAGAAAAGACTACAAAGCTACAAGAAAACCTTCAAGAACTTCTCCCTTTATTTTTGAGGAAAGATTTAGTAGGTTTTTTTTTTTTGCAGACACTTGCATAAGTTTTCTAATCTTTGCTTCTGACTGTTTTTAATAAGAACAAGACCTCTGCCTTATTCTGATGGGCAGTGACCTAGTTGCATAAATTACCTTTCTAGTAACAAAAAAATTTATCACTGACAGAGCTTTCACAGTCCAGGCTATAAATTAACTATCACGGGAACTCAAAACAATTAATATTTCATGCCTTTTGCAAAGGATTCAAGAAGTACTCTCCTAATCTTGCCTTCTTCTATGTAGCAATATGTCAACTTATGTCTAAATAAAAACCACTGCCTCAGCACCCAAAAACATATACAACATATACAATTCTTCCTTGAAGAAAGAAAAGAAAGAGTTGTATTTTCTGGAAAAATGAACTCTTTCTATTAGGCAGTAACAAATGATCACAAATGATCACTGACTTCAAATTTAGTAGGAATACTTATGACAAATTATACTAGGAAAAGGGTTACTTGTACTAAGAGTACAAACCAAGCAAGATAAGATAGCTCACTCAGCTGTTAAAATTTTAGGAATAATTTCCAGGTGAACAGAGGTGAACCAGTCAAAAGCACAGTGATAAGAATACAGACAACACGGGGCTCAGCCTAGCACCCTAGAAATCAATCACCTTTTATGTGATCTTTCATTTCTCCATGGCTTAAATAAATATTACTACTGAGAAAGTATAAAAACCTGGACAAGGAAATTATCATCTAAAACAAAAATAAGTTGTAGGCACTTGTGAAGTATTTTCCTCAACCACCTGCCCTAATCTCAAAGTATTTTCTATAGATGAATAAAAATCCTCATTGCCATCTGACCGGGACACCAAGACACAGAAGGAAGTCACTAGGAAAGGCAGCGGCAGGGATGGCTGGTAGAAACAAGTGCAAAACCAAACAACATGGATTCCTGGCTTCTGGGCTTGCACTACCCAGGGACCTCCCCACAGCTCAAAGTCTGGTAGGACACCACAGCAATACTGGATGGCTGGCTGAAATGTGGGAGAGAGGAAAAAAAGAAGAATACGGCCCAAATGAAGGTAAGACAGAAAAGCTCTGAGACAAAGATGAGTGAAAACACAAAGAGAGCATTATTTTCTCACTGCTAACAAATGCCAATGTTATTTGAAGTAACACAGTTACATTAAAACAGACATTTTTAAGAAGCAAGCTGTACAAGACCTCTTTACGGGCTCCGTTCAATACAAAACAAGCACTTGTTGGGAATTTTTCAAGTAGTACTTTACTTCAAGTGACAGTGGTTATAGAGCAGTTCCTGAAAAGGTGGTTTTCCCTGATGGGCAGAGTAGACAGCTTTGTTTAGGGAATACTACAGCATAGTTGAGCATGCAGCAGAGGGGTTTAGTGGGTCTGCACTCTCTTCTGCCCACTCTTTGCTGAGATCCCTCTTCTGTCCCAGAAGGGCAGATGGTGCAGGGCTGCCAGAATGGTCCTGCTAGGAGGTACCAGGATAGGGTCAGCACTCCTCAGAAAGCCATCTCCTGGCTCTCTGGGATTTACTTCTGCAGCTAGGGAGATGATGCAGCTTCTTCAGTGTCATTCCTTAAGCCACCACGTCCTTCCCCCCATGTCCTCCTGTCCATGTCTCCTAACATTCTCAACACATGCCTGACAGACAGTATGCCCTGCCAGCCTCCCAGATCAGCTCAATTGTTTTGCACCTCTAAGAGTAAATTGTGCAAAACAGGGAGACACAGTTTGCTGGTGGCTATGAGGCTTATCTAGGCAGGGAAACAAGGAGTTAATACCAAAGTGCAGAAGACAAATGGCCAACTCTAATTCATGTCACCAAATACAGAAGACTCCAATAAAAAGCCTCAGACAGACCAAAATTCCCAAGGGTCAGTTCATTTTCTCCTCACCACCCATTTCCTCAGCAACACACGATGTGTTCTTCCCTTTTCCAGAAAAATAATACATTAAGAATGACAGAGAAGATTCAGGTCTCCTCCCCTGAGAGACAGTTTTTGAGCTGCTGTATTTCTCATCCTCTCTGAACACAGGGAAGGAAAAGGGCAAAGCCTGGAAATAAGCAGCAGGCTACCTCATCCAGACATAATACAAGCACCCAAAGACTTACGCTGTAGGAGTGTACTGGGCTGGAGTTAATGATCCCCACAGCAGCCCTCACAGTGCTGTGTGATGCACAAGTAACACACAGCAAGGTGTTGGTAACACACCAGTGTTCAGGCTACTGCTGAGCAGTGCTCCCACAGCGTCAAGGCTGTGTCTCCAATGTTCCTCCTCACCAGTAGGCTGCTGGTGGGCAAATCTTTAGGAAGGGACATAACCAAGATAGCTGACCCAACCTGATCACAGGGATATCCATATGACACCTCAGAACAATATCCAAGAGAAAGAAGGGGGTGAGGGGAGGGTGCTTGTTATTATCACATTTGTTATCTGGAGCAACGGATTGTTATCAGTATTATGCATACTGATGCTCTACTTCCCAGGGAGTGGCTGGACATCACCTGCCAATGGGAAGTAGAGAATAAATATTTTATTTTTCTTTGCTTCTGCATGCAACCTTTGCTTTTGCTTTAATAAACTGTCTCAATGGTTTTGCCATCTCATTCTATACCCCTACTGGCCTTGTCAGGTTGAGAGGAATGACAGAGCAGTTTTGTGGGCACCTGATGTCCAACTAAGACCAAACCACTACAAAGAGAGAAAGTAAACTATTCAGAGGATGCTGATCTTTTAAGGATTGAGATCTGTCTGCACTTTATGCAGATCTTACTTCAGCCACAGTAATAAACAGATGAGTCATGCACAGTTTCCTAAAGATATCTCCCCCATTAGCTAACTGTTAAAAGAAATTAAAGACTTTCTTTCTAAGCAGTACATGAAGTAAAGCACAGCTGCAGGTAGGGTACAACTAATCAAGAGAACCCAGACATGATGGCCATCAATGCAGCACAAAGATGATGTGAAGGCTACAGAATCACAGAATTTGCTGAGTTGGAAGGGTCTCACAAGGATCACTGAGCCCATCTCTTAGCCCTGCACAGGACCATCCTCAAGAGTCAGGTGGTTTAGGCAAAGAAAAAAAGCAAGCTATTCACAAAGGCTTACCCTTCCAAATGGAGACTGCAGCATGTGATCTGCACACACCCCACAGGTGGTGTATGCCACAGGAGCATTTACATGGAAACATCCTGCTCAACAAGACAAGGGGCACTTTGAGGAATTCCTTCAATAAGCCAATAAGTAACAAAACACATCTCTCTCTCTCTCTCTCTCTCTCCCCCTCCCCTCCCTCTCCTTCCAGATAAGAGCATTAAAACAAACACCGCAAACCTTACACTGATTTCTACCTTGTTCTGACTGGGTTCATCTCACAAAGTTTTTAAGGAAAAGTCCATTTCCCAGCCTTGAAAACATGGTCAAACTGAAGGAACTAAACTAAAAACATATTTTGTATTGCTTATTGACATGACTCTCTTAAGGCTCAGGTTCAACAGAGAAGTACTGCAATAGAGCAGGGTTGTTACCTCACTGCAGGACTTCCCCCCCCACACACAGCACAGCGCTCAGAGTGCTGCACTGACATCCTGTTTCACACCATGAACAAAAAAGGGAATTTTTAAAAACCTACCTGATTTCATTCATTGCCTTACTGGGAAAACAGGGGAATGCCAACTATGCAACCTTTAAAAATTATTCACTGCACTTTCTATTAAAAAAAAATCTTTCTTCACAAATGGATACACACTGACTAAATCAATTCCAAAGAAAAAAACAGCTATAACCAAACCCATAATGGAATTTATATTGATGCAAGGAATTTAAGAGTTTTAAAATAATTTATTGTTTAATCACTAGGGTGTGGGTGGCTCAAGTCCATTCATATCTTGGCAGAAGCACAAAGAGTTGCATTTTTTTTTGTATTCCATGCCAGCTGGATGGCTCATGCACTATTTCACCACCATCCTATACTGGTATGTTCTGGGGCTGCCCCAGAAAGGGGTGTTTCCACCTTCTCCCCTTCCTCGGCTATTCATTCCTGGCTGTGTTCCCTCACCAACCTATGCACACGTGTTGTTAGCACATGGAGAAAGACTCAAATGGATGAACTCAGCCCATACAACAGCTTTTAGTCTGCACCAGTCCCCCTGCTGAGGTGATGACACAGAGGATTGTCCTGGCAGGAAAATGCAGCCAGGAAATGGATTGACGTTGGTAGCAGGTGAGACTACTGGGATCACCTTTTCCCACAGGTAGCCCTGACTATGCTAAGTGACTAAATAAGGAAACTACAACATTTTACAAAATGTAACTCTCAGCCTGGAATATTACAGCAAGGCAAGAGAGGTTGGTTTTAAAAAAGTAGAAGTATAGGAATTATTGTTTGAAAAAGCAAGCAAGAAAAAAAGGCTAGTTTTGCTACCTTAAGTAATTCATTTAAAGTTTTTTTTTTTTAAATAAGTGCACCATCAGACTTCAAAAGCCTGGTTTACATAGCAATATTTTAAATAGCAGTAATAATAAATATGAAAATAATACTTTTTGGTAAGACAGCTTCTTACCATTATTTCAGCTTCTGTACATACATTTATAAACAAATACATGTTTTTCTTCTCATATCAGTGTACATACAGATTACAAGCTTCAAAACCACAACAAAAATGAGGGAAGGAATTCATTATTAGTATTTACAGATACTATGTTAAACATGGTAATAGAAATGAACATGTCAAAACAAATAAAATATAGCTAAACAAGCATGTCCTGAGAGTAATCCACATGAGTATTCTGAAATAATTTTAATGTCTGTTTCAGTACTAAGTATACAACAAGTTTTAGATCACAGAAAAGTTAAATCACTTTAACATTTTTCTCTTCAACTCTAAATAAGAAATATGTTGGCAACTAGAAATAAAAATCATAGCATTGGTCAAATTCTTGAACCAGCCAAGATGTCTACTATCTAAATGCAAAAACCCAAAGTAATCTAACATATAAAGGAGATACATGAGCAAATTCATAGAATACTTATAAATAAATACAAGAAAGCCTATTATGTTCCTGCCAATGCACAGAGTTCAAAAATAAGAACTAAAAAAACCACACTAAAACCTATTCAAATCACTGCAGAAAAGGCCATTTGTCACTTTCTCTAAATAATAAAGTTTTTGCTCACTTCAGGAATGGTGGAGAGACACCAGTTAAATTAAAAAATGCAAAACTACATACGTTTTTTCCAGAAGAAGTCACAATAGTTTAAGCTTTGTACAACACAAGGAGCAGTGCTTCCCCTTTTGTTAAATGACATCCTCAAGTGCAAGGTAAGAGCAAATTCTATTTAACAGAATATTACACTGCACTTAATTTTAATATAACTACCCCTACTATCACAAAGGGTGTATGCCAGTGTCATAAAAGCAGCTTTTAGAGAAGTGAAAATATTCAATTTTAAACAGTTTCATAAAATACAAAGTTATGGAGGTTGCTTGGTACCAGAAGAAAAACACAGGAATGAACATTAAGTGTGATAAATAAAATTCAGCTGTCCAGCTGAAATCCAGCCAGTTCTTTTTTTTAAGGTGCCTTGGTATAGCACTCTTCAATCTATTTATTGTTATGCCCGAAGGGTTTGAATATTTCCCCTACAGTTTCAAAGCTTGGAAATCCCCTTCAAATCCTTCTAAACAGGACGGCTTTTCTCAGAATTGTGTATCTCTATGTACTCTGGATTGCACACAGTTTGTTTGGCCCCTGTTACACGTGTCTCTGAGTTTACAAATAATCCCAGAGTCAGGAACTGCAGGCTTAACTGAATTAACTAGCCTTCCCTTTCTTCCTGAGTTCAAGCAAAGCAGCCATGACATCCAGGCACAAGATGGACAGCCATAATCACCCGGGCATCTCAGGGCAAGTCAGAGTAGCTCACTTTGCAAAGAGCTGAAGTGCAGGCCGTTTAGATGACTTTGACCACAAGTCGAGAGTCAACAAAGCAGGTAGAAGAATGAGAAGATCACAGTGGAAGTTGAGAGTGAAGGCACTGCCAGATGGGGTTAGAGCAGACTGTGTCAGACAGAAGCTTCTTCAACATTAGACTACATAGAGGTTTTGGAAGTAATTAATTACTTCATTCAGAACAAGACTGACATGTACCCAAAGCCCCCTTTTAGTCACTTAGGGATGGAGTTGGAAGGAGAACCAAAGCCTTACAGAAAAAAAAAAGGTCAATCTAAAAGGTAAGAACTTTATTTTCAAGGCTCCTTGGAAATAGCACTGTCTCATTCAGTTGCAAAAGAACACTGAGGTGAATGGGCTACTTCCTCTTTGTCCTCCCCTTATGTTCCAAAATATGTAAAATCCCTGCTTAGTCCAGATCTAGAGTGGGAATTCACATGCCCACAAACCCATTTTTCCTGCCTTCTTGACAGCACATACACATCTCCCACGAGCTTCCTTCCTACTGCACAACAGCCCTTTCAGGCTTATCAGAGGTATGTAGGAGCCACAAAGGGAATGCAATTACAGCATTTGCGTAAACACCCAGGAGCAGCTGCGACATGAAAGTCATCACAGCAGAAGTTGATTCTGCCTCTCAGCATGCCAATTATATCCTCTCGGGCTCAATGTCTTAGTTCCCAATTAAATGCAGCCAGAGTAAACAAGCATCTGACAGAAAATATCGCATAGAAGTTTGGTACAAAAGGTGACAGTCTTATTATAACTGCTTTCTTTTTAAGGCAGCCTGCAAAGTTACAGCTCCCTGTATTGGATCATCACATGGCATCCTAACAGACCTTCCAGAAGCTATGCATAGGGTCTGAATGGATGCCTATTTTTAATGTGTAACTTTCCTTATCACAGATAATCCATTTTATAGTTCAAGTCATCTTTTCAACACATTTGTAAATAGTGCTCATTACCATTCTGATGCACAAACCTATGATATTTCATGTTTTTTCCTAAAACTATTTACAAAAAAGATTTATTTTTTTTAAATCACAGCACAACAAACTACTTCTGGAGGATCCTCAACAAACCAAGTCTTTGCTCTGAATTTTCTACTCTGATTTCTAATCACATTTATTCTTAAATGTCGAAAATAAAACAAAGCAAAGATGCTGTTGCAAAAGTAAGACAAAAGACTATTCCTCAGTGAAGAGAAAAAGAGACTCCAAATGCATTATATATTCCATTTGTAAAAATGTTGGAAAAAAATATTTAGAGCTCAAAACAAACTGTTTCCCTCATTAATCATTTCCTTGCAAGAAATACAGATGCACTAAAGAAAACTAATTAGGGGAAAAGAAGGAATAAAAAGCTAAAGTTTCCTGTTTGAATTACATCCACTACAAAAAAAAGCGACTGACTGGAAAATGAAATCCCCCCACCTTCTCAGATGTATTTGCTTACATCCTTATTTCAGCCTCGTCACCTAGTTCCCCTCTGGAAGCCCCTGGCTGTGGAAGAAGTCACACAGTCTGACATACCTAAAATGGGCAGAATATTTTCATCACCACATGTCTGCTTTCACAGCACAAAGCCAACTAAAAAGTCCCAAATTTATTTCTGGAAACACTGATACATCATGACAGTGTTTTGCCACTACCCCACATCCATGCTCAAAATTCACTGAGGAAGCAGACTTCAAGCTGTACAAACAACAGTAAACACACCAAGTTCATCTTCATTCAGGGACTGTCTGCTGATACAGAACTGGAATAAGAACAACTTGAAACTACCAAATAGATGGCCACAGAGTCATAAATGATGGAATTTCAGTTATCACACAGACTAATAGAATCTACCAACATCAAAATTTAATATAGTGTATTGAGTCTTTGTTTAATCAGATTGTATTGATTTAATCAATGAGGTTCTTACACAGGGGGAACATAATTTCTACTACTGTTCAGATTGTGTGTGAAGGTCCTGGTACCCAGAACTCCCTTCCTAAAGCTCCTCACCTTCAACTGGTACTGCCAATCTAGGCCTGTCTACCTGACACATTTGAAATTTTCAAGCCATTCAGCATCCAATAAAACACAGCTTTTTGATTATTTTATGATATTATAGAACACCAGTACCTATTAAATACTTAAAATTACTGCTACATTTTTAAGGGTAATTTTATTTTCTTATACAATTCACAGCTGTATCAGATCAAAAGTCCTGAAGTGAAAACGAAATCTGTGTGGAAATTAGGTGTCTGCACAATAGACTGCATGTATTAAAAACACCCCAAGACTGTTTCAAATTTCTGTAACTGATAAGTATGTTTAATGTCTGTGCCTGCAGAAAGTCTTAAGAATTAAACTTGATGTCCTCTTTCATATTTTCAAAGCTGGTGAAGAACTGAGGTGCCAGCTGCAGCAAACCCCCAATCAAAACTCAAAGCAAACCTGCCCCGAGATGTGGTGTGGGCTCCATCTAGTGGGGCTCTGCTTTGTTCCATAACGCTACCACCAAATCTCTTACCTCCACACAAAATGTGCCAGAAACAGAATCATAGAATCATTAAGGCTGGAAAAAACCTCCAAAATCATCGAGTCCAATCTGTGACTGATCACCACCTTGTCAACTAGGCCATACCACTCAGTGCCCCATCCAATTGTTTCTTGAACACCTCCAGGGATGGTGACTCTACCACCTCCCCAGACAACCCACTGCATGTTTTACCACTCTTATCAGTCAAGAAATTCGTCCTCGTGTCCAACTTCAACCTCTGCTGGCACAGCTTGATGTTATGCCCTTTTGCCAGCTGCCTGGGAGAAGAGACTGACCCCCACCTGGCTGTAGCCTCCTTTCAGGTACTTGTAGAGACCAGTAAAGATCTCCCCTGAGTCTCATTTTCTCCAGGCTGAACAACACCAGCTCCCTCAGTTACTCCTCCTATGACTCAGTCTCCAGACCCCTGACCAGCTCCACTCTCCTTCTCTGGACATGCTCCAGCACCTCAATGTCCCTTCCATAGTGAGGGGCCCAGAACTGAACACAGGATTAGAGATGTATTCACCAGTGCTGAGTACAAGGGGACAATCACTGGCCTGGTCCTGCTGGCCACACTATTGCTGATACTGACAAAGATGCCACTGGCCTTCTTGGCCACCTGGGCACACACTGGATCATGTCCAGCGGCTGTCAAGCAGCATTCCCAGGTCCTTATCCACTGGACAGCCTTCCAGCCACTTTGTCCACAGCCTGTAGCACTGCCTGAGGTTATTGTGACGGAAGTCACCTTAAATTTTGCCTTGCTGTACCTCATAGAGTTGACCTTGACCCACTGATCCAGTCGATCCAAATCTGCCTGCAGAGCCTTCTGCATTCCAGCCCATTAACACTCCCACCCAGCTTGGTATTGTCTGTGACCTTGCTGAGGGTGCACTCGATCCCCTTCATCCAGATCATCAGCAGAGGTATCAAACAGGACTGGCCCAACAGTAAGCCCTGGGGAATCCCACTGGTGACCAGCTGCCAACTGGATGCAGCTCCTTCCACCACCACTCTCTGGGCCAACCCATCCAGACAGTTTTTTACCCAGTAGAGAGCATACCTGTCCAAGCCATGGACTACCAGCTTTTCCAGGAGAATGCCGTGTGTAGTGGCAAAAGCTTCACTGAAGTCACTGAACTGCAATATACTGTAGTGTCTGGAAACTGTGCCCTCTCATGTGTTTACCATGACTTCTGAAAAGCTTGATACCCCTAATGAATACTGTAATTATAAATATGAAAGTATCTTCAAAGTTGAGAAGTAGTTGATTGGTTGGTGGGTTGTAAAGTGTGACAAACAAAACTATACCCAGTTCTTTACTTTTTTGCAAGCTCAAGATGTCTTATTTTGCTCTGTTTACTGGGTTTTATTGTATATTTAAAACTATCTTTTGGAGGATTAAAATATTTTAAATTTTTATTGTAAAAACCCTCCACACTTTAATTATTTCAGCATCTATTAACAGCTGGCTGAAAAGGTAAGAACAAAAAAAAATATGAAAGATGTTGAGATTTAGACCCCCAAATTATAAACACAACTGAAAAAGACACATAGGATACTTCATAGCTTATCTAATAGCCTACCACTGTTTAAAGCAAAGAAAAAATTTTGTAGTGCTCTCAAAATGTCTGAGCATTACTTGTATATTACCCTTCTAGCCAATGAACCTGGCAGCAGGCAAGACTCACCTGTGGACTTGTCTTTCTGAAAGTATCAGTTCCATGTATCACATCCCTTATTATTCTCTCGCTGAGATTACTGTACTCCTCTTCAGTGAGGTTACTGTCCTCCAGCTGATGGTTGCAAACTGGGCATTGTCCACTGCAAAAACAGAAGAAAAAGAAAAGGAATAAGAGCTTTTAAACAAGAAATTTCTTAAATATTACTAACTTATCAAGAGTCTGTATATGAGCATAAAATTCTTTAAAAGAACCCCAACACAAAACAATCATCAGAAAATCAATTGTACTTTCTACAATGCATCCAAAACCTACTAAAGTCACTATATCTTGTATTCTTTTATTTTCTTGAAGCTATTTTAATTTTATTCAAATACTTACTCAAGTAGGCTACCTCAAACTTGTTTAGTTCAAAATAAAATGTTATTACAGTTCTAAGAAAATAACTGCTATTGAACAACTTGTCACTGTTTTGTTCACAGATCCTTAATCCATGACAAAACGTGAGGTGATCTAAGTTGGTTTATCTCTCAAAGTCCTCACCTCATTACAGACAGTAAGACAGAAACAGACTTAGCTCTCAGTCAAGACAACTGACTTTAGAATTTTAAAACTCTTAAAGGCTGGAAAAGGTTACCTAAAATATAATGAATAATTATAACAGAGTATAGTACCACACACATAATAATAGTCTATTTTATAGAAAACAACTCTTAAAACAGTGACTTATGCTGGTCTTTCAAGGGCTTCAAAAACTGTGGGTTCTACATGTTTAGTTCATAGTATGGAACAGAGTATTTTTATAAACCACCTAAAACCCCCATAATCCATTGGAGACATTCGCATAATTAATACATTTACAACTGCTAAATGCTATAAAAGCATAAAACAAGGTTTCAAATAGAGTAACATTTAAAATAGCAGTTTATAGACATTAAGAAAACTGCACTGTAATAGAAACACCCAACCATACCTGTAAAAACCTAAGAACCATTTTGTCTTCACTGAAAATCAGACAAGGAGAAACCTTCCATTTGTACAAATTAACTGCAGTGTGCAAATAGCATCAGTTTTCAAGAAGATAACATTTTACACATCAAAGCTGCTCTGAGATATATTGTGCTATACAGTATTATAAAGAAAACAAAAAATAAAGTATTTAATTTCTAAACAGAAGACAAGCCACAGAGTAAAACAGCACCTCTTTTTTTTTTAATATGTTTTTTTGTCTTGGCTCTGCTAAGCATAATTCTTCCAAATGCACATGTTGAGTCTTGTTTAATGTACAAGAATGAGTTGGAAACTGGAGTTTGTGAAATCATATGTCACAACAAAGATTCGTAATCTCAAGGACTGAAATATTTTTGTACCGAAGGAAAGCAATCTTTTTTGTATTTTTGAAAGAACAGTTCAACATAGATTAATCAAGACAGCACCTCACTCATAAATAAAATGTTGCATTTACCTGTCTTTAATCTTGGTCAGGCGTCCTTTCCAGTTCCCTCCTGGTATACTAATACGTACAGAGGGAAAGATAATTAAAAACATTAGATTCTGATTTAACAATATCTGAATTACATGTCAGAATAATTTTTTTTGGCCACCATTCAGAAATAAAAAAATAATCATCTAACCTGCAAAGGAATTACACAAAAATAATTTTTAATTTAGTAACACCTGGAAATATTATATAAAGAATGCATATTTAAGAACATGCAAAGAACTAACACCATCAACCTCAGCAGTTTATGTCATCCTCAAATTTTAAGAACCATACAAACAATCAGGGTGCACAACACCTTTTAAGTTACTGCCCTACACATTCATAAACCATTCCAATAATGGTAGTGCGTTCCCACTGCCACTTTTTCCATCCAGGAAGACCAACCTGTAAAATGGCTCTGTAGCTCACGTAAAACAAAGCCAACAGTTAAAAAATCACAGATGGGCTCAGGTAAACCCCATTGTGCATGTGCACTGTAACTAGCTGTAATTTGCAGAGTCTGACAATCACCACTCATGACAACAAATCATGTGATCTGCTAAACACTATTCTAAAATGAAGAGCCTCCTATTAAGATTGTATAGAATACCTGAGATGAACGAAGTCAATACATGTAATCTTCATTTTACCTAGTGAAATTTGCTGCTTCTTTCCTTTAAAGAAAGAAAGAAATCTAACTTTCAACTAGCTTACTGCTTCTACACTTCAATAAATTACAGGAAAAGTCCTCATACACCTGTCAATATTCCTTATGTACCACCCCAGAAAGAGATTAAGTCAGACATTTTGAATTAACATGACCCACCACAATTTCCTAATTGTGGAGTTATATTTAAAAGGTAAAAGAAAAGGTGAAATCAGTAAACATTTTCAACTTCCACAACGATTTGGGAGCAAAGATAAAAGGCATCTTTTCATAACAGCATGTCTCTTGTGGAGAACCAAAAATCAAAATGAGATGTTGAGGGGTCTCAGAGCTGATCTGTGGGTAATCTGAATCTCTCCTCCTCATGAACTGCACCTGCTATTGAATCTTTATTTACCTTTCAAACCAATGCTTTATACTCCGCATAAATGTTTTGTGAGGGTATATTTGGTTCTCTCTCAAATATAAGAGGATACCAAAGAGCTCTTTTTGTAACTCAGCACCTTTCATACCCCTGCTGAAGTCAAAAAACAACTGCAGAACATCCAAGGTTGGGACCACATCTTTAGCCAACATTTCATTGTACAGTTCAAAGGCGAGTTTCATTTCTTGGTGACGGCTGGCTGCTTTGATACAAGATTCATAGCATGTCCGTGAGGGAATCATAATCTTTCTTACTTCTTCCAAAAGAGTCAAGGCCATTCTCCACTGGTCTGAATTGCTCAGCCCCTTGATTAGAAGGTTGTAAGCTCCACTTTCTAAAATCTTAAACCTGACTTTCATTATGTCATACACATCATGGATTTCTGAGACCTGTCTCTGCTGGACACACAGTGTCAGGTATTTGACCAGGAGGTTATAGGCAATGTCACCATTACGCTTTGCCAGGTGGGTCAGCAAGGACTTGGCCACATCAATGGGGCTGTTGCACCTGATCATACTGTTCAGCATCACCTCTTCAAATATTTCAGGTGATTGGAAATCTTCCTTTAGTTTGTTCCATTCTTCAGCCTGCAAAGGTTTTTTTGGAGGTTCTATATTGCTAAATCTATGCCTCAACAGAACAGGACTCATTGACTGTTTCTTTGCAGCTCCAACAGAGGAAGAAAAGTGGAATTTCCCTTCAGGAATTTCTTTAGTCTCCTCATCCCATCCTTTTCCTTCTTCACAATCAATATCGGACGTTTTCTTGGTAGGTGAGACACCAGTTTCTTTGGGGTCCACTGGTAATGCAGTGCTGGATGATGTCATAAAACGGAAATAGTTAATTTTTTCCCTATTGGGGATGCTGAAAGAGGCAGCAAACAGTTGTCGGCATCTCAAAACAGGCCAGAATATGTGACACTTCCATAGCAAAGCCTGAAAACCCTGCTGACTAGTTTGAGAAAGGAGTGCCATCACAAGACAAAATTATCTCACTGCTAGCTCACTGTATCTGATGAAGTTATGAAATGAAAAATACAGTTTGCATGGGGATGTTTATTAATAAAAGCCCAAGCACTGTCAAGCTGTATAAGCTTCTGTTTCCAGATGCTTGTTCTGTGAGTCCTTTAGGTCTCTTACGGACACAAAAAAAAGGTAAAATCTTTTTCACAAAAATCTGTATCTTAGACTGTGAGGACAATCATCCAAAATGAGAGTATCTTCCTTTCTAGAGAAGATGTTTCGCATATTATGATTCCTGTTTGTTGGTTTCAGCAGTGATGAGTACTGTCTATGTTGCAACGCTGACGCAGATACACAAAAAGCACAGGGTTTTTCTTCCTGCCTTTGTCCAAGTTAAGTCAGGAGATTGCCTAAAAATAAAAACAAAACCACGACATCATGACCTGCTCCACGGTTTCCTGTGATATTTACATTTACATGATAGTGAACACGAAACTCAAGGTAGCTCGACGATTTCAGGTGAGAAATCCCAATCCTGATCCTTCAGGCAGTACCAGGACTGGGTTCCTACATTGCTTCCCTCACATTTTTCACCTGGTGACAAACTTCTATTTAACTTGTCTCCCCAATCCCAAATCCTTGGGAACGCCGCTGCCAAAGAGGCAGAGCAACAACGAGGGCGGCAATCACACTGAAATCCCAGGTTAAATAGGTAAATACCGGGCGGTTCGCAGGCGGGTCCGCCTCACGGCAAGACCCCGCAGGGCCGCACGTCCCTCGCTCGGTGC
>JAHLSL010000007.1:22266722-22286152 GCA_025920805.1 Petroica traversi
GACCCAGTGCAAGGATGTGTGTAAGCAGTGCTGAGTAGAGAAGGATTCACCTCCCTCACCTTGCCAGCAAAGTGTTTCCTAAAGCAGCTGAGGGTGCTGTCAGCAGCCTTTGCTGCAAGGGCCTGGTGCAAAGCTGTTTCTGACTAGTCAGCTCCCAAGTCTCCAGGTACATGGGGTTATTCCTCTCCAAGTGCAGGATTTTGCATTCCCTCTCTTGAACTTGATGAGGCTGTCCAGCTCCCTCTGATTGACAGCACAGCTCTCTGGTGTTACAGGTAAACAGGGTTATTATACACACAGGGCTGTAGGATTTCTGTCCTTGTCACAACAGATTCTTGATTGGGGAACCAAGGATCAATACTAATGATAAAGGAAAGTGTGACACTTATTTGTAATGTTAACTAATGGTTCCAGAACATAATTTGCCATATAGTTTACTATTTGGTAACATTAGGCTTACTGCCACTAGACATTGAATTTATGGGAATGAAAATATTTTATATGTTTTTCTTCACTAGTTGATATGTTCAGCAGTTTAAAGATACATTAAACATTGTTTGAAAGCATATATTGGACATGTTTCATTTGGATTTATGCTTGGAATGCTATTTTGCCTCTAAAATGGCAGAATTTCCCATTATCAGCAGTCATTAAAAAGTAACTTTTCTGTGCACATTAGTGGTAGCAGCTATTTTCTATTTCATGTTGTCTTTTTCAGAAAATAAACTGATCCCCTACAATGAAATAGCTGCAAATTATAGAGTTCCTGCTTGCAAAATCAATTTAAAAAGAAGACTATAATAAACATGATTGTATCTACTTCTAGGACTATAAAACCTACCTGGACTTTGTGCTTGCATTAGAAAACAGAAAGGAGCCTGCAGCTCTGCAATATATTTTCAAACTGCTTGATATAGAGAACAAAGGACACCTGAATGTCTTTTCCCTTAATTATTTCTTTAGGGTAAGTCTCTTTATACAAGTAGGCCATTTTCTGTGTTTATAGTGTTACAGCCTATGTGCTTCTGCATGCAGATCTGCAGGAAATCACTTTAAATTACCAATAGCCACAGGCAGCCTAGTAACAACTTCTAAGAAGATTTAAAATATTTTTTTTAAGAAGATGAAAATTGGAGAGATTTCAAAAGGTATTTTCAGTAGTTTATCTGCAGTTAATTTCAACTGTTACGACTTTGGACAGGAGAAATATTTTCTACTGATTCAGGTTTTTTTTCTAATTGAAAATTGTGCTAAAAATTGCGTGATAATTACCTATTAAAATCTTTTATGATGCTTCTAATTGATTATTGTCCATGATTTTCATTTCAACTGTAATCCTAAAATTCAGTAAAAGAAATGAAGATAATAAAATGTACTGATAGGCCTGTACAGCTGTGGGATTTTTCATTCAGTGATTTGCTTGCAAAAAGCTTCTTGCATTTTTCATAGTCTGCATTTTTACCTCTTGCTTCCAAAATAGATTTAAACTAAGCTCATTTTTTTAAAATTGCTGTTAAAATTAACTTAATATTGTAAAATCTTCCTCCAGACTGCATTTTGTGTGGTTTTTGTTGTTCTGGGTTTTTTTCCTACTGACTAATGGTGATTTTGGTTTGGGGAGTGGGCAGGTGTTCTGTTGTTTCATCTTGTTTTTCTTATAGATACCTGAGATATCTTGGGAAGGGAAATGCTGTGCAGTAAAATAGTATTTTTGCTGTGGATGCTTTCAGCTGAGTTATGAGCTTGATGCTTTGTTTGTGTACAGGATCCTCTCAGTAGTATCTATTCAGACACAGGGACAAACACTCCGAATTTCTTTATGTGGTTCTTTATATTGTAACTGTAAAAAATAGACAATGTCATTGTACTTAGCTGTATGCTTAAAGGATGAAGAACAATGTACACACTTCATTGAGTCACTAAAGCATTCAGGCCTGCTCAAGGCATAATGTTAAATCCACCTATTTCTATGTTGTAACAAGGCTCCTTTTGGACATGGAATGTTCAAGTTTTCCTTGAAATCAGAACAGTTTCTATTGACTGAATGATTGTTTTCTGTTAGCATTCAGTGTGAATAGGTCTGCACCTACAGAGGCTGTGCTGAAAGGCTGTACAGCTTGTGCTAGTGAAACAGTTTTGTTCATAGATGTTATTTGCAGATGCAGGTTTGGTGATGCAGGTGTTTAAATAGTACCACATTAAAAGAATTGATTTGTGTTTCTGCTGATTGATCATCTTCCTCTTCTCTTTCCCTAGCCTGTATTTCATACTGTGTCAGAAATGTTACCTTCTGCTTTGAGTGTATTAATAGCTTAAGTTTTGAGTGTTGAGGGATAATATGCAATTGCTCAAACATTGGTTATAATGGAAGAATTCATATCATACTAATTAAGAACTGTGACCTAGAGACGAATATCATTGATAATGCTTTAACTCACCCCTGCCTCACATGTGGAAGAAAAATGATGGCAAGCTGTACCATGAATGCTTTGGTAGAGGGCAATACAGCTTAAGATGCAAAAGTATTAAAAAACTGTCCTACAATTAATGGTGTCAGTAGCCATTCCTAACTTCTCTTTTTTTCTAGGCTATTCAGGAACAAATGAAAATTCATGGACAAGAACCAGTTTCTTTTCAGGATGTCAAGGTTAGTTTTACCAAATGGAGTGCTGCATAAAATCATTGAATAAGCATTTCATAATTTAATTATGTTACGTTATAATTTTTAGGTTGCTGTATATTTACTTGCAGAGTAGTAGAAATGAGCTGAGTTGTCCTACTCATAGGTTTGAAAATGCCTTTCTGGTCAGCAGTTGCTCTGTAAAATAACTGATGTGTTCTGATAGTTTCCTTAGTAATAGACAAATTACCTGTTAAATACATGTTGCTGTTTTCACTTGAAAGTACTTTCTAAGTCCATTTTACAGTTCTTAAGGATCATTCCTTGGGGGACGGGGGGCAGACTGGTGACTTAAAAAACAGCCTATAAAACTGATTACTGCCTACTTTATATTTAGCAGTTTTAGTACTTGAAAAGGACAAGAGCTTCTACAAAACTTAGCTTGTACAAGTGAACTGAGTTTCATTTTGCCAGTTTGAGGCTGAAGCCTCCCCAGAACAGCAAACTCTTACTTGAGATGTGGGAGCTGAGGACACTGCTCCTAACTGTAGCCAATCAGTCAGTGTGCTTTGTATCTTAAATGCTTTGGGGCTTAACAACTGCTTTTTGTAAATCGGTGTGGGTGGCACTAGTTACCCAAAGATCATTCTGTATACAGTATGAAATAGCCATTATTCTGCTCATTAATGTGTGGGGGCTTTTTTCTCAAATTTGACTTGTCTTTCATAGGATGAAATCTTTGATATGGTGAAGCCTAAGGACCCTTACAAAATCTCCCTTCAAGACCTGATCAATAGCAGCCAAGGAGACACTGTTACCAGCATTCTGATTGATCTGAACGGGTTCTGGACGTACGAGAACAGAGAGGTGCTTGTGGCCAGCGACAACGACAGCACTGCTGATGTTGATGATACGTGACTTCAGAGGGCAGCAGACTGTATCACACAGAGATCTCAGGCTGATGGGCCAACCCCTGGAAGCTGGAAACATTCATTATCTGAATCTATTCCTCTTCCATTTTACTCCTCTCCCTTCCTCCTTTGCCCCCACATGTGATATAAAATGTGGTACCTACACAAATCACAGAACTCATTTCTGAAACCAAAAAAGTAAGTGTTGTTTAAGAGGCAAAAATTACCTTTTTTTTTTAATAAATATTTTTGGACTTTTTTCATTTGTACCAAGCCCTATTCTTATTTAAATACCTTATTCTAAGTGAATTTACCCTGAAAGTAAGGATGTGGTTCTTGGTATCTTCAGCACTGGCCTGTATCCACTGAGCCATCCCAAGCCTCCCACTCCATTCGGTATGGCTTCTTCTAATGACAGCACTGTTGAGCATTCTGTTGTGAAGCAGTAAGAAGTAAAGAATTTAGGCCTTTTTTTTCTGTGCATGACCAGCTTGAAGTGTGTAACAAAAAGGATAAGTAAATTATTGAACTAACTGAATAGTTGCCTAATTTTTAAGAGGTTCATTAACAGAAATAAAACTGCACTAGCTTTAAATCTAGTTAAAACTAATCCAAACATCTGTACAAAGGTTTTCACTAAGTTGACCTCCTGTGCAAGTATTTTATGTAATCTATTTTACAGCTGTAAAATAGATTACATAATCTATCTAATCTATATACAACTGAGCTACAGCAGTATTTAGAGCTGTGAAATTCTCTCAGTCCTTAAGAAAGCCATAGAAATGCTTCAGCTTTCAGATAGAATTACAATAGCTCCAAGCTGGAAGTGTTTGCAATCCTGCATTATTTATTAGTTTGAGGTAGTGCTGGACACAGAATCTACACGAGAGACTAAGGAAGGTGTGGGGGTAAAATGGTATTTTGAATTCTGGTGCCTGAATATTCAAGCAGGATGTGTGACTTGGTAAAGATGAAAACAGCAAACGGGCACGTGCACCTGCATACAGGCATGAAGTTTCAAAGACCACACAGTTTTAAAGGAAAACCCACAGCCAACTTGCAGTTCAAAAATTATATTAAATATAAAATAACCAATTAATGCATTTACAGAAAAATTAAACCAATATGAAAGTAACCACTTTCATACAGTTTGCAAAAAAGGAAGGATTAAGTTAAGGCACAGTGAGTAATACAGTATTTTATACAAAGGCGGCAGTGAGAGCATCTGTTATGCAACAAACAGTAGGGAAAGGAGGTAAAAAAAACCAATGACAAGTTACTTGAAGAAAAGCAAAGTATCCTTCAGCTGTCAAGGTATTACTCAAGCTATGTGAGGTTTTCTTTGTCTGATGCTATAAGAACTCCTAACAAGCTGGATTTCTGTGTATTCCCAGGTGTTGAACCAAGCTCTCCCTTGCAGATGTTCTGGGCTCAGGAGTGATTTTACACTGTGGTCAGCACCCTCTGCCTTACTGTTCAGAAAAAGCAAAGAATGGAGTATCAAAACAGATGGACTAGAGCTGATGATTGAATCTTCCTTGGATTTGCTGGAGTGCTGCAGACAGATGAGAGGAAGAGTTTGTGCTGTACAGGACATGAGTTCAGGCAGAGGGTCATCTGAAATTTGTAACCATTCTAGAACCTAAGAGCCAAGGTACCTGGCCTGTGGTGTTAACATCAGGCTCCTTAGCTGGCAGTGGGAGCAAGGCCAGGGACACATCTTGATACCAAATTTCACTGGGCTATTTTTAACTTTATTTTAGAAGTCTCAAGGACAGAAGTAATGTTTTCCATGGTAACTAGTGCAGGTTCTCTGCTCCTTTACCTGCACCAGTTGTCCACAGAGAATGACTGGGGCAATGACATCTGACTGTTGCAAAGTAAACCATTCACCTTTTACAAGCTACAGGTACAACAGTCATTGCAGTAAAACAGCTTTAATTGGTATTTGCTGTGGAGCTACCTGCCCTTCACTTAGACAAAAATTTCTGTTGTTGCAAGTGCAGTATCACAACATGTTATATTTAAGAGAAGGAGTCATCAGATTGGTTTTGTTGTTTCTAGTTATTTATGTATTCTGTGCTAACAGAATGAAAACCATTTGCAGTAGCTTGTTTAGGTTACTCAAGAACACAAGACTTGGGTAACTGATGTCCAAAAAAGCTCATAGTTCTAGACTGGTACTACAGAGAGTGTCCAATGCACTTAATATAATTTAGCAAGACTTCAGTTTCTTTCCCAGGACCATTGAGAGCATGCATTCAAGCACATGGGTCTTTTAATTCTTGGGCTTAGAGTGAGGACATCCTACACAAAGTTAGTTCTGAACTTTGCTACAGCCCTGAATGGAGCACCTAAGGATTATTAGCCTCCGAGAGTGCTGGTTCTTGTTAGTAAGTTCTTAAGGGTGCTTACAGCCTCCTGGAAAGTTGGGGGTTTTTTACTTAAAAAAACCCAAAAATCAGTGGACCCTTAAATCTAATTAACATTAAATCTAACATTTTTCTCTTGTGTTAACAACAGAAAAAAAAATACATGCATACAACAGTGACAATAAATAGGGGAAATAAGACTCTATTATAATTACTTTTGAGTTACAGGATATTAATTCCTATTAATCTATTCATAGAGAGCCGAGTTGCAAACAATGTGCAAATCAGATTTTTAGAAGAAGGAAACAGCACTGCCTCTGCAATTCACAGGTGTTAAGAGACACAGCAATTCAAAGAAAAGACATTTCTACTTGCTTTACACAGAAATTAGCTCGCACATTCAATTTTAGACCAAATGTTTGTAGTGCAATTTTCATTTTAACTGAAGTGCCAATTTGGCAGAATGCCTCAGCCTTTATTAGACAGACAGATGAACAGACATCGCCTAGCTCTCTCCTGATCAATAAGAATGGTAGGAGTTGTATTTCACTGAACAAGTATAATCCTATTTTTCCTGTTTATAGGCGGATTGTGACACCTGACAGTTTTTATTTCCTACATTTATGGAGCTTTACACTTAAGGAGGGACAGGAACTCCATCTTGTTTATTTTCCACAACGGGCAGGCAATCTCCCTCGTTTTCAAAGTTTACATTCACGAATGAAGAGCATGCTGTTGCCCCAGGCTGGTCTGTCTGGACAGGAGCTTCAGCTGCTGGCTTGTTCTGCTGTTCCTGATGCTGTCTTTCTGCTTCTTCTGACATCTTGTTTTCCTGTTCCTCCTCTTCCTCCTAAAAAGAGATAACCAGATTCATATGCTACTATTTACTGTTTTAAATAGGTTACTTAAGATTAACTTGAAGTCTTTCCATAGGAGCATTCCAGCTGCTATTACAAGGCAAGGACATTTGTTCCATTAGAAAACAGTCACTAGTTGATCATAAGATGAGGTACATTCCAGAACTCCAGAAAGAAAAATCACCAGAAGTGAAGGATTAAACCGTTTTAAACAAACAGAAAAAAGACTATCTAGGTAAGCAGTTTTAGTTAAGAGCAATAGTGACTGGTCTACCTCCTCTAAAGTTTTTTCAGCTCTCAATAAAAAACAAAAGTAATAAAGCTTTAAATATATTTTCCATCTCTTCTAAATGAAGACTATTAAGGGTTACGTTTTTTTGCCTACAGCACTGGTCACCTATCAATATTGTCCATTTATGCTTTGGAACAAGTGGTAACCTCATGTTCAATTTTCCCTTGACACTGCATTGAACAAGTTTTAGAGTTGGAAAGTGTATTGGTAGCAGCCACTCTTTACAGTGTTCAGCAGCTGTTCATCCAAATTTGTCACAGTGTTGATTGAAAATGCATTGTACAAGAGAAACAGAGCAGAGTTCAGGACCCACCTGGTTCTAAGACTGATGAGCTGGAGAGAAAAGGCTGATGGATAAGAAAGTGTTAATCATGCCTCAAATGAAAATGGGAGGCAAGCTGAAATGGAGGATCTGAAGCTTCATTTTGATGCTAGATACAAATTTTGTTTTTAGAATACCAGGGAAGACAAGTTGGGAGAAAAGGAGTGCAAGAACCCTAGCTCACATACATACCTCTCTCTTCATTCTGTAATACTCATCAATGGCATATTGATATTTTGGTGTGCTTATCCCCAGAACAGATGCAATCTTTTCCCCCAGGAAATCACACACTAAAAAATAAAAAGAGGTTTACACATGATTAGTATCTAGAAGAAAATTCTTAAACACAGTTTTATTATAAAAATTATCACAGTCTTTCCTGAATGGTTTTCTGTAGTCCTACTTCACTCACAAAATAAAACAAAAATCTGAGGTTAATCTCCTTACAGGTAATATACTGACATGTGAATATACTAACAATTGTTTTTTAGGTTAAAGAATGAACCAAAGGAGAAGAATATGAAATTCAGTGAAAATATATATGGTAGTAGTGTTTGAATTCTGCTAGTTTCAGCTTTGGATCTAAATTTGTTTTGCCAACAATCACTTAAAGGGTAAGCCTTGAGCTGAACTTTAACTGCAAATTAAGGTTAGACAAAAGTACATGGTTACCAACTGTACTGGCAGCTCAGTCTAGTGGTACCAGCAAACTAGACAGTATTTATTGATATAAGCATACTTCAAGTCAGTTTTAACAATGTTCTGTATTGCATACTAATGGATTAATAAAATATTTATGTTTCAGCTGTCTCAATTTTCAAGCTGTAGGCTAAATTCAGTGCTCCTTTGCTAAAACAGATAGGGCACAGTCAAATCTATGAACAGGGGGGAAGCTTGTGTCAGTCAGTTTCTTTACTCTGGTGATGGCTACAGATAACACTGCTTGAGTAAAGGCAAGAAAGAAGTCAAATACTCTGCACTTCAAACTGTAAATCTGCCCCAAGGATGCAAATGAGTTAGCCATCTTCAGGGAAAAGAAGTTAGAAGTTAGTCATTGACTGCTTCAATGAACATTCACAAGAACTAATTTTATAGATATCCTGGCAACCCGAGCATTGTGCAAAAGATCCGTTCAAATTACAAATGTAAGAGGCAAAACTGAAGTGCAAAAAAGAAATGACACATCTTCAAATTCATAAAGGACTTCTGAAAAAAGGAAAGCAATATCTATCCTTGCATATGAAGAACAGATACATCAAGGAATATAATGACACTGTACATCAGAGAAAAAGTATTTCTAAAAATAAGGATAGGTTAACTAATACAGCAGATTGCAAAAAAAATTTTAAATATTCAGAATTATGTGCACAATGACAGAAACTCCATAATATTTGTGGAAAAAAAAAAAACCAATGAAGATACTTTATACCTTGGAAAGAACACAGACTATGACAAGCCTTTTAAAGACTTGGCAGAATTTTAAAAAGTCCACAAGGCAAATAAATTTCTGTGCAGCGAATTTAATAGTCCTGTTTATTTTTGTAACCTCAGAAGTTCATTGTACGGCACACAACTGGATGTGTTCCTGGGATAATTTCTAGTTGTCTTCAGAAAAACTGTCAGTTTAGTTAAACCAGCCAGCATTCTTTTCAGGTAGCATCATACAAAATGGCTCCATACAAAACCTAACAGAAAACTGATATGTTCCCTTGCCAACACCAACCTATCTCCATATGAAGAAAAATGGGAAAAAGTGTTCATCGAAAGGGTACTTAGCTCATTCTTCCATGCAAGAGTTATTTATTGAAAGTAAAAAAAAAATAAATGTAAAAGTGCCTAAGGCAAGAGAGTCCATCTCCACAGACTAAATACAGTTCAATTCATACTTCTGAAAAAACAAGTACAACTCAAAGACAATTTACAGCCTGTCAACATGACTTTGTGATTTTCAATATTCCCTTTCTGATTTACCCAGGAATTAAATAATGCAATACCTGATAAGGTTGATGTGGCCACTCGCAGCATGTGAAACCACAAGTAGGGTCCCCATGTGAGTGTTGTCTGCAGGAACAAGAGTAAAATGAATTCATGCAGCTGTATGGTCATGGCACAAAATAACACATGCAAAACCTCAAACAACTTGAGAAGAAAGACCTGCAATGTTTTCTGTTTTCCAGCTACTACAACATTTTTGCTTTAAAATAAGTGTAGACCAGACAAATGAAGCAAAGTATCACCATAAGATATAACCATGGTTTACCTCTGCGAAAATTTCCTTCACTACTTTTTGCTTCCCTTGTGTGAGTGGACTGAGTGCTGCCTTGGAGGGATACAGACTCTTTAGGAAGGGCTGGTCAGGAAGACAAAGAAGGGGAATTGCTCTTTGCATGACTGTGGTGTATTCACAGCTACTGCAAAAATACTGCAGCCTCCACACAAACTGATATATACACATCATAAATTAAAGATTTAGAATTATATTAATTATAAAATAATGGGCATGCACAGGCTATGCTTTTCATCAAGGGAAGAGGCTTTATCTCTTTAAACAAACAAACAAAACCATGTAATAAAAAGGAAAAGGAGAAAAGCAAATTCCAAGCTAATAGGGAAAAAACTGGAGGCTTTCCTTTTTGTGAAAAGGCATATTCAATTTTCATAGTGAACTAAAACATGTTTATAGTTAACACGTTGTTGTATTCAGGTGAGCTCTTTGTTACACATTTTCCCCCAGAAAAGATCTCTGTAGAAGTACTTTTCTTCTGGAAAGCAGCAATTAAAAATGTCAGCTTTTGTTAAGTAAAACACATTAGCTCTACTCAGCTATGTAAGTATTTATAACTCTCTGCTAAGAACTGTTTTTTAGTAACCTTTTTCTAAGATCTTGTTTAATAGATATCTGTACAGGAACAACCAATATTGTTGTAAATAATACAGCTACAGAAACCAGCTGGAATAGCCTCAGTATGCATATACAGAAGCTACCAGACTTTGGTGCTTTCCAAGCATAGTCTCTACAAATCAGTGCAGCAAGAAATCTTCTGTCAAGCCAGAAACTCAAGTTGGGCAGCTGACAAAAAGCCAGATGCTATATATTTTGGCAGTGGATATGGAAAATGTCCTGCCAAGGTAAAAGTGTAAGCAAAACCAGCTGCTATCCTGCTCACACAAAAGCACCTCCAGCTTATTGATTATGTGCTCAGTTGGCAGACAGGCTAACGAGGAGTTTGTTCAGTTGAAGAAGTCAAAGAAAGTGCTGGAAAAGCTGTTGCCACAGGTGCAAATAATGGCACTAACAGGGCTCTGTACAATCCTTCATGATGAGGTGACAGGGTTAAAAAGCATTCATGCAGGGCACAGGACAAACAAGGGCCTGCTGTGTGCTGTAAGAAAGAAGCTACAAGAGCTCCCCTAACATTTCAGAGTGAAAAGACAAGCTCAACTTCAATGTGACAAAAGTAACTCAGATCCAGAACATTCGAACAAGTTTGTGGTAACACAAGGTTGGATAACAGCTTAGGCAAACTCAGAGGTTCTATTTCTACTCTTCTCTCATCACAGTTAAAAATCAGTTTGGTACACTGGAAGCAAATCTAAGTTGAGCTTCGTGGGACCCTCTGTTCTCACAAAGCCCAACCAGACACTTCCTCATCCCTGACAAGCAAGGCTTTGCCAGACCCCACAATTTAAAAGCAACTTTCTTTCCAGTGTCTCAAAAGGAAATATAAAATCATGAGAGGGGCTACTTCACAGAAATTCAACAGGAGAAAGGAGATGGCGTGGAGAGTAAACCACCAGGAACAACCAGGAACAAGGGAACACAACTAAGGAATCACCTTATTTTTCCACACATTCCCCCTTTCCCTCCTCAAGGTAAATCTGGGGATAGAAGCAGAAATGGCAGATTTGGGGCAAGAACTGGTACTGGGGAAACCAGAACCATTCAGGTGGCATGAACAGGGCTGCTGAGCAATAGCTGAGTACAAATGTATCAAATTAATCCTTGTCTGTGAAGTAGCTTTAATGCCCTGAGCTGGACACTGGAAAACCATACCCAAGTCAGGTCCTACACACCTGCAGAACCACACACCCAGATATTGTATGTCAGCTTCCTTTGGGCATTCAGAGAAGCCTTAATGCTCAGGCTTTAATCAACTCGAGGGCTCAGCAATATTGTATTTCTTTACTGGAAACAAGGGGCAGTACGAAACACAGTACACTGGTTTATTGTGTTTCTCCTGCAATCCATCTCTTTAGTATGCATTTCTACAATGTTTAATTATATTATTCACTTATCCTGAGTTTATTTTGTTGTCAAAATAGAAAACACAATCGTTTTCACAACTGATTTTTAAATTACAAAAAATCTTCATGTATGATTTTAAATTAAACAGAAATGAACATAATGGATTCAATCATTGATAAAACCAAGGTGCCTCTGGCTCAACAACAGAACATGATTTTGTTTCCTAGTATGGGGCTGCTGAAGGGAGCACACATGTTCCCTTGAACTTCTGAGTGCACCATGTTCCCAAACAATCCACATATCTATTTATTTTTGGCAGATTTCAGCCCTAGTAACACTTAAACTTTCCAGGGTATGTAGGGTTTCTTTTTGTCAGAGAAAATGGCAAAATGAGAAAAACAATAACTTACTGATTTAGGAAAAACAAATTCCTGTATTTAATAATTAATACATGCCACCAAATAGATACTTTTTCATTGTTTACTGTGCCAAGATAAACTTTAAATTAGTTTAATCATGGACTGTTCATTGCTATAATAGGTTCTTCAGTGAATGCACCATGTAAAACTGTGACATCTAAGACAAGCCAGTAAAAACAAGATCAGGAACACACATACCATCCTCCATCAAGAGCATCTACCATATTAAGAGTAGTTATTACTTGTCAGTGACTATTTTTCTCCTTCATCCTCAAATTCTTAGAAGAAAATCAGAGTTTGATGGTCCTCAAGACAGGAATTTTTGCTATTTGAAGTTAAGGTCCTTTTAACTACAGGATATCAAGTTGACCTTCCTGCAAGGATGTGTTTCAGTATTTCTGAGCATCGAAGGTTAATAAAATTAAATCTCTCCTGAAGCTTTGTTGCAGATGTCTTCTCAAGATGGATATCACACCAACAGTCATGCTGCTTACAGCTCCTCTGTGAAGACTACACTACACTCTGCCTACTCATGTAATAGGTGAATGCAGCAAAGAGTTTATACCAAGTGCCCCTCCAGGGATAAACAGAAGGACTTTCTTCTTAATTAATACAAAATAAAGTTTTGGTGGACAAATGCAAAAGAAAATTTACATGCACAGTGCAAACATCTAGATTTTAGGACAAACGAATCAAAAATATATTTATGCTATTAAAGCATTTGAATTTCAGTGTGAGAACATTCAAATAATACTGAATGCTATTACCTAAAAATAATACCCTGTGTTCTGGAATAAAAAATACAAACCTTAATAGAATGGACACCCCAGTCCAACGTTAATGCACTGAGTGCTGACCTATAGAAGCATTGAAGTTGTTTCAAAGAAAATTTAAAACCTACTTCTTCTGAGAATTTGTTTTGTTCTGAGCAATAGGAATCCACCACACCAAGTGCTCTGGTTATGGCATTACCAGGATATATACATACTTGGCTTAATAAGAAACACACTGTCATTGCCAGCTTAGCTCTAAAACGCAATTAAACCAAGGTACTTACTGAAGACATTTCTTTACAACACAGCAAAATATTTGTTTCCCTTAAACTCATTCAAAAGCTGCCAGGATGCTAATACCAGCAGAGCTTTGAAATTTCACCATGGAAAGTTTCTATACAAAATATTAAATGTGCTTTTTCTAAAAATAAACTGGTCCAGAAACAGCTATTACTTGCAGGATACTTTTTTGTATCCCAACTGAGATAACAAGTTTTAGACATGCTGGTCTCAGCAAACAGACTATTTAATTGCTTTTACAGAAATCCTACCAAAAAAATAACATTTTAAAAGCAGCTGTTGGCTTAACCATCAAAGCTCAGCTTGGACTAACATTTCTTCAATTGTCTGGCTCAGCTGGGATACACAAAGCATGCAGGAGATAAAGTAAACCTCACTTAATGGTAACCCCTGCTCTAATCAAGTTCAAAGTAAAAAGCAATACATAATAAGGCGTAGTGTGCTCCACAATAAGCTACTCTGGTTTGGGGGGTCCTTTTATTAAAAAGTGAATTCAAAATTAAGGATTTAATAAACTATTAAAGGAGAATAAAGCAATCTTAACCCCACCATACAATATATTTTATGGTATTTAGAAAAGAAATCTGTATTTGGAAAGAAGGGGAACAATCATGCAGCATTCCTGGCTGTTGTGCACACCTGAGGGCTCTTTAGTTAAGAGTCCATTTGCACAGCAGCAGGCATGTCTCTGTCCTTACAACACCTACACCAAGGCTCCTGAGCCTTCCATCACTGCACCACCATGGAACTCTTCTACTGTCAGAGAATGACACAAAAAATTATACACATCTTGTTCCCTGATCATTATAATTGGGAACAAAAAATCTCTCAGACATCAATAGATATCTGACATGACTGCCTAGTGGGGAACAGATCTCACTCTGAAGATACCTGAACATTACCATAATAGCCAGCAAATTTCACAGTTCCTGCATTTATCTGAGAAGATCCTCAAAGATGAAAAAAACATCCTAGTACCAAGCAAGGCAGCTTAACATCTTATTCGTTGTTTGTGACTACAATTCAGGTCTTTTCCAAGTATATACTTTGTGGGTATTTTATACTGATAATATCCTACCTGCTATCAGGTTAATGCTATTTTTTGTTGTGAACAAGAACTGCCTATAAAGAAAAAGAGCACTGGCATCAACCCAAAACACAATGCCACAGCTTCAGCCGTGGAACCCCCCAGACCCACCTCAATTCCCATAGT
Organism: Petroica traversi; assembly: GCA_025920805.1. Lineage (NCBI taxonomy): Eukaryota > Metazoa > Chordata > Aves > Passeriformes > Petroicidae > Petroica > Petroica traversi. The sequence goes on from JAHLSL010000007.1 coordinate 22,281,048, forward strand.
CCTCAACCCACCTTTTTCTTCAAGATAAATTCATTTTACTGAGGGGAAGAGAGGTATTGCTTGACAGTCAAAATAAAACTCTTATGGTCCACCACTTCTTCAGAAGAGCATAAGCAGAAAGACAAACTGTTCAGCCCCTTCAAGAAAGCCAAGCTCTCTCAGGATGGATACCCATATTAATAAATACAGGGCCTACTATTGTAGATTAAACAGAAAGGTTCAACCACAACATTTCTCTATTATGGATTCCCAAGCAATGGTGCAGGAGTCATTTCAACAGCAATGTCAAGTAGAAAGCAGGGCACTGTTTTCCGTGCATGCAAGGTCTCTTCTCTGAAGTGCTGGAACAAGCAGCTCTACACCAGTGTCTGCCTCCCTGGTGCCACCAAGCAGGACAAGCTGCTGCACAGAGCCAAAGCTCCTGGCTGCCTGACCACACTCCAGCACAGCAGGGAGGACCCTGCCAGTCCGGGAGTCCCCACCTCAGGACAGGCACCCAAATGCAGAGAGGGCAAAGAGAGCTCTGCCAGCAGGCAGGGAACAGCACTGCAGAGCCCATTCACTGGGGCAAGGATTGTGGCAGAAGGACAGAGGTGGTTGGGACACCAGTTTCTGGGGTTGTCATAAAAAAACCATGAGACTGGGCATGGGGAGAGATGAAGAGCAGGATGTGGATCTTCTCTGGTCTGATTGCCAGAGGGTGGGGAGCTGCTGCTGGTGCTGGCACATGCAGCTGTAAGCTTTGCAATCACACTGTCACTACAAAACAATTTATCAGACACACCAACAGAAGAAAACAGGTATTTCATTTCACCTCTAAGTATAGATCCAGAATCCTTGACAAAAAGGAAAATGCATTTTAGCAGCTCCAATGCACACTACTGGCTTGAATTGTTGAGACTTCACTATCTGAACCAATAAAAGGAAACTCCATTCAAAGGCAAATCAACATCTCAACAGCTTACAAGACAGATGAACATTATCTATGTGGACTAGGCAGGTCTTTTAATATTTGGTATCATGAATTACACCAGTCTTCCTTTATTTCTGCAAGTCATCTGTTTCTTTCCCTCTTATACTCTTTTAATTATATAAAATTGTTGGTATGGTAACCCTCAATTACAGGTTTAACTCCCTGCTGTCAACAAATATAAGGAAAAAAATGTCTCCCTTGCAATTTTTTTTAAACAACACTAAAAATTAAGGACATACAAGGCAAATATTATTTGAAAGAGAAAAGCTGGAGAGGACAGACTAGAACTGTGAAGAAATTAAAACCATTTCTAATTAATAAGGCTACTTGAGTGGAGGAGAACTCCAGGACAAAATTTCCCAATACTACTTTTCACAGATTTCTGAGTCCATTAAGTCAATCAAATTATTAGAATTTATAATATTAAAGTCTGTATCAGATTTGTGACACAAAAAATTAAGTATAAAATGTTGATAGCTACCCGGTAAACCAGAAGTAGCAATTTATCAAGTAAAATACCTACCGGATCTACAGGTGGCAACAGATCTTTCTTCTCTTGTTCATCTTCCTCTTCATCTGTGCTATATTCTTCCATTGTTTCTCCACTTGCAAAATGAATAACCCTCCTTGGAATTTTCTTTTTCTTTCCCATGACACCCAGCTCCACATTCTCAAAGCCGCTATCTCCCTTTGAAAGCTGATATAAAGGGAAAACAAATCATTATCTCAAGTATATGCTTCTGGAACTGCAAAGCTTGATGAGATATTTAAAATATTTTAGATGGATTAGCATACACAGTGGACAATTAAAAGAGCTTGCCTGTAGGTAAAAGACGGCAACATTCTTGCCTAAAAACTGATCCCTTCTCTAAAAGTAACAAAGAGGTTTCTTGTGGGGCCATGTTTCATTAAATAACTTGATAAGCACATCAATTTTAATATTTAAAATCATTGTTGGGTTTGGAATGAACATCTAATGAAATGAATCAAGTAGTTCATAGGCTGTAGCCAGCTCTTTGCAAGCTCACACAGACACCTCTAGCACAAAAGAGAACTGTATAACTTAGCAGCCAGGCTCAAGCTTTAAAAAGGTGCACCAAGGAATCTGCCCCTGTGGGCTTTCATCAGCCACCACGGTAAGTACAAGGGACCAGGGTAGAAGGACAACACTTAGTTTTGTGGCTAGGAACATACAAAGTGAGAAGTACAATGTCTGGCTGTGTTCTCCAGCTGCTGAATGCTACAATGCAGCCTTTGGGTCACAAGCATTAAGAATATATACTTCTAGTTCAAAGGCCAGTCAATAAATCTTTAGGCTAGTCACTCCTGCAGGCAGAGAATTTTAGTAAGGTTTTGTATTGCAGCTATTAAAACAGAGCCTTCATCCTGGTAGTGCTTTTAGATGCTACTGAATCAAATGTACAAAACTGTGCTGAAAACATTTCTGTCATGCAGAGAGGACCACAGAGGTTAGGAAATGTCAACCACATGTTTTTAATGCACCATGAAGGTTTTTAAAAATGCATGAGCTCATGTAATTTGAAACTGTATCACAAGGAATGAGATGCGTAGTGTGTGCAGAATCCAGGTTGCATAAAATGGGCACATTCCAGTTTCCTACTTCTTCCCTATACAAACCTAATGATCTCCACAGAGCACAATTCAAAATAAAAATACCTGTTTTATCACACAGTGATAAAACATCCCTTAACTGCTGCAAGTGCAGCATCACCATCCTCATCTCTCATGCAAGATTACACAGCACAGCCTTGCAAGGGAAGCAGGCTTGGTGAGCTGGGAAAGACAGTGGGCATGGCACAGAGAGGCAGCTGAGGGTGGTGGGGAGCAGAGCGGCTCCATTCTGGCCACAGATTCCTCTCATGGCCACAGAGAAGAGGGAGGGAAGGTAGAGATCACATGCTGAGCTCTCCAGCGTGGAGAGGGAGTGCACCCATTCATCATCTCTCCGAGCCCTGTGCCACTGCTTCTCAAAACTGCAAGTCATCTCAGCTTCCCCAGCGCTTCTGCAGCGACCGGGGCACACTGCAGGCATTTTCCTGCAGGAGCAGCAACTTTTCAATGGGGTAATTCAGCTGAAACAGGATTGTATTTTCAGGCAGAAGCACAATTTCATGTAATAAGACAAAACTGACTGCCTGGGGCCCAGAGCAATCTCTCTGCTGTCTATCAGTTTGGGAACAGAGCAAAGCCACAAAACACAAATGCTGAAAACACTGAAGCAACCTGAGCACAGGGAGTGCTCCTTGCTGCCATTATAAAAGCAGGTGCCACTTCCTGTGACTCGATTCTGTATCTTTTTGTGCAAAGAGCACCACAGAATCAGCTTTTCATAAACATTCCACACTCCTTTATTAGCACTGTACAATGACACTGTTTTTATATTTAATCACAGTACTGAAGAGCACTGTCTTGCAAACACAATATCATAAATATCACTGTGATTAACAGCAACCAATGTGAACCCCTCCCCAGACTTCTTCTAAAAGCACTCTCTTCATCTGATTATGATTCATTTAGTTAAAATGCTTCAAGTATTTTAACTTTAAAAAACATGTTACTTAATATTTCAAGTTTAAAAAGCAAGCTTTAGTTCCCTGTATACCCATCCCACACTCATACTACCTACAGTAAGCAGCTCCACTGGTACAGCATTTCAGACAAATGCAAAGACAGTAAGGATTCACCAAGGAACGGTGAATCTGGTTCCCTTAGTAATCTGGCTCAATTCTTAAACAAAATAATGTATGCTACCTCTTGTTTTGGTTATTACCTAGTCAACACACCTGAGTGTGGGTTTTAGTCATCCCTGGCCTTTTAAGTTTTACCTGCATAGCACCAATAAAAGCCAACTCTTCCAGAAAGTTCAGCAGAATAGTAGTACAAGCAGAAAGTTCAGCACCAATAAACTTTATCTTTCCAAAACTGTAATGCAGACCTGTTCTAGAGTTATCAGCTAGACTCACTTTATAGTGCAAATGTTACAGCATTTCTCGTTTGAGAATTTACCCTTTTTATCTTCCTTTACAAATTGGATGTTCTTTTCCAATTTAGGAAGCTTTTACAACAATCTTTCTTCTAGTGCCTGTCTTTAGCCAGGTTTCTGACCTCATTTTTTTTTCACAGGCTCCTCCTTCTCTAATACATTTATTTAAAGACTGAGCGTTTGTCCCCACGTCACAGAAGTATTTACTTTAGCTTCTACTCTGGCAACCATGAGAGAGCAAGGCTGGTCACTCCTGTACTTTTGCCACACTAGGTAACACTCTTAAGGTACTTGGTAAACACTGTAAAGCGACTTCCCCTTCCTTTTAAATGTCCTCTTGAAATTTTCCTTAGCTTTATGGCTCACATACAAACCTTGCCTGCCAGGCAGTCAGGATCTGAAACTCATGTTCCTTATTTACCCTCTTTACAGCCACTCTATCTCACCCTATGTCCAGAAACAGAGAGAGAGAAGGGCATCTTTTGACAGTGTTGATACCATACTCAGCACAATAGGATTATAGTCCACATATAAAATACCAAAATAAATAAACTACAATTAAGGATAAGGTGTGCCTGGACACTTGCAGGCAAGCTGGGAGAGCTGACACAAGTAATATTAGGTGATGCAATAACATAAAGTTTCATGAAGGAGACGAAGAAGAAAAGTAAGAAGAAATAGGGAGATCAGGCTATTCACTTTGTCATCTTTTATCCTGTCGAATGCAGGAATCCTTGTGAGAGCTTATGACCCAAAGTGCCGAAGTGTGTGATGTCCACTCTGTGAGAAAGATGAGTAATTCAATTCACACAGATCTGCTGGCCTGATACTGCTAGTCACTGGAAGTCGGTAAGAGCTAATGAAAAATACTTCTACCATGCTGTCTTGGCTGTCTTATTAATCTTTTTGATAATATTTTTGGCTAGGGTTGGAGGGGGGCTTAGGCTTGGAGGGTTTGGGTTTTTTTCATATTGCATGTTTGACTTTCCACCCTTGTGTTTCAAGTGAAATTAAAGAGCGTGAGTCTTTCTGAAACAAAACACAACAAGATGACAGAGCCGGAGGATGACTATTAAGAAGGACACCCTCCCAAAAAGCCTTGAAAGGCACCGTTCCCGGTGAAGGGGC
>JAHLSL010000007.1:22286552-22304948 GCA_025920805.1 Petroica traversi
CGGGACCCACCCGCCGGAGCCTGGCTCACCAGTGGCGCCCGGCTCAAACATTGCGCTGCTCTCCGCAGCGCCGCACGGAGCGGAGCCGGGAGGGAGGCCAGGGACGGCACGGCTGCCAGACACGGCCATGCCGCCTCAGAGGCGGAAACAGAAACAGAGCCCGCTGCACTGAGGGAAAAGCACGCGTTCGGGGGAACACGCACATCACCTTCCCAAACAGCGTGAAATTATGCAACATAATAGAATAATAGTTTAAGAAGCAGATGGAGTTCCTTGACAGTAGTTAGGAGTCTGCTAGCCCAGGGCCACCCGTGCTCAGCCTTGCAGGACTGGGTGTTGGGCCAGGCAAGTCAGCCCTTGAACAAAAAAGAAATACACACCAAGGGTGCCCTGGGCCCTCGGCTGCGGCTGCGTGAGAAAACAGCATGCATGGCAGGAGGGTGGGACAAGTGTTGGCCAGGTAAGAGATTCGCTCAACTGCTCCTGGGGAGAGCTGGGAGCCCTTCTGCCTCCAGAGTGTGCTTGGGCCTCCTGAACAGAGGAGGGCTGACCCCGGCAAAGGGTGCATTGGTAAATGCCCACTATCAGTAAAAACAGCTGGAGGTGGAAGCATTTCAAACATTCTTTTCACAGGATTGAGAAGGGAGTAGTTTTAATTTGGGGGGGATGTAACAAATGGCTGTGACATGCACTTACATGACAGCAAGAGCCATCTTTCAATCCTGCATCATTAAGAATTTCCAAAAAATTATCCTCTATAGCACATAGGGGCTCTTAAGACACTTTCTTACCCATATTATCAAAGCATTATCCAGAGCCCATGACAAAGACCCAGGTAAACTACAGATGCATCAGACTTACAATTATACTGGCATAGGGCAGAAAATGTTACCTTGTGAAAAGGGTTGACCATACAATGTATGGTCACAGAAACATGTGAATGAAAGGTTGGAGTATTATTTCAGACAGTACTGGGCTGAATATCTGCTTAAGGGATTACAACAAACATCCATCATTTAAAGCTGCAAAGAAACAAGCTCTTGTTAGGATACACAAATATTTCTTATCCCCAATAGAGTATACATTCTATTTAGTAAAGGACTGGTTGGAATAGAGTAACAGTTCCTCAACGGCAGCATTAAATCCTCAACCAACCAACTTACTTTGCCTCTACTGTGATTGTAGCAGCTGTACAGTCATATTGAACTTAATCTTTCACCTCCCAGAACAACTGGAATTCACAGCTTAGACAAGTTTAATAAATTTAGCACATCAGTATTGAAAGTCCTGTGGTAAGGTAAAGAGAATCAACAAAGCCATAGCTATTTGTGTGTGCCAATAGTACATTGTCCAGCTTCTATCACACAGCTATCTATCTATTGACCATCATAACCATTTCCTCTTCGCAGGCTGCTCAGCAGGACCCTGAGCTGAAATAGCTTAGACAAAAGCTTGTCTGACAGCAGCAACAGCTTTCAGCAAGATATACACAGAAAGACAGACCTCAGTCTTCCCAGCATTTCCAGCGAATTTTGCTTGACTCTAGCCCTTCAAGGTTCTTGTATGCTGAAGAAGATTTTTGTGCAGACTTTTCTGAGAACCTGTAGAGGATGAGTACAAAACCTCTAATGCAAGAGAAAATGGTGCTGGGAATATTTCACACTTGCCAGGAGTTTTATTTGCATCAAGCTATGAGGCCATGTAAGTCACCCATCCATTTAGATGTACTCCCACACAGTTGAACTCTTGTTCTTAGTGCCTCCATCATGGATATAATTTTTTTCCAGACTTGAGATCCTCAGGCAATTTTTCTAAGCAGACGCCAAAGTATTTTCTACCTGGCTCGCCAAGGTAAGAGCAGCATACACTCTGTTCATTCCAGAATAGATCTTAGAAATCAATTGACACATCCTTTAAAGGAAATGCATTCTCAACCTGCCCTTGTCTCTGCCAACACTCAGCTCGTGAGTGCTCTCCTTCTATCTGATTGCAGTTTTAGTACTTTGGAAATGGTGAACTAAAAGTTAAAACTAAATGTAGGCCACAAGCTGAAAATAGAGTTAATTGTTGGTAACTTGACAGTCTGACTGAGCCTGTCCTGCAGCACAGTGCTTCACTGTTCATCCTCAATATCCCTATTCATGTTTGATTTCCATCAAAAGCATTAACCATCCACTCTCCCCTACAGACTGCATTTCAAACCAAGATTTCATACTCTTTTCTGCATGGTTTAGCATATTGCATTGTTTTATACTGCTCAAGAACTTAAACTACTGTAATAAAGAAAAACCAGGTTTTAGTAAGCACACCACTTCAGTTGCTGAGGACAGCTTCCCTACAAGCTAGTGATATGCAAGGACTCATTTTTTGTTATATTTAAAATACAGAGGTTCAACTTAAGCAGTCCTTTTACAGATTAATGCTATGCATAAAATGAGGTGCATTTAGGTAGATGGCATACTTGAAGATTTTTCAGCACCCTCCATATATTGAACACATTAATCAAGCAGGAGATAGTTTCACATTATAAACTACATTACAGCATAGCTAACATTTTATTAGTGCAGGAGTATGATTTCCTATATAAGACATTCCCTGTTAGCTGCCACTGCCTCAGAGAACTGGCTGACAGAGGGACCCACTTGCTTTAATTACTGCATATAACTTACCTAGACAGCAGCAGTAGATGTTCATTTACAAACCAAACACTGCAGTATATTACAATTTATAATACACCCTCTTACCCTATTTGCCAAGATCCATGTTGGATTTCAAGGTTCATCTTGGTCAATCTAGTTTCTGAAGTGTGCCTGTGGATTCAACTCTTTTGAGACTGACACAGTAAAGTGAAATACTAAAATGCTATAGGAAATGAAGATCAGACTGTAGCTGAGTTGGGGCAGTATGCTGTGTTAGATACAGCTATCTCTGTTTTAAAGTTCAGAATCAGCACAGAATTCCATCTAATATGCTTTAAAAGTTATCTCCAGAAAAAAAGAACTGCTTAATTGGCAGCCTAGTATGAAGATTATCTGCAGCATATGAGACAGCTTAGTACCTGCATACCTGTGTTTTTTTCAGTCCCTTGATTCTTTGTGTATAGGGGAAGAATGATAAAATTTATAGAAAAAAAAGTCTCTTACAAACCTGAGCACAGCACATCCACATTCTAAAAATTCTACACAGCTGAGCACCAGAAGCACATTTTCAGGTACTGAACTATTCTTATAGTGGCTTACAACAGTCTTTAGAAAAAAAAAAACCAACTAAGAAAATAATTTCATTACATACTGATAAAGGACAGTTAAAAGGAACTAAAGAAACCGGTCATTTCCTTGTTTATAACCACTTAAATTTTATTTTACAGTATATTTGTGACATTTTATGTTACTATAACCAAAGATCAGGGTTGTTTACAAATATAATGGCTGCCATTTGATGTAAACGATTAAAAAGTGTCTCTAAATATTAAAATTTTACATCATGATTTTGTTTTATTAAATTGAATTACTCTTTGTGCCATCAGTTATTAGTGGAGAGGATCTAATTTAAGCAAAAATAGTTTTCAGAAATTAGATGTAGAAACTGAGAAGCCTGGATAAGATTTCAAAAGACCACTCTCTCATCACTGTAAAAAGGAAGAAAGCAAATTCTTTCACTGAAGTTGCAATGAGTCAACCAAGTCCATTTGTATTAAGGCTTCTTTACATATTATTGAATCCCATCATGCCTTTCATATTCCCAGCAGCACCTTGTTGAAATTGTCTCATCATTGACTGCAAACCAGCCATGCCACCTGCAGAAAGTGAGAACATGGATGTGTTAATTAACTCTGAAGCACAGCTCTCTTGCTTGAAGCATCATTACTGTACACACACTGTTCCAGTAATATACAAAGGCAGAAGCCTGAGACTGAGGTTTAAACAGCTTTTGAAAATAATGAACTGAGAAATTACAGAAAAGTAGGCAAAACACCAGGCTTAAAGTAGCTTTTAAGAGTAGTTGTGCATTAGAACTAGACGAAAGAAAAGACCTTGATGTAATGGCTATTATCGATTAGTAAGGTTCAGGTATGGAAGTCCTTATTTAAAGCTGCTCTTGTAAAAATTAATTATTTGAGGCAAATCTTAGAGAAGTCTAGGAAAATTTGTTTTACCACAGACATCCTTCAAGTCATCACTACTCCCAGATACTATTCCAATTGCTCATTTTGAGAGCTGAATCCAAATGAAAAGACTAAGCACCGTTAAGTGCAAAGCATTTTGACTAAAATTTCTGATTCTTCTTAGAAACCCCTAGAAATAATTAATACTGATATATAATGCAGATAGTCTCCTATCCCCTTCCTCACTTCTGTTTCAAATGCTCCACTGTAATTGGCATCCCTCTCTTGAAGCTGTAAAAAGTCGGTACATACCCATATGATGAAGAACTCTTGGATCCATCATCTTTGCCATCTGCTGGTTCAGTTTGGCCAGCTGAGATGGGTTTACGTTCTTGGACATATCACCACCTGAATAAAAAGAGCAAGCATAAGAAAGTGAATTAACATATGGGGCTAGAAATAAAATAAATCCAAATGTTACCTCCTAATGCTACATCCAAATCCATGAGTCCATTATTAGAAGTTACTATACCAGCCACTTAAAAGTCCATTTAGGATCAATAGCCCCTGCATTCCACACAACAGACTGAAGTGTTAGTACTGTAGTAGGAATCAAGTCTGCATTGACAGAAAGAACAGTACCTTTCCTTGCTAAATTACACATTGGTGTCATTAAGAACAGTGCAGCTCTTACCAGTCACATAAAAGAACTTTCAAACATCATGAAAATGAGCGAGCTACAACTCTCACTTTCTCCTCTCCCTCATCAGTATTTTCTCATTTCCTCTATGTTCATACATCAAGTGACCTCCCCTCTTAGTTAATAAATTTTAGGGTGGGGTTTTTTGTGTTGCTTTGGGGGTTTTTGTTTGTTTGGGGTATTTTTTACCTTTGAAAAGACCTTTGATGCCTCCCATCTTTTTCACCATCTGTGCAAACTTAGTGTATTGGGTCAAAAGCTCCTGAACATCTCTGGTAGAAACACCTGAGCCTCTTGCTACTCTTTGGATTCTTCCTGGCTGCTTACTGAAAACTTTGGCACCATCTGTACTGTCAAGTTCTGCAATTACAGTGTGGGAAAAAAAAATCCATTGAGTTACTGACATTAGAAACTGTTACAATTGGTAGCAAATCTGTTCTCATTGTTGAGACTTTAATTTTAAGCCAGAGAATAAAAACTTAGTTTTAGAAGTGGTAATGCAAAATTTTACATGAATCATTGAGACATAATATTCTAGGAAGTAATACTAAAAAGCTCTTCATATGTTAATCATCATGATAGAAAAAAAGCTGTGTGAATAAATTATGCTCTCAAGATACTTGGTCTTAAACCAGATGAACAGGTTTAGCACAAGTGTAGGAGCGTGCTGCTGCAGGAGTTATGGGTGGATTAGAAACAACACTTCGAATTCCAGAGACCAGGCTATGTCACCAAGTAAATTTGAGGGTGGGTAGGAAAGACAGCAATGCCAAATTAAAGATTACCATAGGTTTTTAATTTGCAAGTATAGCATTAATAACTTATGAACAGTTAATATATATAAAATATATTATATAATATAAATATATAAAATATATAAATATATAAAATATATAAAATAATATAAAAATGTATTCATTTCCAACAGAATGGAAATTATTCAAAATCCCACCTATTCTACACACGACAGAGCAGCAACAGGCAAAGCATCTCTAAATATTTAGATTTATTAAGAGATTTGGAGACACATGTACTCCTTGCTATTTCCAAGAATGTTAAGTATTTCTTGTCATTTTCTGTCATTGTACATGCCACAATATGTCAGAAAGGTCTCTCTAAATAAGCTTGTTCAAGAATCGAGAAAAAAATAGCGGGTGAAAAGTGTTTTACCTTGATCATTCATACTGTCCATTATAGTCATGAGTTTCTTTAGCCTTGCCATTGATTCCTGTTCATTGCCTTTACTCATGAAGTCAGTTCCAAAACCAGGGATCATGCCCTTGTTTTAAGAATGGAAAACAAAAGCTGTGTCAGAACAGGCAAAGCTAACTTTAATTAAGAGAAGGAAATATAGACAGCAACTGTTAGTTCAGTAGTAACGTATCGCAGTAAGAAAATCATTCCACCTTTTTGAAAAACAGAGAGCACAGATTATAACATAAATTTCAATGAAGAGTTTTAAGTTTACAGAAATTTGTTAAATATCAATGAAAATCTGATAAAATAAAATTATTTTGGGGATAACTAACCAAGATCTGACTGAATGGTCCCATTTTCATGATGTTTTGGAATTGTTCATACATATCTCTTAATGTAAATTGACCTGAAGCACAACAACAAAAGAAAAGTTAGCAGAAGTCACACTAGCATTTTGGTCTTACTCTCCTTTTTCAATTATTCTTCATATTTATAAGGTAAATACTATACTACATAGGTAAGTAGATAAATAAACCCCTTCACTACTAATATGGCTGAACACTTTCATGCTGAATCATTAAACTAGTTATTCTGCAGTTACAGTCTGACAGACTTATCCTTTGAAAAACACAAATCAATTTACTTGGCTGCTACATATACCAGAGAAAGAATAACCATTCTTTGCACATGACAGCACACACAACACAAATTAACTCAGGGTCTCCATTGCAGAGAACCTGCCACAGTCAGGTCACTGTAATGCATCTGCTATTCAGGCCTTGGGAACAACCTACCATGTTTTAGCTTTTCTATGAGTGCTTCGTTATCATCCAGCTTTAACTCATTTACTTTATCTATCAATCCTTCAATATCACCCATACCTGGAAAAAGAAAGCAGGTCTGAAATCAGCATTTAAAAGATTACACTTTGACACATTATACAATTCAAAGTGTCTTTAAGTACAGTTGTACATAGGACATACCAAGCAGCTTGCTGATGAAAGGCTGTGTTTTAAAGGGTTCAAAGTCATCTATGTGCTCGCCAGTTCCAATAAAAATAATAGGACTCTTTGTGGCAGCAACTCTGCAATAAAATATATTTTATGAAATGACCTCTCAAACACCATCCATCTTTTGTACTATAATCAGCTAGGCATCATCAACACTATGCATTCTGTCTGAAGTATCTGCCTTACTCCTCAAACTATTAATGAAATCACAGTCAGCACTCAGATGTTTAGCTCAGAGTAGTTAAAAAAGATCTCTCTCTAATTAGTAATTTATAAAATACAAACACTGTTTTGAAAAAATCATCAACACAAATAGAAGCTGCTTATTTTCACTGCTGAGTTTAAGAAACTTGAGAGGAAAGAAAGAAAAATAAATCATCTCCAGTTTATCCTAATACTGGGATATTACTGATACTAATGATACTGTCAGATGACAGGCATTGATTACAATTTCTTCAAGGTACCTCATACAAAAGACAATCTCATTTTCAACATAGGAAAAAGCTCAGGCAAACTCAGAACCTTCCCACCACATTGGCACTAGCTTTTATCTAAAACTCAGCTTCCAGTCCACAGACAGTACAGAGCAAACACAGAAGACTTAAGGCACACGAGCACATGACAACTAGAAAAAGAACAAAACATTATGCTACAAATAAAGCAGAGTACATACGGCAATTTAGGAACTCAAACACCTCAGATCAAAGACAGGCAATGATTCAGTCAGTCAGTATCAATTTTCACTGTTTTGACAAATCATCTCAGCTTCATACAAGCTATGTCATTGAAAGGCAGCTAGAACAATCATACAAGGCTGAATATAAAACATAACATTTTCTAGTCCATACTCTGCCAAGGTACAGCACATGGGAAGTCCAACAAGAATGGAATTTGAATAAATATGACCACAGACAACTTTTCCCCAAGTTTCCAGACACTGTCAATCCAGAAGTTTGATTTGCATTGCAGTTTTAATGTCACTAGATATAATGAGGTACAGTTTTTCCCCTTTTGGAAAAAAGCTCTTGAGATGGAAAACTCTTCATGTAAATTGTATCTATTGAGCCCAAACAAATGCCTGATACACAACATGCAATGAATATTGCTTGAGGCTGATTTCAGAAGACAAAAGTCTTACCTGTGACAATACAAACTACTGCACTGAAAATACATCATACCATCTGATTCTGATATCAACAGGTGATCCTACCCACCAGAAGGAGGATAAGAATCTAAGTGTGACTGTGCAGTGTGACAGTGACACTTCCACAGGACAGGTTCCTGCAAGACACTGCACACATTTCATGGCTGTGCATGGCCAGATGTTGGACACTGTTCCACCACAGTACTTACGCACTAAGAGCTCCACCTCCTTTGGCATGTCCATCAAGCTTAGTAACAATAACAGAAGCTACATCTACTTTGTCTTTGAAAGCTTTAGCTTGAGCTTCACAAGCTTGGCCAATGGAAGCATCCATCACATAAACAATGTTATCTGGTTGCTAGGAGAAAGGAGATACACAAAATAATTATTTCCTGCTTTATTAAACAATGTTCATGCATTATTATTATGTATGTTCAGTAGCAGAACTTACTGCAGTAACAGTATATAAGAGTTGTATGCTAGAGTTTAAAACACAACCTCTATTTTATGAACAACAGTATCTAAGGGCCATTTTAAAAATTCTGATGCTGTATCTCAACATTATTTATCTGCAACACAAAACATTACGATTTAATAGGTTTGTGCTTATTAGTTATGTTTCATGTTATTTTAGCCAGCATCTTGGGCCAATAAGCTAATTAGTATCTACAAGCAATTAATAGCTAACATCTTCCATTTGGTTTTACATTCAAATATTTAAGACAACCATTCCTCTAAAAATAAGTTAGCCATTAGCAGGAATTGTGTGAGAAGTATCATATTGTCATGCAAGACCACAGAATCAAGCAAATAGCCAGACTTTTAAAACCCATAGAAACACCAGCTTCATTTACATATCAAAACTGTTGAAAGTCATCCAATCATCATCTCTGTTTCAGTGCAATTATTTGTGACAATCACAGAAAGTTTAGTATTCACAGTGACAGGAAACCAGATCAAACTGGTTCTTTTATCTAGTTTTTCAATTCAAAGATCCTGAAAAGGAAAAGTTAAAGCAGGAATGGCAGTCTGGTTATATGCAAGCATCCTTAAACAGAATAATAGAAGAATTAAAACTGACACCAAACTAACAAGCACTGGTGATTCAGCCATTTCTTATTCATGTATGTTTGTAATTTCTAATATTACCTAGGCATTAAAGCAAAATGCACACAGAACATTAGGATAAAAATGAATCAACTGTCATCAAATGTCTATGCCAAGTTACTGTATTTCTCAAAACTACTCACTATGGCATTAGCAACTTGTAACATCTCTTCAAACAAAGAGTCTTCTTGTTTGTGACGTCCACTTGTATCAACAATGATTATTTCAAAGTTTTCGTTCTTAAATTTCTCAACACCTTCTGAGGCAATAATTACAGGATCCATTTCTGTATAACTGATCAAAAAGAGAAACATACTCAAAATTGTCACTTTTCAGTAAACTTGTTCGTTATAAATCTATCTGGATTTCAAGAGGGAATTCCTCTTACGTCAAGCAAGAATTGGTTGAAAATATGCCTTCCTAAGCCTTACAGCTCCATGAACTGAAGTATAAAGACCAAAGTCTTTCTCAACTGCTGAAAGTGGCAATAAATTCTGCTAAACCTTCCCTCAAATAAGATTTAGCTGAGCATCTAGACAGTTCACCTCCCTTGGAGCTTAGGGGAAAGCTACTTACTGCTTTATAAAAGCCATTTTAGTCCACCTCTGCCTCTATTTGATAATAAAAATTAAGCATCCAATTAAGCATCCTTTGATCTGAGATACACTTCTGAAAATCTGGCCATGTCTGGTTAAAGTCTGTGAACTACTATCCATTGAGTAAGCACTCTAGGGGATTATTGCTGGACACCTTAACTCTTCATACACCACCCTACCTGCTACCCCTGACAGAACACTGAACTGGGCAGAAATTTCATCTGATCAGAGCAAGTATTACTCAGAACACGTTACTAAAATGAAAGCAATTAGGCAATTAGATGGGGTTTCGTGCAAAATGTTCATTAGGGAACAATACATAATTGGAATTGAATTGTTCTCCAAAGTGATTCTGAAAGATGCTTACCTCCCATAAAAGGGAATTCTTGCTTTTGTGGCATTCTGCTTTAACTGGTCAAAAGCACCTATAAGACAAGTATAGTCAACGGACTACTTAAGAAAATCTGCAAATATTATAGATAGAGTTACATCATTAAAGTCTGGGTTACCTGCTCTGTATGTGTCTGCACATATTAAACAAGTCTTCCAGCCTTTCCTCTGATAGAAGTATGCTAACTGTGAAACAAAATCCAAAACATGTAGTTACATCAAAGTCACACTGACATGACAATTCTAACAGCTTGTAAGTCAAACACGGAGGACACAAATTCAAGCCAGCCTTTCTATAGACGACTGAGGCCACAGAGTAAGGCTGTTCACTGTTAGCATGGCCATTATTTAGAAAAGCATGTTATAAATAATTATTAATGGCAAGTTGGAAACACTTGCTTGACTCTGCTTCAGATTTCAATTTCTTGAAATGACAATTTCTAGGAATGACTACAAATAGCTTAAATCCCCATTTTACTAACTCCTAAATTCTTGCTACTGTTAATACTGCAGACTGGACTACCCAAAGCAATACTTCAATATCAAGTACCACAATGGCTACAACTTGTACAGCTCTATGTTCCAGGACTTCCAGAGGAACATGAAAGGACATGTTTTAAAGCAGTGGATAGAATCCTTAACCTTCCTACAAGGCCATTCACAAAACACATGACTGACCAAAGATAAACGCTCAAAACAAAGTTCACCTACATAAGCAGTAAGAAAGTTTTCTGAAATCAGAGCAGGCTATTCTGAATATATCACTATGTGTGAATCTCAAAAGCAGATGACAAAAAACAAAGATGTGTCTCCTCACAATTTGGAATGCATCAAGCTCTGTCTTGGGGTGATCGATGAGTGAGTCGAAACCTTATGGTTTAAGACAAAAGGGCAGATTAGTGAGGGATGTGTTGTTGTGGGTGTTTGTTACAGGCCACCTGATCAGAAGGAGCAAGTGGATGCCTTCTAAAGGCAGTCTGAAGCAGCCTCAGTCATAGGCCCTGGTTTTTGTGAGGGACTTTAACCACCCTGATATCTGCTGGAGAAGCAACACACTGAAGCACAAACAGTCCAGGAGCTTCCTGGAAAGCAGAGATTACAACTTTTTGTCACAGGGAGTGGATGATCCACATGGAATGTTGTGCTGTTTGACCTTACATTAAGAAAAAGGGAAGGCCTTGTTGCAGATGTGAAGATATGTTGATTCGGAGCACTGTTGTTTTAGCTTTAAAAAAATACAAATGCAAATTTCTTCAGTGAATCTGGGGCTGGAAGCAGTTTGGCACCATCAACTGATACTTAACTGAGGTATCTAATACAAAGGCCATATTACACTGTTTTTTCTAAATATGTAATGGAATAAGCATCCATTCTTTAGTACTAGTCTTAAACCTAGAAAGTGAACTACAATATTGTGGTTTAACTCCTCAAGGACAAATAGAAGGACTCTTATAGGGTATTGTTTCATCAAGAGTTCAGTTTAAAAAGTTTTGAAGGAAGTCCTACAAGCCATAAATTGCCCCAAAAGAATATTGTTTTGAACATTCATCCCATCTCAGAAACCCCTCTGCAAAACATATCTCTACATGGTTGTGATTTTGAATTTTCCTAGTAACAAAAACAGCACAGATCACAAGCCAATCCTACCCAAGGAGTCCAATGACCACCAGCTTCCCCAATGAAAAAAAACCAAAAAACCAACAAACAAACCAAAAACCATTCAAAGAGATTCACTGCATGTTACCTTTGAACAAGTTGTTGTTTTACCACTTCCTTGCAAACCAACAAACATTATAATATTCTGTTTTCCTTTGGTAGGTGTCCATGCCTTGACTCCAGGATCTACAAGCTGAAGAACAAAGAGTAACATAGGTAGCAGAACCAAATTTCAAAAGCACAGAACAGCTGGTGTCACAGTCAGGCTAAGTAACTGTTTCATATTCAAAGGAGCAAAACAGTATTTGCACATTTTCATCTTAATTTGGCTTAGATTTTTGCCAATTTACAGTGAACAGCAACAGCCCTTGTGAGATACCTATAGAATATAATGTTCCACAAAATAACTTCAGCAAGAACAGTGTTAATTTCTAATACCAAACACAGCCAGGCTGGCCTGAATACATGGCACAAGGATAACAAGCAACACAGAAAGGTGACCTCCTCCAGCCCTCTGTCACTTCTCATGATGAACCTCTTCCAGTGATAATCATATAGCACAGAAGGCTTTTTAGGGTTGCTACCTCATTTATGAAATGAATGGAAGGTACCTACATTCCTGAGAGCCACCATATGTCTGGGCACAGGCTACAAGAACAAGTAACTACACTGTTAATTGGAAAGTGGGCACAATACAGATACCTGAGTCCTGATTTGATCAAGCAAGCAGATTAATGAGAAATGTTGCACTGAGCTGCTGTGTTGATACTTAACAGTTTTCCAAAGGCTTTTAAGGAGTCTAAACATTAGGGTAGCAAAGGTGTGTTCTGGAACAACCAAAGACAATCAAGAAGCTTGTAGTATGTTTTTCTTGTCTTTACATTTCAATTGAAGAACAATAACTATTGAACTTAAAGCTTAAACTCAAGTTAGTCTGGAAATGCCCAGAATGTAGTTTTATTTCGAACACTGTTTGCAATTGTAAGAAGCCTCACATTAGAAAGCACAACTGCAGGTTCCACATAACCACCTAAAAGCTTGGCTTGCTACTGCACTACTTTCAAGCCAGGAAAGCAATGCAATGCAGAATTTTGAAGTCCTACCTTAACAAGCTCTTTAAAGACTGCATG
The DNA here is from genome assembly GCA_025920805.1 of Petroica traversi. NCBI lineage: Eukaryota > Metazoa > Chordata > Aves > Passeriformes > Petroicidae > Petroica > Petroica traversi. Next base: position 22,299,588 of record JAHLSL010000007.1, read on the forward strand.
CTGGATCATTTTTCTTTTGTTAAGGCCAGATGCCATTTCTTCAAGATCAATTGCAGACCTGAGTTTAAGAAAAGCATGAAACACTAGCATAACTGAAAGCATCACTTGAACCTAGCAATAAACAAAGTTTTTGCAACTGCAACAGCACTCTGATTTGTTCTGAGTTTTCAGACAGCATGTACTTAAGAAGTGATGTGCACTGGAGACATTCTTATGCAGAGGACAAAAACAAGTTTCTAAAATGTGTCTTTCATTTTTCAGACTTGCATTTACTTAAATTACACATCTGAAAATAGGCAAGGTAACAGTACTAGTCACATACACAGATCTATTTATAGCCAGCACAGAACATGTGAAGATGATGTGTCTAGGAAGTAATGAGGAACTTGTTTATCAGACAACTCAACTGATGACAGCAACAGATTTTTGAAACAAGCCTATAACAGCAATAAATGGCTAAATTTGACCTAAGATTCTTTTGATGGAACTGGCTAAACATTTAATTCAAACGGTTGTTTTCCTGTTAAAAGTAAACTATGTGTGTCTAAAAATACCCAATATATGAAGTTATAAATTAGTTGTTATTTTGCAACCTCAAATTACAACCTTTACAAATATCAAAAGTTAAATGCATTTTAATCACTTACTTGACATTTTCTCTGAGTTGCTTCACAAGTTTGATATTAACATCAGCTTCCAGTAATGCTGTACATACTTCTTTTAACATAGCATTTAAAACCTTTGGAGTAAAAAAGAAAAAATAGAAAAATTGTTTGACAATACACAGAAATTAACTAGATCATTATTAGGTAAAAATAAGAATGTGAAAGTCTATTTATGATATAACCATGGCTTTCACAAATTAAATGCATGTAGACCTGTCATTAAATCGACTGTCACAAAAAAAGTTTGTGCATTTGTTCCTATGCAAATAGAATTTAAATCTGAAAGGGTAGTACTGAAAGAGAAGGGATCTCAATCATAACAACTGCACACTATATGACACTAAAACAAAACACTTCCTATTGTGTTATGGCCAACATCTCATATGGCAGCAAGAATTCCTAAACTTCCCTCTGGGTACTCCTTAGAGGATACACTAAAAAAATCTCAGGTAATATCATTTCTGTAAAGAAGAGTATCCCCTAGTTGCAAGTTGGACACCCTGCTATCTGCATTTTCAGAAACTGGACTGCTGCTCTGGTTGTATGCCTTTTAAGCAAGCAGGTGCCTCAGCCAGAAACCCTGTTTATTCTGAGTTTTCAAGATCTTGAACAGAAAGATTTTTTTCTGAAAGTAACACCTGCATAAATGGCCTCATTTTCACACCTTGAGCTCTCGCAGGATAAGTTTCCATTGCTGAAAATTTTTATTGGGCTGTATTTGATTTAATTAAGGATTTTTTTGTCTCCCAGCAGAAAATACATTAAAACTTTTGCTCTATGCATGTTCTAACCCTACAGCTCTCAATGAGCCTACCTTTCAGTTACTTTAAGCCAACCCATCTTTTCACCCAAAAGAGTTTCTAGCAATCTGTGTACTCAGAGAGACTCTGAAACCATCAGGTTAGTTTTCCACCTTGCATTGTACTCCTATGAAAGAACACATCGAGTTCTAATTCCAAACTCTTAATTAGAGAAAATTCAGACCATACTAAGCTGAACAAACTTCCAGAACCACGCACTGGCTTGAGTATAAAGGCAGTAAATGAAACACATTCCTCACATTTCAGACAGCAAAGCTTACACTGAAAGCTATTTGTTCTTCCACATTTCAGTTTCTAGCAGTCTGGTACACATCTCCATAGTCTGCCTGTGCACACATAAATCAGAGCAGGCACCTGCCTTCCATCCAAACTCAGGTACACGTAGCCTCCCTCCAGCATCACCTCCACAGAACACAAATCTCCCTAAGTACAGCCACCAGGCCCAAGCACTCTTTGACCCTGAGAGCCACCATGTCTCAGGTGATGACCCATGTACAAATCTAGTTTAAGTTCTGGTTCTACTACTGGCGGGTTAAAAGCTCTAGTAGAAATTTTACTTGAGGGAAAAAAAATGTCTAGGGAGAACATCAGCCTACTTCAAGCTTCTCATTAGCCTCTGAGAAGCTTTTCTCAAAACTTTGCAAGTGCCATCTCATTTGTACACTCCATACCTCTTCATTGATGATGGTGGCATTGCTCAGGGAGCGCAATGCTGAAGTTATTTTTCTTCCAAGATCTGCCAGAACCATTTTGGCGGCTTCAAGTACGACTCAGAAGGATCTGGAAAAAAATTTTAAAAGTCAAATTTTAAACTAGCTGAAGTTATGCCATCACAAATTAATTATTCAAGCAACTTTTGGGTATGAATCCTGCTTTGCATTCCAGAAAGCACACAAGTTTTACTTTTTAAAGTTATTTTTAGGAAATGTTGGCCTGAAGCTAATTTTAAGCAATCCTCATGGCCTACTTAAAAAGAGAGGGATTTCTCTGTCTAGAATAAAAGCGCATTGAATTCACCATGAAAAAAACCAGTCCAGATAGATTCCAGAAAGAATGCTAATTACTTTTTATCCTCTTATCAGCAATATGCTACATGACAGAATAGCCTAGAAACGCTGCATCCTGCAAAGACAGTATGACCAGAAGCAAAATTCAGCATTATTTATCAGTTGCATTTTATCCAGCTTTCACTAAACCAAACAATTTCCCGTTTCAGCAGTCCAAAATTCATATTGTAGTTTTTAAAGGTTGTATTGGAAAAATAGACTATTTTTATTCACTAAAAAAACAAATCTTATATATAAGCATAAAGCATACCAAAATTTACAATTAGGAAACCATAAAGAGTTAATTTCTGAAGTGTACACTTCCTAATCAACATACTAAACCACTCCACCCCTTCTATTAGGTGGCAAGATATTCAGGAGAACATATGGTGGAATCAGCAATCTAAAATTCTGAATAAGGGCAAACCAAAACTTGTCTGAGGAGCAAAAATTTGCAACACCACAGCTACTGCTGAAATAGAGCACTTCAAATACTTCTTGTTTATCTTCCACTGTCAGTGTTGCTTTCTTGTACTCAACTGAAATTACTCCCTTGCTGATAACCCAAACTGGAATCTCACATTTGAGCTCCTCCTTTCTGAACTGAAAGCCAAGTTCTCAACAATGGAAGCCTCTGTAATCAAAACAGATGGGAGTTCTAAAGATTTTTGGGACTTCCTCCTGCTTTAAATGAGAAGAAAATAGAAGAAAAGCCAGTCAATTTATTGAAGTGAAGAATGCACCACTAGCTACATTCTGATTTTATTTAAGAGAGCTGGCTCCAACGTGGCTAAGAAAGCAGCTTACTGTATATACACATTGATCTTTACCAGCTGCACAAACCCCAAAAAGCACGATTTAAAATGTGATTATAAATAATAAAAGATACTTTCCAAAAGAGCTAAAACAAGGCACTCATGTAAGCCACCCTCCAGACTGCTTTGTCTATTGATAGTTACTACTGTTACCAACTTGGCATGTTAAACCAAAACAAAACCCCCAAAACAAGTGCCAGCCTAACCCACCCTCCCCTGATACTGAGGTCACAAAGCAGAACAAAGTCTCCAGGAGCTTCAGAAGTTGTAGGATAAATAAATCCCATGTGAGTACAGGACCTGGGTATGGCAAACGACATAAATAAATATATTTACTCCCTTTACATTTAATGTACAGTGACTGTTCAAGCAATGATATCCATTACCATGCCACTTCAATATTAATTAAAAAATTAGTTTATGTTTCCCAAGGAACTCTGCCTGTAGAGTATTTGCAAACCAGTACACTAACAGAAAAGGATGTCCATCTTCTTATATTGCTGGAAGGGGATTTCTATGTGTTATCTAAAGTAGCAAAACTCCAAGGTTTCCTTACAAAGCATTAAGTATTGTAGAATAATTCTAATATAAGGATTATCATCAATAGGCTCTACCAAAGGTCCAGCAAAACAGATGTTTCAAATGTTTTTCAGGTCATTTTCTGTGATAATCACAACATGCAAGAAAAAACAAAACCCCAAACCTTTAAAAACAGCATTACAACTCAGTAAGCTTTGAGTTGCTAAAACAACAACCAATGACAAAACGTAACTGTAATATTTGGATATAGCAGCTACAAAATTTGATAGGATAACCAACATACAGAAGTCATGTGAATATTTAATATTTAAAATTAGTTTCCAGAGTTCCACAGATCTCCAAATACAGAAGTTTAATTATGTCATAATAAACAAATGTTTCCTCTGCAGAATTCCAAAAGCTTCTTCTGACAGCCTTACAATAGGCATAAATCAAATCCTTTGCTAAGAAGATGAGTTTAAGCATTTCCATATAAACTGCTCTCACTAGCACATTAAGAAATCATAAGCCATCAGAATTTCTAAGAGCTGCCAAGTACAGAAATTAACAAAGCTGTGGCACGGTTCATCCAAGTCGAGAGCCCCACCAGACAAAAAGACACGTAAGATGTATTAGTAGGTAGCCAGCTTGGGTGGCATCCAGCCAGAAGAGCATTAGCAGAAACTGCACTGCAGGACGTGTTTGTGCAGCCGTAGTTCTGGAGAGTTTAGCTGGAACACAGCAGCCCACAAACACACCGAGCAGGGCTACCCCCGGCCGGGCTCCCAGGATAGGGTTTAGGCTGAGCTCTGCGCACTCCGAGTCCCCTCTGCAGCAGCAGCCTGGCCACATCCCCAGCGCCTCCCAGGTCCCCGTGCTGCTGCAGCCCCCGAGGTTCAGCCATTCAGGGATAAAGGGGCAGCACAAACAGCGCGTGTGTTTCTGTGCCACAGCAAACCAGCAGTGAAACAGCTCCGAACAGACAGGCTGCCCACCCACCCAGCAGAAACCGCCCACCGAACCTGCCCAGCAGAGCAAGCAATACTCTAACGTACTGGATTTGGAAATAAATAAATACAGGCTTCAAGAGCAGTTTAAACAGCTGCTTTAAAAGATAACAGCTGTTTACAAAGATAACAAGCAAAAGGGGCACTTAAAACCTGTACAATTAAAGTAGAGCTACACGTACACAGATTAGGACTAACTGCAAGTCTAACGCGTTAACAGAAAAGCGGCTGTTCCACAGGTGGGAATGCCTTGAGATCCTGCAGCTACGCTCATCCTCAACTTAGGAGTTTTCACCTTCTAAAATTACCCGGCTGACGACGGGAAGGCGCCCCCAAGGCAGCGCTGGGGAACGGCTACCTCGCTTACGGCCCAACGCCCTCATTTTCACGGAGAAAATGATGGAGGCAGAGCCTGGGATAGGGGCCCGGCCGCTGTCCTTTCCCGGCACCCCGGGCAGGCCGGGCACCGGCGGGGCGAGTCCGCTCCG